>JAHLSL010000027.1:86924-128983 GCA_025920805.1 Petroica traversi | reverse complement strand
AAACTTCTATCTCTGTCAAGATATTCCTAGATAAGAGACTCCTCTGCTGGGAACTGATAAAGGACTAACTTAATTCTTCAAAAGAACTTCATTTGAATTATACAACAAGTTGTAAAAGTAAAAAAGTATTTAAAGAGTGTTTCTCTCTGGGAGAGGTGTTCTGACTCTGTGCCAAGTGCACCCGGCGTCCAGGGACGCTGTAATTCCTTTGCCTTGTCTTTGTCTTTTCTTGATTTTTTTTTATTAAAAACCTTTTAACTTTAACAGAAAAGGACCTCGTTTTTAACACCTTAGATCATCGAGTCCAACCTCTGTCCCAACACCTCAACTAAACTAAACCAGGTAATTTTATAAACAGCTGCTTGAGTGATTGATAGTATTTTCTACTAATTGCCTATCTAGCAATAACAACAAAATTGCAGTGCTTAGGAACAACAGCAGGCAGTCTGAATGTGTGCAGTGACTAAGAGAAATCCAGCTACTCTCTTGGCACTAGAGATGTAGAGAGTCACAATTCCTGGAAGATAAAGTACATATGATGACATATTATTAGAAGCAATCTCCTACCACTGGAGTGTTTTCACAAATAGCCTTGAGGCGTCTTAAACAAAACAAAACAAAAAAAAAAAATCAGGTTTGAACACTAAGATCCAAAAGCAGAAGAGAGCAGAAGGATGGCTTTTCCCTGGTACTTCAGCGTCCTCTACAGTACAGCAAAACCTTCAGAGACAGAGCTCAGTGTGTTCCAGAGCAGTCATTTTCCTGCCAGCTGCAAAATATCCTCGCCAGTCTTTAAAATTTTCACAGCTAGAGTACTTAAAGCTACTGCAAAGACTGAGGCATTTTTTAAAGTGACATTTTTACCATTAGAGAACAGAAACCATCACCTTACTGAAGAAGTAACCCCCCCAATCACAACTGCAAATTAAACCTCTGTAATGTTTAAAAGAAACACTTTGAAACATCAATACAAACTAAGGCAGCCCTGAAAATGTGTCCTGCGACAGAGCTGCCACTTGATGGCACTGCACAGCATCGAGCTACAGCAATTCACAATTATTTTATTTTCCACTTAAGTGCAACATGGAATTGCTTTACTGAGCCAGATGGAGGACGAGAACTTGCAGGGAGACCACATCCAGCACAGCCTTTGGAAGCAATGGGAAGCACTGCAGGCTGAGTGTGGGGGATTTGAGAGGCTTTGTGAAATGTTGGCTTCATGAAATCAACATCTTCATAAGCACTGCTTTCACATCAGCTTTGCTGTTCAGAACTGCCTCTAGCTGAACAAAATGACTGTCAGCACTTTGTTACAGCAAATACAGCAGGGACATGTATCCTGAGAAATGACATGGAAAATGTGTTTGGTCATTCTGAAGGTAACATAAGAATATTTATGAACCCTCTGTAAGAATACATCCCACAATGGAAGAGTAGTTGAAGAGTATTTTCTTTCTCTTAAACCTAAATGCAGTTCTCCACTGCTTATTCCTCACTGTCAGTGATGCTGAGGATGGGACACCACCTCTTGTGTCTGCCCAGGGAGTCCCAGCTCATCAGCTACCACAAGAAATAATGACTCTCAAACACAGAGCCCAAGACATGCACATTATTTCACCCAATTTTAATATAACTCTTAGTGTGATAATATAAGGATTCCTTCTGCAGTTTCAGAAAATAGGAGGAAGCAATATAACAGCTCCCCAAAAGCAGATCATTGTCTCTGCTTTCCCACCCCTACCAGCTGTACCAGCTCTGGCATCTTCTGCAAGTCATATTTAAGTTCACATGTAATGCTGCAAAGTAATGGTGAGTAAAGGGCAGAATTTCAGAGGAGTGCTCCAGACTTCAAGCCAGACTGTTTATTGTTTACCAGCACTTTCACACACACAAAACAGGTTTACAGAAGAAACGTTCAAATAGGTAATGAGGAGAAGAGGGCTTTGAACCCAAATCCAGCACTTTTAGTTTCAGACAATATGGAAGAAGGGATGAGACAAGGCCTCTGAGCTGCAATTTAAGCAACAGCTTCTCCTGGAGGAAGACACTGCTGATGGTCTGGCAGCCTTGTCTGACTCCTCCAGGCAAAGCTGCCTTCAGTAAATGCACAAAAGTGACCATTTCACAAACCGCCCTATGCTAACATCACACAGATCTCATGAGCTAGACCATAATGTTCTTAAGAGAGAAAAGCCAAGCCTCATAATAACGAGACTGAGCAACAGCCTGCACTGAGGTATGACAGTGCCCAGAAGCAGTAGGGAGCTCACCAGGGGATGGTGCTGATCTCAGGTGGCAGCTGCCAGACACCCATTTCCACAGAAGAGATGGCTTCTTGCATGATGCAGACTGGAGTTTGGGAAGCGGAGAATGAAAAGAATCTAAAGCAAAGAACTGAGTGACAAAAACTTAAAAGATGAGGTCAAGCACAGTTTAGTGAGGAAAGTATTTTGCCTGGAGAATTAAAGCAGAGCCAGACAAGCTGCAATATGCTCCTCTCAAAAAAAAATCAGTTTATTCAGGCGCCCCAGCTGACTTTCTTGAAACCAACCAAGCAGCAGGTTCTTCCACAAGCAATGCAAGCAAATATTTTATTTGTAAAAGGTGCTCAGAGACCTTCACTCATTCATTACTCAAAGACATTTTGAAGGTGGGGCAGAAAACTAGTTTGTCATTAAGAAGAAACCAAGTACCCAACAAATAAAAGACAAGAGTTTATCAGATCCTCTCACCACAGAGCTGAACTAAACATCAAGGCTGGCAGTCCCCTTGCCTAAGGACCTTGTGAGAAACAAAGACAGGGCTATTGTACAGTGACTTTCATGAGAAATTCCCACATCAAAAGCATGTGTGGTATGTTCTACTTTTTCTGCTGGACTGACCTCAGATATTCAGGCATCTCAGTGGCCTTTGTCACCATAGATGCCACTAAGCAAACAAATTATGCTTTAGTAGAAAAGTAACTTAACCACAGCTGCCAACCTCATGACAGCATCTTACTATAGAACTACAAAGGTATTTCATTGTGTCCTTTTGTCCCCTTCGTAGAGATTTCTGAAGAACATGAATCGCCCAGCACATAACAGTGCAAAAGTAACACCTGAGATGGTCTGAGCCATGGTCAGAAGCTGGATGTGAGGCACACAGATAAAATACCTCACTGCACTCAGGGACAGACACTGCCACAAGCCTCAAAAGTCTGTATTGAGAACTTTTTTCTTCAAGTCTTTAACTCAGAAGAGGGGAGGTTTTTTTATTAAACCATTAACAGCAGAGGGTATTACAATTGTTTTTCTCAGAAATACACAGTGTACTTCAGCAGGGCATCGTTCTATACGAATATGTAAATGGGGGTGTTATAAATAAAAGCGGGAAATTCGTGCTCAAATATGTAATATCGAAATATGTACTAAAGTTAAATTGTAACCAGTTTTAAAACAAGCAGAACTTGCCCAGGCAAGACTGTAGCCTCGCCCAGGGAACAAATTTGCATTCCAAAAACAGAGCTACAGAGAATGACGGCCCATCAAGAAAGCATTGAGCTGACTACATTTCCAAGGAGAACTTCCCAGCAGAGTTGAATAGATCATCTCCAAAAATCCCCTCCCAGCTCAGCTGCTAACGACCGGATCGAGAACCAAGATAAGGAACATCATGGCCCATCAGATAACATCCCCTGGTGATGGGCAATCAATCAGGAACAGGATGTGTTTTGTCCAACCCAGTTCCATGAATGGCAGGCTTCATGAATATGCTGATTGACAAAAACAATACCCAAGATCCGGACTTTATGGGCAAAACTGTATATAAGCAAGCTGTCGGAGCTAGCTCCTGTGAACAGAGGGAGGTCTGATGCCATAGAGGTCAGACCTGTGTTCACCCAGTTCCAACCCCGGGCTTGGCACTGTCTCCTTTTCGATCCTGGCATTGTATGTTCGAACTCTCGGACACGAAATAAATTTTATACTTGCTTTATTTTAAATTGGGCTTACGTATTTATTACAGGGGGAAATATTACAAGCATTATCCTTTTCTTCAATTTTAGATTAAAGCAGGAAAATTTACAGGAGTAGTTCATTCATTAACAGAGGAAGACCTACTGTACCCAAACCCCAGGTTATATTAAGAGAGGGTCAATGCATTCTTTCTGAGGCTTTTGAAGTTCATACTTCATTAAGTTGCATGACATTTTGCCTTGGAAGTGGGAGCTCTCATCTCTATCAAAAAGTCCGCTTGAGAAACTCTGCAGGTTACACAGCTCCTAAGTGGCAGTTTAGACAAGAGACTCCATCCACAGACCTGATTAGAGACCAAAGTAAACGGCAGCATTTTTATCAATTAAGTGACTGCCCTCTCATGCAATAGCCAGTTATGACACATTTGGGTTTGTCACTCCAAATAACGTGGGCACACCTTAGACAAACAATGTAGAGGAGGAGACCTGTGATTTAAAACAAGTTTGTTCCTATTGAACTAAAAGGAAAAAAAGTTTTCAGCTAAACATCATGCTTCTTCAGCTGCTAATCTTTTCCATTTCACACCCACTGATCATTATCACCATGAAAAAACATTCCCATCTTAAAGGCAGATCTAAGGTTGTAACCTTGGTTGCAATCAAGAGTAGATGAGCTTAATGTTTCCCAAAGCATTCCCTGCATGTCACCCCAGTACTTTTCCAAAACATTCATACCCAATACTGCTCTCAGGTCATTTTTCGGAAAAAAAAAAACAAAAACAAAAACAAAAAAATCCCAAATCAACATTGATTACAGAGTTGCAGAGATGCGACTGGGATACAAAATTGATCAAAAATTCTACAGAGATCCCACAGCCAGCAGAAGCTGAAATCAAAAGCCATGCCCACCATTTCTGAAGTGAGATTTTCAGGACACTCTGTGCAGCTGAAGACATGACCTTGATCATTCCTTCATGAGTACTCAATATTTATTAAAGTTTGGGTAGAAATAAGGACATGGCTTGTAAGCCTTGATCCTCTTGTAATTAAATCTCCTGCTGAATAATCTGCTGGACTCCCAATTAATGATAGTGATTCTAAAAAGATCAACACTTCACAGTTGCAAAGCACTCTCCCATGGCTGTTAGCAACATTGGAGTTTAATCTAAATTACTAATATAAATAATTAATGAATCATAACAATAAAATGTCACCTGATAATAAACCTTTGTTGTTCAGAGCATTGCTAATCCTTCCTTTCCATACTCCTAGATGATCTAGATGTTCCAATACAACAGTGACAAGAGCTAGCAAATACCTTACAATGCTGAAGTTGAAATTTTGACTTTTCGAGGTAGGGAGATACAACTTTTTATAAAAGATGATGATCAGTGAGGTCACTTAAGAAAAACAAACAACTGAAGTTCATGACTTCTCACCTCCCATCCTCCTGTTCCACCCCAGCCCTGCCAGCAAACAGAACAGCTTGGCCCTTCAGCTTTGAGACCCTGGGCTTGCTGAGCACAGTTCCAGGCAGAGCACAAATAAGGTCTGAAACACTGACCTTCATCCACTACACTGTGCCTGATAAGAATTCCCTATCAACAGGACGACACTGAAATACAAGAGGGAAATGAGTAAAGTTAGTTTTGGATTTAATCCAGTGTCTGTGCATAAATAAAAATGTTCGCAACTGCAGTCTGAAGCAGATGACCACAGGCATGCCCAGCCACATGGACTGTTTTTTGCAGCTGAAGGAATCAGTGCATCTTAAGGAAGTGGGTTTGAACATTTTTATTTCCAATTCACATCACAATATTCAGCCACAGGCTCTGCTAAGTCCCACCACCCTTTCTAAATTCAATTCTGTGCTGACAGGGGTAGGGGTGGGGGAGCTGCTTGCCCTCCAACCCATGTGAGCACCGGCATTGCGCTATTGCACCAGAGCTAAATTGGGGAACACTTCCCTGCCCTATCTCTCCTGGCAGCAGCTCCTCTGCCCCATGACTGCACTGCTGGGAGCAGCTCCCAGCTCCAGGGCCAGGGGAGCTCCTTAAACAGCTTGTTAGTGGAGGTACCAACAGCTCTGGGTGACACACACAATGCTCCTGGGGTCCTGGCTCCTGGGGAACAGGAGACAGCTGTTTGCAAAGCCTGAGCAACTGTCCCAGCCCAAACCTGCAGCAATGCTGAGCTCCAGCTCCTGGCAACCTCATCAACAAGAGAACAATCAGGCAAGGCTTAAATGAGACACTGAACTGCAAAAACACACCACTCATTATTGCAGGATGTGTTTTGCACCTTATTTCTTAATCTTCAGGCTTACAAGGGCCAGCAGTCTCATCATTACAGGCCATGACCTCTCAGTGGTCACAAGCTCTGCAGAGGCAGGACAGATGGTTTTTACAGAAGAGGTAAATAGAAGCTCAAGCAGCCAAAAGAAAGTACAAGAAGGCTACAGCAGGTGGTCTCCCTTCCTTTTATGCACGCTGATTTAAGTAACACAAGAATCTCTATCCCTCTTTGGGTGTGTATGTGGAAGTACCATCTTTTTCATCACCCAAAAAAATTTGGCCCCAAGTACACTGGACATGTCAGGTTCCCAAACCCCTTTACTTACTTATAAAGTATTACTCTTGGCAACCTGATAATTATAAAATAATGTTATAAATGCATATTATAGTGTTGGTTTTTCGCAAATAATGAATGCTATGTGTATAATATTGATCCTTGTAGAAGCAGTGTTTGTGTAGAAATGTAGCCATTCTAGTTTTGCTTAATAGTTGAGAAATAACTAACATTGCTATGTGAAATATCACTCACAAACCACCCCTCAAGCAAGGTGATTTACTCCTATCAAGATATTCCTGGATAAGAGACTCCTCTGCCAGGGATTGATAAAAGACTAACTGAATTCTTCAAAAGAACTTCATTTGAATTATACAACAAGCTGTAACAGTAAAAAAAAGTATATAAAGAAAGTCTCTCACTAGGAGAGGTGTGCTCTGGCTCTGTGCCAAATGCACCCAGCATCCAGGGACGCTGTAATTCCTTTGCCTTGTGTTTGTCTTTTCTTGTTGATTTTTTATTAAAAACCTTTTAACTTTAACAGAAAAGGACCTCGTTTTTAACAAATAGGATAAATTATGTTCTAGGTCTCTAATTGGCTTCCAGGAACTGAACTGGAGACATAGTTTTTTACTTTCTCCTCCTAAAAGGAGCTCAGTAATGGTGCTGATGAAAACAACTATCTAATGGATCTCTCAGGATGAAATTCATGGCAGATTTAGTAAAATAATAAACAAAACTGCATAATTCTTTATCTAAGATATTAGCTTAAAAGAGGAATAGTGTAAAGGATGCACAGGTGTCAAAAACAAAAGGGTCAAGTGTGGGAAAAGAATATTTTTCCGAGAGTAGACAAACATAGGGAGATCCTCTGACAAATCAGTATTGCCAGTGGCTTCCAAGTCATTTACAGAGATGAAATTCCTTATGGAGGAACTCACAGGATACTGTTCTGAGTCATTTGAAAACAAGATCTAGAAGCCTGTAAGTGAAAAATGGAGTTGCCATCACTCTGAAGTAGGAATGTGGTGAGGTTTGTTATTTGCTTCCCAATGGCCAGGCCACAAGACTGCTGTGCCTGCCCTTAGAAAAACAGAAATACCAGGAAGATTCCCTTTCCTTTGTGGTCTGCTGGCACCTAACAACTCTCAGATAAGCTGTCAATTAGCAACACATGGAAAACAAAACTGATCTCAAAATGTACTGAGAGCAAACAGAAAGACTAAATGTTGACTTTTTAAATTTCTTTAAGCTACCAAAATTTGTTTGTTTTGAAAGGGAGCTGATTTGTATATACACCTGGGCAGGGGAGAAGGAGAGAAAAGGGAGTCACTGATGTATTAATCATGTAACTTATTTGCATTGCAAAGAAACACTACACCAAGTGCCATATAATTATTATTTTATGCCAGGCTACATTTGACCTCAGCCCAGTTCTCCTCACTATCACGTGGGGATGAGGACTTCTAAGTGTACCACTTCAGTATTACATATTCAATAAAACCCCACGCAATACAGTGGGAAAATAAACTAATTCAGTAGATAAGACTGAGAAAACAAAGCCTCCAGATCAGCCAGGTCATACACTGTTCTAATGACATAAGAAAAATTTTATTCTGCACTACACCATTCATGTGTTTCTATTGTAACAATTCCATCATATATTTGCACATAAGTTCCATTCTCTCTTAATGGGTCCTAAGTTTAAACAAAGTTTCTTCAAAGTCAAGGTACATATTCAGTAGGCTTCAGATTTAACAAAATTCAGGCATGATTTAGTTTCAAAATTCAGGATACACCATAATCCTGGAAAGCCACTCTCACAAAATCAGGTCACACTATGTAGTGTTTTAATCTTGCTTCAAGCACAGACTTAGAACAGTGGGTACAGAATGAATTCCAATGCAAACTTCTAGTTGGTAATTACAGGTAGGCAAAATTTAAAGCCTCCATGGCATTAAAGGTCAATACAATCCATTATTCACAACACTCTCCAAGATACAAATCTATCACCAGCCCTGATTGTTTCTCCTTCCTTCCCCTTAAAAGCCACATTTGCAAGCAATTTTCCCTTCAAATTTTCCACCCTCACATCCAGCTCTGCCCTCGCTGGCAAGGTCTGTGGGCAGCACCGTGAGCTCCGGCAGCTCAGCCTGCTCCCAGCATGGCAATGCAATGTGGAGAGCAAGAGAGCAAACAGTTACAGACGTGCCTGGCAGCTTTGGCACAGATTTAACACACACCCCCACACATCCAGATCTCATTTGACAGTCTCCATGTTCTCCAACAAAACTGCTATTCAGGAGCCAGGGGAAGCTTGTTCCTTATTAATGGAGCCATGGAGGTTACGAGCTCTGCGAGGCTGACGTAAACCATACCCTGCTGCAGCCCAGCCCTTCACTGCCTACAGGTCCTCCCTGCCACGTTTAAAACTCCAAACTGAAAAATACTATCATGGTGGGTAAGCCCTGCACACTGGGATGCCCTGACTGCCACACAAGCAATTTCTTCTCATCACCTCTCAGAACATCAAGTTGTGCAAGTGCAGCCACGCACTCCAGCACGCTTTGGGGAGGAAAAATAAAAGTGGGAGATACCTGCACAGAGACTGCATTATGGGCCTCAAAACCTACTCAAAACAGTCTGCTGGAAACCAGAGGAGCTCTGTGACTTACCTGAAAGTTACCACTGAGCATTTGCAAGTGATTTAATACAAAAAACTCCTTAGGGAGCAAAGAGAAAAGCAGCATCTCCAAAAAGCTGATGGGAAGTGTTTTGTTGTCCTGGGTTGGCCATATGACCTGTTTGTATCCCCAATCGTCCTCTTGCTTATGCTGGACCTTAAGTTCTGCAGCTGTAAGTTGTCCCAGAAAGAGTGAAGGTGGAGGAAAAAAAAACCAAAAAAAAACCACTCCTACGAAGCAAGGCTACATTCCAGCAGACAGCGTTATCTCTTTGTTTTTTCTTTTTTTTTTCTTTCGCTCTCTCTGTTGTGGGTGCTGGAAGAGCTCACAGCGGAGGGTTTTTCCTCGGATTTTTCCTGGCTTTTTGCAGGGAGAGACTTTGTTTCTTTTGCTGGGTATTTTTTCTTTTTTTTCCTCTTCCTGGGACTGGCTGGCATCGCGTGGGCCCAGGACACCAGGGAACCCCCGGGGGGCCCCCCCCCCTTCGCTGACTCCTACAGCCGGGCCCGGCAATCGGCCCCCCCCACTGGAGAACTGAACCAGACTCAGACGGACTCTGAATCTACCATCTCTTCAGAGGAAGGAGAGGTTTCATTGTTCTCATATTATCCAATTTTTTCCTATACTTGTGAATATTCTATTTGTTAAATAAATAGTTTTTTTCCACTTTTTCTCTAAGGAAATTCTTCCCGGACCTGTAGGGGGAGGGGCGATTGGAATCGGCTCTTCCTAGAGGAGACCCCCTCCAGAGGTTTCCTCCTAAATATTTGCCCTAAACCAGGACATTTGTGTAAATAGTAAGAGGGGGGAAAAAAGTGTTTTCATTTGTACTTACATACAATGGAGCTTGCTGTGGATTAAGTTTCATGACCTCAGAATACTGAAACAGAAAAGAAGAACACTGAAACAGAAAAGAAGAAACAAGTTTAAGCTATTTTTCATAAAATTTTAGGTACTTCTTTATAAGTTGCTTTAGCACTCACACATTCCTTTTACCAATAACCACTTTTTCTCTCCCCCTTCATGTTCATCTCAAGTCATCTTTCCTCCTGGCAATCCTCACTTCATATCTGCTTTTTATGACAATTATCAACCCTTAATTGAAATCCTTCCACCAATTTTCCCATGCAAAATAATTTATGAACATTTGTAGTTCTCTGTGCTGCTCAAGAAATCCAACTACTACCTTGTCCAAGGTAATTTGATGCCATTTTTTCGTTGGATTATTTGTTAAAAAAATACCAAAACTGCATAGAAAACATATTATCAAAAATGTTCTGAAGGAAAACCTTCCACAATATATGATGCTCATGGTTCTGCATTAGCATTTTTCATAATCAAAATCTATCATTACTCATCTTGCAAAAACTATTTTAGTCAAGAATCTTTCCTCTTTCAGGTCAGTCTCTGAAATTTCTCTATAACCTGGTGAAAGTTTCTTATATTGAGCTTTGAATCAGTTGAATCAGAATTTCTCTTAGTTCCTCCATTCCAGCAGAAAATAGTCACCCTAAAGAAAAGCTCCAAGTTTTCATTTAATGTGTGTATTAAGAGATCCAGGATCCTAAGATGAAGGAATGCAAAACAATTAAAAACAGAATTTCTGCTGTTACTCATGTCTGCAGAACTGGTAATGCTCTGCAAATACTTCAAGCCCTTTTTAAAATATATGAAATACCACTCTGCTTTTCACACAAAAAATGCAGGATCTTGCTCACACTTTGCTCCTTTCCAAATCCCACAGTTTGCCTTTAGTGAGACAGAAATTAAACCACAGCCTAAGTTCTCTTAGCTGATTCCAGCTATCCTTGCTCCCTCACATGCTCTCCTTATTGTACAAAATGTTTTTGTGCCAGTTGCTTTAAAATACCAGAGCAACCTGCCAAGCTTGTGCATCAAAACAGCCCCTCTACAAAAGGTCCTCTAAGGCAGCTGTGGACGGACAAGTATTTTGCAAGTTTTAAATCCAGTCCAATTCATACCAATTTTCAACCTTGAGATTCCCATTTGTACAGCAAGAACACCTCAAAATGGTTATGCCTGATAGTTCTCATTGTATTTTCAGCTCTTACAAAGACTTACTCAGGGAAAAAGGGGATAAATAGCACTAGCTGCCATTTGGGCAGGTGAGCTCCAAGAACAGCTCTGCAAACAATCCTCACCTGTGCCCTAAAACATGCCCCTGGCAATTCCAGTCTTACTGAGGGCTCAAAATGAAAAAAAGAAACAAAACCAAAACATGCACAAACCCTGCCAATCTCCCTCATGACCCACCTGAGCCTCTCTCTCCTGTTCTGAACCTGGGTGTCCTAAACAAGAGCATAAAACCATTACCCAGACAAGAGCATTTACTGTATCTTATGGAAATCAAACCATGCTTGAAAAAAACCCCAAGTTTTAAGTTCACTTCACATATGGATTTTTAGAATTTCTCATTGCTATAGACAATTTCCCTGTGAATTCAAATTCATGGCAGTTTTTGTTGGGGTTTTTTTTGACAAGAGAAATGCACAGTAGCAGCAGCGAAATAAGGTGACACTGCTGAACACTTGGTCTTGTCAAAAAATCATGGAAATACTTCCTGCAGGAAGATTTTCTCCCTCTTATCTTACTAGTTGGCCCTTACATCAGGCGCTTAAAGTGATTCCTTGGTTCATAATGCACATGCCATTCCCATTTTTCTAAGGATGCAAACTTAGATTGTAAGGAGCCAGGTAGGTTTCGAAGATATTTTATCTTGTTAGGAAGTTCTTTGGCAAAAACATAGGAGAAAAACTGAGTGACAAATAAGCCTGAGTGACTACTCTGCATCAGCAAAGGACTAAATTTGGGTTTCTAGACAAGTGAATTTCTCTAACCAATGGACGGGCAGGGAGGAGCTTCTGAAAAACTTTAAAAACCTTTAATCCAGTAAGAAGAAGAAAAACAAAAGGCAGATCATACTGGTCATAACCAAGCCAAGATACATAGGGATCCTAATTCAGTCAGTAAGTTGGACTACTTCAAGTGTAAAAATGAGGAGGGAAACAAAAAAAAAAAAAAAACCCAAGGGAAAAGAAGCTAAACTTTGTTTTCTCCTATTATTAGAGGAGCACATTCCTCAAGCCAATGCCTGCTCTGAGCCCCAGAGAGCCATTTCTGTCTTTTTGGGCAGGAAGAACTTGCTGTACCAGATATCTCAGAATGCAGTGAGAATAAGTGGCCCTGCTGTGAGATCAGGAGCTGGACTGCACATGAACTGCCTTGGAAGCCAAACAGGAACAGGTAAATATAAATCCCACCTCCCTTGCCCAGCTCCCACCCAGAACATGAAGCAATGCTATGGGCCCAGAGATTCTGCTCCAGTGGCAGCTGCCAGTACTTACAACATTTATGGTAATTCTCACAAATAGCTAAATCTTTTGAATTTCAATGGCTGGGAGGTTTATCACAAGCTCCATATACATCCAATTACATTGCAAGGTTTCTGGAATTATATTAGGTTTTCTACCTTAGGATAACACAGTGAAAGCCCTTGCATTTCCAAATTGGAAAGTAGGACATGAAATGAAAATCCAGGTTCAAGCTCTTCAAAGCAACAGTAGTTTTAGACATTACAAAAAACTGCAGATGTCAGTAAAATAGAAAGCTACTGAAGCCTTCTCAAAATGGGACAGATACCTTTCTGCTCAGTTAAGCACTGAAGAATTAATACAATCAGTTTTATTAATGTCTCTTCTAGAGAACTTCTGTGCTATTTCACACAAAATTTCATGGATGAGGACAAATGACTGCTCTTCATTTCTCCAGGTATGGTAATATATGACAGGGAAAGAAAGGAAAAAAATAATTTATTTCCTTTACTATGGTTCCCAAAACCTCATCCAGAATTAGGGCCCCATTGGTTACATGCTGTAAAAATGTCAATGCAAATGAAGTTTCTGCCCTGAAGAGTTTACAAATAAGCACAGGCAGCAGGAAGGGATACTAACTCCTCGTGCCAAAGCACTAAACCCTCTTTATCCATTGCTCCCAGCTACCACTTAATTTGACCACAATTAGGTGGCTTATTTCTTCTAGGCATCACAAGCAAAGTGTGTACTGTGAGGACAAATCTGACAGGAGGTCAGTGCCCCTCCAGGCCAAGCCATCCCACACAGTCCGTAGGGCTGAAGGACTTTGAACACCATGTAGACAGGAATGACAAAATGACTTTTCCATTTTCCCATTACACCCTGTTCAGGATTGCTCTTTTTGGTAGTGGGCTTACATCAAATGCTGCTTTCAGTGCCCAGCTTCTGTGAGCTCCCCAGCATCTACTCCTGGCTCCATGTGAAGCATATACAAGAAAGAAAACACAGTGCCACTCTCAAGAGCTGTCCATTAATGAATTTATATTTATGTTTTTTATCAGAAAGATCTACAGGATGGGCAGAAACAAAAACAACCACTCTCGCCTCCAACAACTGAGCAGAACTGCAACAACCAGGAGGACGAGGGTATTTAATCCATGTGGTACAGCTGGGAGAACCTACCTTCCCCTTTTCCTCTCCCTCATGCAGTAAATAAACTTCACTTCAAAGTGTTTGAGTTTTTTCAAGCTTTTCAAGTTCTGTTTTTAGGTATTTTAAGTAAACTTCATTTATACATTTACTTCAAGTTTAAGCTTTGCTGAAATTTATCTGAATCCCAGCACTTGACCTTTCCATTTATCATTTTAACATTTGATTTTAGAAACACTGATCCTTATTTGCAAAGCTTTACCCATGCACTCTCATCTGTACCAAAGGAAAAAACCAAACCCCAAAGAAAACCTAACCCAGTCTCAGACATAAAGAGCTCGTGGTTGCAGGCAAGAAAGAACAGCCAAAAAACACATGAAGAATCTGATGGTTACAGATGGCATGGAAAACATTCCAGTAGATAAACAGAAATGCAGAGAAAGCAGGTTGGCTTTCCAGCTGTAAGCATCACAGCATCGCTGGGATGAAAGTCAAAGGAGGATTTACTCTTTTTTTTTAAATGCAACAGAATTTACTTTTTAAAAAATTATCCTGTAACACTGGTTTGAAGAGACTAAACGTTGATTTCAAGGCTCTGGAGTAATGTTTTACCAGGTAGTCCAAACTACATATATCCTATAGAAATCAGGAAAGCACTACTGATGCTGGTTATCTGCAAGAGAGCAAGACAAATAGAATTTCTTTTATATATTTATTTTAACAGTAGCACCAATAAATACACACACAGTGGGACACCCTGCCTTATAGGCAACCAGCCCACAAGTTGTAAAAGAGTTTAAAGAAATCCCAGGATTTCCTGGGAGCACACATTCACCTCCCTTGCTGAGCTGCATCAGCTCCTTCTATAGGGCTGCACTACAAAAATAAAACCAAGATTCCAAAATCACATCACTTCTCATTCAACAAAGAACTGCGTCCTCAAGGGCACTCCTCCACACACTAGTTGTACAAAATGTTAATTTATGAAGTACTTGGAAATATCAGGAGGATTGGGTTTCAGGCCCTGCAGAGCTGCTGCTCTAAACTACATAAGATAAGCAAAGATGGGGAAGTGGTGAGGGGAGCAGAGAGGAGATCAACTGCCCATACACAGAGGAATTCCTGATGGAGATATGGTTTCATGCAAAGAGAACTAAAATAGCAATGTCTGTCACAAGTTTATTGTTCTCCCCTAATGTCAGGGGAATTGCTAAACTGGAATATTCCCCTTTTCTTCCAAGTGGCATATGACCATTATTAGGTTGTATTACCCATCATCAGTCACCTCATTTTTTTTTTTTCTTATAACACAATTATTTGATAAAAGGCTCTTCTTCATTAGGTTTGGGGTTTTATTTTTCCTTTCTTTTTCACCTGTAGCAAAAACTCTGAAAATGGAAAGAAACAATGACTTGAGGTTGCTTTTATTACTTATATTTTCTTGTGTGGTCTTTTTCCTGGGTATATTCCTGCAAAGTTGAAACTTCCAATGAGTTACTCTCACCATGTGGTATTAGGCAAGACATGGGTTTGTTCACACGCTCTGTTCCACGAGTTTCATTCAACACTGAATGAACACCAGAACTCACCATTCATAAAATGAATGAGCTTTCTAATCAGTGTACTACTGCCCTGTCCTTAAAAGCCATGAGAAAGAAGACTGAAGAAAATCAGGACAAAACCTACAAACAGCTTGAACAGGAGAAATAAACCCATAACCCAGTTTCTCAAGAATGTGCATGGAGAAATTTGTATAAATAGAGTAGCTGCAATTGCAGTGACTAAAATAAACCCTAAGACGAGCCCCATAATACCAAATGCAGAACAACTTTCTCTGAGCTCTAATAATGCATGATTTTGTCTATCTGGTTAGAAATGGAAGGCTGGAGGCATTAGGAGAAGTAACCTATCCCAAATTTATTTAGCAGACACACATGGAAGTGATACCACCAGCAAAAGCCATTGACCATGGAAAGGAGAGGAGGTAAGGAAACAAGAAACCACATTTAAAACAAGCAGCTGCAAACAAGTTACCAGCATATTGCAGCATCATGTTTAGTATTATAGCTGAGCCTGGAACTAAAAAAAAACCCAGATATTTGTGTACAATCATCTGAATTTATGTAATTCGCTGAACATGATGTTTTCTCACTAAATGGATTCCTTATGAATAAAAATACATCCCTCATGCAGCATTTCCACAGGTGATACTGTTTCCCAGCTGTGTCCTGTCTGCAAACAAAAATATATGCTGCCATTCAAGTACAGATAAAACAGGAGTTTATTTTGGGTACAAGGGACAAAAAGGAGGTTTAAAGATGTTTTGTGTTGGTCTGGCTCTACCATTGCTCTTCTCCAAAGGCACAGAGGTAACTCAGCAAGCCACCCTCAGGAAAACCAGACACACACAAATTCCTTCCACAAATAGAAAAACTTGACAACAACCTTCTCCCTCCAGAAAAAAAAGAATCTAAAAAACATATTTCATTGCAAAATCTCTAAAATCTGTTGGATTTTTTATTTAACAGTGTTGGAAACCTCAGTACTGTGGCCTGCATGTACAAGAGCCCATCAAGCAGCAGAGGAGTTGTAGAGCTGAGCTGCTTGCAGAGGGGCTGGAGCCTGACTGCAGCACAAGCTAACAGAGCGTCACTGATTTAATTGACTGATGATTTAATAAAATGCCATGGATATAGATTAACTCGCTTTCCTTGATGTAGCTCAGCTTCCTGGCAGCAGGAACTGGCACCACACTGTTCCCGGGCTGGGAGCTGGGCTGCCCAGGGGCTGCACCCACCCCTGGTCACACCATGTGCCTCAACCAAACCTTTGCCATTATCCTTCCCAAAATAATAAAGTCTAACACAAAGCTAAGATACAGGCAAGCAGATACACACACACACAAAAAAAAAAATAAGCTGAACTAAGTCCCTAACCCAGCTTTGCCAGCCTTGTCTTACTCCAGAAACTATTACCTAGCCAAATACCCTTAGATTCAACACTAAGTTTCTTATTTTGCTCCATTTCAATCTCATAATTGTCAAAAAAGTCATCACCTGGATTACTTAATTCCTGCCTAAAGCCTGGGAAGAGATGAAGCAGTGCTTTCCTCATGCTGAGGAAGGCAGAGATACCTCTCAAATGTGTTTCCCTGCTCCATCCCTTCACCTATTAGCAGGTACAAAAAAAACCCCTACAAAACTCAAACCACAGCAGCTATCTCTCTACAGTCCATATTTCCCATTTCAAATAAAGAAAAATATTGTAAAAGTTGGAGAAACATAGAGTAAAAAGGATTATTGGCCAGCTCTAATTATACAAACTGATCTCATCCTCTTGTCATAAGCCTCTTTCCTGTTTCCGGAATCTATTTGTGCAACAGAAAGACCAGCCTTTTGTCCATGGGTCATCAACACAGGGTGATTAATTTCCCATTTTACAGTACACACGTACTGTCAACCAATTCACTTGTAATCCAATAAAACCCTGCCCTCCCTTGTCAATTTTTTCCTTTAACATATTACTAAAGGCAAACAGTACTTAAGATACCCATTTGTAAAATCCAAACAGCATTTCAAAAGGAGGCAACATGCTTCTATAATAAAATGAAAATCACAGACCACATCTTCAGTTCAAGTAGCTGCATCCTAATAAAGTTAAGAGCTAACAGTCGACTTGAATTAAATAGCAGCGTGTACGCAAAAGCACACATGTTTATACTCAAATTAAGTCCTCCAACAGGTTCTGGGGCAGCTGTTTCACATATACATGAGACTTTTATCTCAGGCTTAAATATTTAACTTCCAGAAATCCTTAGCAGACATTCTAGCTGCCTCCTCAAATGAACAAAATCCAGTTTATACCTTCCAATACATTTTTGTTGTTTGAATACACTTTTTGGCAGTAAACTGTGGGGAAGCTCTCAACCAGCTCATGTTTGTAAGAGTGATTTGATTCTTGACAGGAACTTAATGAAAATCCCCAGGTGTCAAACTGAGCAGCTGAAGCATCATGCAAGTTACAGGTTATCTTTGAAAACAGAGATGCATTATATGGGACGAGGTGAAAAATGGAGAGAGGGAAGAACAGGCTTTGGGGAGTATTTCACCCCAGTGCATAAAAGGATAAACACAGTGGAGAGCTGTCAACTGAAAGGAGATGCCTACAGCCTTACATATGCAGTGGGAAAGAGCAAAGACTATTGATTCCTACACCTCTTGACTATAGCAAGTGTCCTAAAACTTTCTCCACTTTACCATTCTCTGACTCTCAAGGCTTTGCTCTTTTAGGAACTATGCTGAGCAATGATGGTTACAGTAAAAGAAACAACTGAGCAGAATGGCCCTGCTCTTCTCTGTGCTTCCAAAACCACAGCACTTGTACTGCATTCCTAAAAACACAGGCTTGCAGTAGGAAACGATCCATGACACTCAAAGCAACAAGCACACTTTTAAGCTGACAAATATTAAATATTTCCTAGCATTTACAAATCAGGTAGTTATCCAATGCATATTTTAATAAAGGCATGCACCAACCTTAAATCTCCACAGCATAGAGTTCTAGCCACAGGTAGAGTTGGAATAAAATAGCATCAAGACCAAGATGTAAGACATGTTTCCACTTGCATTTTGGTCTAAGTAGCTTCAGTACCCAACATTTTAATGTGCTTTTCTTCTCTGAAGAATACATCAGACTCACTTTTCCCTTTATGCTTTGTTTTGCAAATGCTGCCTCTGTGGCCCCAAGCACTGCAGATTTCTCAGGAAAAGCCTGGCTGACACTTCACTGCAGAAGAAGAAAATTTCATCAGAAACTTCAGGTTTCCTACAGGAGTACCTGTGCTAACCTCACTCCCTGTGGCACAGCACAACCACATCTGACACTGCAAAATTACAAATTGTTTCTTCATAATTACTCCTCTTCTTTCAAGTCACAAAACTATGGGAAAATGTTCTTCTCTAAACATATACTTTAGGCAGTGAGAGGACATGCTCATTTTGCTGAAACATCCTTTCTGAGCCACAACAGGCTCAAAAAATGTACATCATTCACTTAGCAACTGCAATGATCGAGTCACTTGGTGTGGCATTCCCAGCAAGGAAAAAGAGAGCTCTGTTCCCAGGACACTGTATTGCACTGCATCCAGGGAATATTCCACAGGAAGAAAAACCCCAAGCAACAGAAAACATTACACCCCTAGCCCAGAAAAGAGAGAACACACATTCAAGCCCCATTTTTAAATAAATTAAAGCATCAAATAATGAAAAACTAAGTAAGCAGAGGCTTACTTTCAGGCTGGTCCCTTGGGAATCGAATAGGTTAAGTGTCCACAGGTCCCAGCCTCCCCAGTAAATCATTTATTACCCCAGCTCAGGGACAAGGAGCTCTGCAGAAGCGAGAGCCCACGCTGTGCAGCTGTTCCCAGGCAGGCAACTCTCCCCAATTATGTTATAACACAAGATTAAGCTCAGGGAGTGGAAATCCATCCCTTCATTGCTGATGGCTTTTTTCTTTTTTCCAAGTTATGCAGCTACTTTAAATGTTACAGAGCTCATTAACATGAAGTTCATTAAGCAGTAACCACTTTATGAATGAAATGAGAAGATTGTCATTATAAGCACAATTATGGAAATACTAGACCAGCAGGCAGAAAAAGGAAAGGGTATGAGAATGCTGCTCCTGAACTCCAAATTAGCCTTTCCTTTTTTCTCAGATCCTTCAGAGGAGGCACACCCAGAAATCAGACGTGAGGCAGAGGCTGGTTCCCAGGCAGGACTTCAGGTGAGAACCTCTTGCTGCCTGTGCTGGGCCTCCCCAGAGATATTGCTGCTGCAGCTAAGTGCAAAAAGTCACCCCCTTGGTCACCCCAGAAAGGGTCTGGCATCTTCCTCAGCAGTGAGCACTGCTCGCTGCAACTCACCACACTCCCCAAATTAGCAGAAAGTTAAGAAACACTATGACAAATCAAGCCACAAATTGCTTCTCTGCAGCTGGTGTCATGCATTCCTCCTTTAAGCATGATGAACTTGGAGGCCAGCTCTCAGCAAGCCACTTATTCTTTCCTGATAAAGCAGCTTCCGGTCATTATCTTGCCAAGGACTTAGTTTCTTTCTCAATGTCTGAAAATAGGTATAATTCCCCTGCTCAACCCCACTGAAAAAGGAAAACCCAAATAATTACAATACATACTTGTCTCTCTACAAGTAACAACAGTTTATAAATAATCCACCCAGCTGTTGCCACAGCTCAGTAACACCAAACGATTTGGACTCAGTCTCATTAAAGTGCTGATCTTGTAGGCAAGACCATGGAAAATATGAGGCACTGAAGAAGGTAAACAGGTCAGGGACAGTGGGAGGAGAAAAGAGGCAGCTTGCCATGGTTTTCTTCCCTTGAAAGAGCTCACAAATGGCAAGCATCCATTTCCAGGCAAGTCTCTAGCAGTTTCTTTGCTTCAGACTAACAGTTTTTACACATTCAAGCCTTTTTGGAGAGAAAGGGTGTAACTCCATGAGTCAAAACATCTCCTATCGGTATTGCAAAAACAGCATACTCGCTTTTAGGTCAGATCCATCCTGTGATCTGGTTCACCACACCAAGAAGCTGGTGTTAGCTGAAAAACAAACCCAGAAGCCTCAAGAACATGGGTGCTCTGGGGCAGACAGACCAACAGCCGCTGTGCTGACCGGGAGGCACCTCAGCTCTGATCCCAGCCAGCTCCTGGGGAAATCCTGGGGCTGTAACCATATGCCTGCCCCAGGGACATGAAAGCTGTATCTTAAAATATTAGGGAAAAACAGCTGATGTTTTAAGTGTTAAGTGCTATATTATACCGTGGCATGTGGTTGATACAGGAGGCAACACCATGTATCTCTTTTCTACTTCCGTCACAAAGAGATTGTGTTTTATGGCAAAATAACTTGAATTTGCTTATATCATTATATTTGCTTTGATATCAGCACCCCCTCCTCCTGTCAAGGCTAAACTTGACAAACGGCTTGACAATGGGCAAACCCTTTCTCCCAAACTCCTCACCTCAATCCTGGTGTATACCTGAAAGAGCTGCCAAAACATTTAACCTTACTTTAACTGCATGAAGCAGTACAGGTGGCTCCAAGATGTTCTTCAGGTCGTTCCCACACCGAGCAGGGAGAAGGTGGGCACGTCACGACACAGCTCCTGGAAGAGGGAAGAAAAAGAAGGAGTCACCAGGTGCAAGGGTCAGCATGGCTGAGAGCAGGTCCCAACACCCAAATTGGCACTGCAACACCTTCACCAAGGAGGATGGAAACCGTCTCCATCGCCTAGCAAGGGGATCCTCTCCCTTGCTCCCATGTGGGAGGCATGTGTTGCTTCCTGCTGCAGCTCCATGTGGTTCCAGGAGCACACACAGGACAATGGCTACACTATGGATAGGGCTATTTATAGACACACATGGGCAGCTGGCACCACCTAAGAATAACTGCACCACTGAGTTGTATTTGCTGCTGTCCTGCTATTTGGTTCATCCCCAAAGCTGCTGATTTGCTGCCCATCACTGTATCCCAAACAACTGAGCTGGCTTTAGGACCTTTGCATCTATCAACACAGCCCCCCCTCCCAGACAGACTTCATCAAACTCTTTGTGGACTCCCTTATACCAAGGTGTTTTTACAAGAACAAAGGTAGATGACAGCAGATGGTGACCAGCAGATGAAGCTCAAATCTACCAGGACATCTCTGCCAAACCCTTCTGGGTTGCCTACACTTTTCCACAGGCTGATTTCCTGCTCTGGGGCAAAATCTACTCAGTAGATTCATCCATAGGGATGGTCTCCAAAGCATACCAGAAAGAGCAGTTAAAGTGAATCAAATGTGAAAAGGTGAAAAAGCCAAGGTTGGGCTATAGTTTATTAAATGCTGTGTGGGAGATTTTATTAGCTAAATCAAAGTTATCAGGGTATCTCAGGCCATCATTTGGTTACCACACCAGGAAAGGTTGTGGCTACACACACACCATTGAACACAAGCGCGACACACCAACTGCCTCCTCCTGTTCTACCAGAGAGAGACTCTGCCCCTGCACTCTCCCTGTTGGGAAAACATCCATAATCTGGGAATCTCACAGTCTGAGCCAACCTGCCCACCTCAAAGTGCAATTACAAGCACAGAAGTAACAATGGTAAAACTAGTTACCAGCTGGGAAATCAATTGTACTGTGTGAATTAGCTGGGGAACGTACTGTGCTGAAAGGTGAGGCACTGCACAACAAATCTCACTCCTTCATCTACACAAGAACAGCATCACCTGAACACATCAATGTCAGTTTTACACAATGTTTTTTCCTAAGATTAACAGCTAAAAGTCTCTTTTATCCATTCTGCTAAGAAATGGGGAGAGTATTTTGCAAGGCACTACAGGGTACTGTGTTTTACTACATATATGTATATTTAGATATAGACCAAAGTGGAAAACAGCAAAAAAATCATCCTCTTATTCCTCTTAAAGTATCAGGATTGTGCATTAATTCCTTCATTGCCATGTCACACATTGCTGAATTACATTCTTATGCCAAACTACTGGAGCTGAAAGTGGAATTACCTGAACTCTTAAATCCCAGTTAAGAGCACACAAACACTCTTTGGATTCATTAACCAATAAAAACCACCCTCGCAGTCACAAACAAGCAGACTGGAACTTTCCTCAGGCATTTTTGTAGTGTTATTCTCAGGACCTCAATTTAGAAGATGGTTACTATTTGATAAAGCAGTGATTAACTATTTGCCATCCTGTGTTGATCTCCAAGGAACAGCTCTTTCCAAGGCACATACAACAACAATATAGTGGTTTCATTCGTTTATGAGACACTGATAACTTGGCTTTTAATACCCTATTTGTATATTCTGGCAGAGAAAGCAGGTTTGCTGCTATCCCTTTGAACCAACAAGGACTGTGGGTATGGCTAACACTGCCAAGGTAGATAGTGAGCATGCTGTGAATCACTGCAGGTTTTTCCTCATCTCCACTAAGGAATGAGGGTGTGTGTTTGGAGAGCTCACTTGGATGCTCAAGACCTGGAAAATATTAGCAACTGGAGAAAATAAACTGGCCTGGCAATAAAAAACTAACAGAGATCATAAAACTCTTCCTCACAGTTTTTTGTCTGGTTTTATTCTGTGGGAATTTTTAGATTGCTACAAGAAGAAGCAAGTAGCATTAAAAGGTCTTAGATCTATATTTTAGTTCTGCATGTAAAGAGCCTGCACAATCAGCAAGGTTGTCCACATCAAAGTATCAATATCCTAAAGACCTGATTTCTGCTTCCCATGAAACTTTTATGGGACAACTCCCACATGTCTAAGTACACCCATTTCAGAAGGATTTCCCCATGGGGATTTCTTCTCCTTCTCCTCCTTTACTGGGAAATCATTACCAAGTGTTGATGAACACTGACATAGCTCCCGTTTTCTGAATTTTAAAAAGATAGGTTTAAAAACTATGTTTCATGGGTGAGCTCATACTGCTTTTCAAAAGACAAACTACTCAGTATTGTCACAAGAAAATTATGACATACAGTAGCTTTATAAAAAGCAACTTGGTTTCTACACTGCTGTGCCAATATTCCAAACAACCTGTAACTCTGGGTAATTTCTGCTAAAAGGGCCTATAGTCAGGAAATCACACAGTGCTCACTAAATGAGAATGTAGAGTCCTTTTGACACTTATTTTTACAAAGCTTATTTTGCTTGAATTTAATAAAAATAGGGGGGAAACCCCATCTCTTTTGCTAGGACAGGACTATTTGACAGCAGACTGCTCAAGGTCTGGCTCCCTCCACCCTGAGACAGCTAAAGCAGAAATTATCCAGGCCATTGATGAATTACTAAAACACTCTGTATGAAGACAGAGGAAAAGAAAATTTAAGGACAGTGTTATAGCTATTTACAATTTTAAGAAGATAACATTAACTGGCCCTGTGGATTATATATGCAACTGCTGTAAGAGATGAGTCCTTTTACCAAAAAAACCCAATGGCTTAGAGATAATCTACATCTGATACATCCTCAAGAGGCAGAGGAGTAAAGCATCAAAAGGTACTCTCATTGCATTTCTAAATTAAATGAATGGCAGTGAATAACACAGCCAAAGAAGAAGTTACTCTGTGTTGAAAATCTACTTAGGATTAATCAGTTGGGGCTCTTAAATATGCTTGGTAGAGACCCAACACATGGACCTCAGGGTTCCAGTTACTTTGCTGATTCATCCCCAGCAAACTCCCATCCTTCCCAAACACTCCCCAGTGCCCAGCACAGAGGAAACCACTCCTCAAATTTGCTCTTTTCCCCCCTGAACCCTAACCTATTTTATTTTTCTGAGAAGTGTTTAATGTTTTGTTGCTCTGCCATCTGAGCACTTTGACACATCAAAGGAGTTATCTCACCATCTGGTTATAATTGCCATTGAGAAGTTTTCAACTAATTCAAAAAGCAGCACCAAGATGAGGGCACTAATGGTCTAGGAGATGGATGGCTGATTATTTGGGATTATTTGATACAGCTGGAACCTCTTCACAGACAAGACACCCAAGCACAGCCAGTCCCCAGCACCCAAACAAACCTCTGGGGTTTTTCTGAGTTTTGGCTGTTGCCTGCTATAAAACCTCCTCACAATTTCATATCAACTGCTGTCAAGGAAAACATTGCCTCTCCTCCTCATCTCCCAAATTGCTGGGTGTACAACTGTGTGCTGCTATAACATTTTTGAATACACAGCCTATACTTGCATACCACAATATTCTTGTTACAGGACATCCTTTTCCTTCTTCCACTGCATCTCCCAGGAGAGACTGGCTCACAAGACCATTCCAGAAGTTTGCCAGAACTATGTTTGCTAATTCCTTAGGGAAGGGAATCAGGACACACTCCTTGGACAACCAGAGGATCACACCCAGCCAGCATGGGTTTAGGAAAGGCAGGTCCTGCTTGACTAACCTGATCTCCTCCTATGACAAGGTGACCCCTTTAGTAGATGAAGGAAAGGGTGCAGATGTTGTCTGCCTAGACTTTAGGAAAACCTTTGACACCTTATTTCACAGCATTCTCCAGGAGAAACTGGCTGCTCATGGCTTGGATGGGTGTATGACTCTGCTGCTCACTGGGTTAAAAACTGCCTGGATTGCTGGGCCCAGAGTGTGGTGGTGAATGGGGGAAACCCATCTGGCAGCCGGTCAGAACTGGTGTTCCCCAGGGCTCAGTACTGGGGCCAGTCCTGTTTAACACCTTTAACTGGACAAGGGGACCGAGAGCACTCTCAGTTTGTAGATGACACCAAGTTGGGCAGGAGTACTGATCTGCTGGAGAGCAGGAAGGCTCTGAAGAGCAATCAGGAAAGGCTGGATCAATGGACCAGGTAGGGGTCAGACTCTTCTCCAATGTAACACTGACAGGACAAGAGGAAACTGTCAAGTTGTGCCAGGGGAGGCTTAGATTGCACATGAGCAAAAATTTCTTCACCAAAGGTTGGTCAAGCACTGGAACATCTATCCAAGGAATTGGTGGAGTCACTATCCCTGGAGGCATTTAAAAGATGTATAGAAGTGGCACTTAGGAACATGGTTCAGTGATGGTCTTGGCACAGCTGGCTAATGGTTGGACTTGATGATCTTAAAGGTCTTTTCCAAGCTATACAATTCTACGATCCTACATAAATGGAAGAATAAAACATCATTTGCCTAAAATCTGCTTTGCTTTGGATAAGTGTAAATGCAGCATGATCCTCTAGCCATTGCACCAAGCTACATTTGTACCATGAAGAGTGGAGGGCAGACTGCAGCTCATCACGTTTTGACACGAGCACAACATTCCACTGAAAGTAAATGATGGTTTTAGTTTGGAGAGCAGCATCTGACTTGGCATACTGGATGAAGAAAAGCCAAGAATTTTAAAACAACAGAAAATAAAACATACCCATATTTCGCAGGCCTGTACACATTGCAGAGCAAGCAATAATATTAAGATGTTAACTGCAGTCCCATCAATCCTGATTACCAAGAGATGGGAGACAAAAAATTCTTTCATATACACCAAGTTAACTTTTGGAACCCAAATTCTTTTGACAGTGTCGTCTTGAACTTGTAAACAGAAATAGTCCCATTTGGAGTAAAAGGGAAGCAAGGAAGCAACAAACCAAGAGCACTTCTCTGCTCACTCTAGACCTGGACAGACACACGTTTTCTCTCTAGAAGTTGGAGATCTGCATGAAACTGGAGGAAGTTTGGAGTTTGTTTTTTAATTCCACCAGCAATCACAACAAAGCAACAAAACAAAGAGGCTGGTGATGCTTTATGGCTCTCTCCCTTACCTCTGGACAGCAACCTGGGCTCATGGACACCTCTTGGGCAATAACACACAGCAACCTGTTTGGATTAGCACTCAACCTCTATGGCAAGACCATCACTCTTACTGGGAACCAGTATCAGAGTGATTAGCTAAAAAACAGAGCAAACTGCAGCAAGCTGGAGGAACATCTCAACTTCTAAAACACTTTTAAAAAAATCTCTTTTAATTCTGCAACAGCTTCTTCTCCTTGCCCTCTCCTCTACATATTCAAGTGACAGCCTTAATGCATTGTGCCTCTTGCTAGAATGGAGCAAAGCCCAAAACAAACCCCCTTCAGAAGACCAGGAAACAGAGGAAGCACGAACAGTGAAGGTAAGGACTACATCAGCATGGCCATCATCAAGATCTACCAACAAAATGCCTCAAAGGCACAGGAAAATGCTACGTAGGCACAGTTCCCCACTTAACAGAACGGGCCTATTTTCTTTGAAATACTGGGTGCAGGTTGTGACAGGACATGCCAGACGTTTCCTGGGAACGTCACCCCCAAAACAGGATACGGACCCTGAGAGAAGGCAGAGTGGTTGGAAACAAGATTCATTTGAAAATTTCTGTTTGGGTTGTCTGGTCCATCACCCTGCTCAAAGCAAGGCCATGACATCAAGGTAATGAAATTATCCCCGTGCTTTCATTGTTCAAATCTGTCCCAGCCAAGGTGGCCTGTTTCTCAGTTTCCATATGTAAAACTGAGCTAAATAAGTGACCTGAGCTCCATCACCACAAAAGGAAATCAAACTCACCATCAGTGCAAGGCATTCCTGCTCCAGCCATGAAGTCTGCACATTTCACCTGCTTAATCTGACTTTCCCCATGTACAAAACTGAGTTTCTTCATTTCTACACAGTTTACAGAAATACTCAATAAAATAAAGCAATAAATTTTTACTGTACTTAGGAGCTCTGAGACAAAAAGGGAACATGTACATGTTGAAACCAAACACTAGCATATAACAGGCACTGACACATTAATACAAGGCTTTTTCCTACACGTTAAGGAGGTATCTTGGTATAAAATACAAAGAGCAAATCTATATTCTTGTCTCCCACTGCTGCTGATGCCGGAATGATTTTTGTCTTTTATATACCTTTTACATAGTTCTCTGTATCCACAAGTATTAGCAGTTGTCCTGGGTTGGCCATATGACCTGTTTGTATCCCCAATCGTCCTCTTGCTTATGCTGGACATTAAGTTCTGCAGCTTTAAGTTGGTCCAAGGAAGACAGTGAGAGTGAAGGTGGAGAAAAAAAAAAAAAACACTCGCCGTTTGTCTGCAGGATACTACGAACCAAGGCCGAGAGAGCGGAGAGGCTGCATTCCAGCAGACAGCGTTATCTCTTTTCTTTTTTTTTTACTCTCTCTGGTGTGGGTGCTGGAAGAGCTCACAGCGGAGGGTTTTTCCTCGGATTTTTCCCGGCTTTTTGCAGGGAGAGACTTTGTTTCTTTTGCTGGGTATTTTTTCTTTTTTTTCCTCTTCCTGGGACTGGCTGGCATCGCGTGGGCCCAGGACACCAGGGAACCCCCGGGGGGCCCCCCCTCGCCAACTCCTACAGCTGGGCCCGGCAATCGGCCCGCCCCTCCCCCCACTGGAGAACTGAACCGGACTCAGACAGACTCTGAATCTACCATCTCTTCAGAGGAAGGAGAGGTTTCATTGTTTTCATATTATCCAAATTTTTCCTATACTTGTAAATATTCTATTTGTTAAATAAATAGTTTTTTCCACTTTTCTCTAAGGAAATTCTTCTCGGACCTGTAGGGGGAGGGGCTATTGGAATCGGCTCTTCCTAGAGGAGACCCCCCAGAGGTTTCCTCCTAAATATTTGCCCTAAACCGGGACATACTTGCAACATACATGCATACTTGCAACCTTTTACTTAGTTTAGTGCTTAGTGTTCTGTAAGTGTTCTGCAGGCCTGAGACTAAACACCCCAGAACTGCAGAGCCAGGGAGACCAAACATTCCTACTATCTCAGGAACCCAAGGTCTCCTGGCAGGAGGATTCTGTAAACTAGGGGTTAGCCCACCCCAACCTCATTATTGGGCCCCCTTGTTAGATATGCTAATGTGTAAAGTCTATAACTGGTGTGTATGATTGGCGGGGGGGTGCATTTTGCCACACTTCACCTGGTTGAAGTGGATGCACTGAACAGGATCCTGATTAAAATACTGAGGTAAAGACCCCAACCCCTCTAACCGTGTCTAGCTTCATTTTCCTAACACCAGGAAAAAGGCATCACTGCTGCCAAGCCTTGGGTCCCTCTGTGCTGAGCACCATGGATGCAGCAAAAATCCCTCTGCCATGACATTAAACAGAGGAATGCTGGGAGGGGACACAAAGGGGCAGAAAATGACACAACTTGTCCAAGGCTTTAGAGAAGGCTGCCAGCACAGTCTGTAATCTGGTATCATCTCTCCACTGATGCAGCAGTGATGGGTCCCCCTTTCTTCAAAAGCTGCCTCCATCCCAACCCACTGCTGCCTGGCTCTGCCAAGCACCTGCCATGCAACTGTGACATGAAGTCACTTCACTGCTCAAATCAACATGACACTGGAGCTGCCCAGCACCTAATTATATGAATTAGGAGATCTGTATAATGGTCCTAAACCAGTAATGAAAGAGAAGGTTTAATGATGCAACAAAAACCTGCAACGCAGCACTCAGATTACATGTGGGTTACACAATAGCTCCAACAGTTCAGCGTTTAGGCTGCAAACTTGCACAGGGCACATCACATTTTCCCAGAGCTGTCATCTGACTCCAAGCACATGAGACCTATTCAAACACACCCTTCCTGCCTCCCTTGCCCCAGAAGCTCAAGGATGAAGTTGAGGCTCAGTTTTTCAACAGCAGTCATCCACATCCAGGAGAAGAGATGCCCAAAGCAAAGTCAGCCCTTTTCCCAAACTCACATTCAAACTGTTATAAATACATATTATAGTGTTGGTTTTTCGCAAATAATGAATACTATGTGTATAATATTGATCCTTGTAGAAGCAGTGTTTGTGTAGAAATGTAGCCATTCTAGTTTTGCTTAATAGTTGAGAAATAACTAACATTGCTATGTGAAATATCACTCACAAACCACCCCTCAAGCAAGGCGATTTACTCCTATCAAGATATTCCTGGATAAGAGACTCCTCTGCCGAATTGACAAACAACTATGCAAACTTCTACTTGTATCAAGATATTCCTGGATAAGAGACTCCTCTGCCGGGGATTAATAAAGGACTAACTGAATTCTTCAAAAGAACTTCATTTGAATTATACAACAAGTTGTAAAAGTAAAAAGGTATTTAAAGAAAGTCTCTCTCTAGGAGAGGTGTGCTCTGGCTCTGTGCCAGTACACCCGGCGTCCCGGGACGCCATAATTCCTTTGCTTTGTCTTTGTCTTTTCTTGTTGATTTTTTATTAAAAACCTTTTAACTTTAACAGAAAAGGACCTCGTTTTTAACAAAACTCAAAGAGATTTATCTGAAGCCTGTCCTAGCAACCACTTGTGTCTCAAGGGCAGTGCTTGCTCCTCCCAACATTAAAAGCCTATTGCACTGAGATGACATAACTCCAGTGAAACCTGTTTAGTTGACAGCTGGAGTGACTTCTGCATTGTGCCATGTGAGTTAACTCCCAGCTGCAGCCTAGTTTAAGGAAGTATTATGAGCACAGCTTTAACAGAGATATCACCCATCAATTGTCAGCAAATAGGGCAATTTAGGTATTCGATGAGCACTTAGTGTGAGCTGTTCATATGGAAGAGAATGCTCCTACCCCAAGATTTCTGAACAGGGTTTATTACTAAATAAGCTCAAATACTTCCAGATAGCATTGATTTCTATTCATAGCACTTACACAGCTTAAGGGAGAAATCATTTGGTTTGAAATATTCTTTTAGAATCTATTGACCTTTCATGTCAATAAACGCAATACCAAATTGCAGCTTAGCAGGCTTATTTTACCTTTTCTTTTTTGTAAAGTGCTCAGATGAAAAGCACTATACCAGCATCAGGGCTGAGAAGTATTATTTAGATTTCAAAAACCAGTTAAGTGCCATAGCCAATCCATATGTTCAATATCGAAGTGCTCATAAGAAAATTGACAGGACCAAAACTGCAATGGGGAAGGAAGAGTGATAGTATCAGCTGGGAAGCTGCTCACCAATATTTGCAACTGCTTGCTCAAACAAAAGCCTCAAGATTAGATGCGGTGCCTTATCTAGAAACCCTTTAAAATGTCACTAGTGAGTCACTGTTCTTAATAGAAGAATGCCATACTTGTATTTCTCTGTCACACTATTAATTCTATTAAAATCCAAAATGGAAATTTTTCACCACCATGTCTTACCATTCCTGCACATTTTTGCCAAGATAGAAGGTAGCACAGAGTGCTGTTACAAGCCATTTGCAGCTGCAATAGAGCTGCATTTACTACATCAAGGCAGATGGCTGGAAACAACCAGCATGCAACCACAGAGCATCTTTTACCCTGCAAACCCTTCAGCAGGTTGCCAGATTTGCTTTCGTATAGATCAACTTCTCTTTTCCCTCCCTCTAAACAAAAAGACTTTTCTTTCAACTGCCCTTTTTTTTCCCCCTTTACAAATGCAGACACCTGCAATAAATTCCTCTTTCAAGAGGCAGATCATAGCAAGGCAGTGTATTATGAGTAGAAAAGCAAGGGACATCATCAAACAGCACATGGCACAGATTTTTCCCAGTACCTAAAGAACCCAGGGCTTCTTTAACTCCAAGTGCTTGCCAGAGGAGGAAGTAAGCTTTTGCTACTAGCAAAAAGATTCCTGAAACAAGTCAGCAAACGCCCATATAAACTCTGTCTCCAAGTCTGACATCAAATACATCCTGAGATTAACTGAGCCTGCTACTGCTCTGCATTCACGCAGCAAAGTGAAATCCTAGAGGTGCCTGCATCCTCCCATGTGTTTCACACACAGGCCACAGTAAGACCTACTCATTATTTTTTCTGCAAAGCACACTCCTACCCGTTAATCAAGAGCTACAACCAGTCACCCAACTAGCATTGTGATGATTTCACTGCCAGCTGCTAGGCATCCTGAAGAAAACAAAAACAAATTACATGAGGTCTATAGTCACTTACCAAATCCTGCTACAGGTACACCAGGCTATTGGGCAACTTTGCTGACGTACCTGCAAGTACATCAGGGACTTATTGCATCTCTTCCCCAACCATTCCCTGAAGCAAAGGATCTGGAGTTACAGCAACGACAATAGTTTTAACCTAACAGACTACCCTCCCCCTCCTCACCTACCCTAAGCAGGTACAGCTTCTTGCTCAGTGAAGGAAAAATAAGAAGTTAAAACCAACTAATTGCTGGGGCACACCCTTCTCCCAGTGCACCTGTAAATGATCACTTGTGCAAGAGCACCTGAGTGTCAACAGGACTGTGGCACTACTCAGGCACGCACTCAACAATCAAGCAAAGGCACTACCAGCATTTCCACGTGCAAGTAGGGTTTTCAAGTGCCTATCTACACCTATGCAAGTGGTGATTCACCTCTTGCAAACCCAGCCTCAAACTGTTGCTATCTTTCCTTTCCCGTACTCCTGCAATTGTGGCTAATCTTCCGGTCAGACATCACCTGCCTTCTTCAGGACTTGATCCTCAACCAGCAGAGCACCAAACAGGGTTTGCTGATAACAAAACAAAAATGGAACGTCATGAAAAGTAAATAAAACCCCTGAGATGTTTTCCTGAGGTGGGAGGGTGTCTTCAACTGCACCCGTGGTCTTTTTGATACAGCGTGCATAACCTCATCAATATTTTTTAGTATCAGAAAAGTTATTGCTCCCTGCTTTGATTGAGCTGATCACAGCCTGCCTGTGATAACACATTTTGGTTGCCATCTGACCCAGAACAAGGCTCTCAGAAAGCATCGCCTCTGTGCACAAAGAGCATCTTGCAGAGGGCACCAGAGGAGTTCTTCCCACCCACTCACAGATGCTCACTATTTTGTCCCTACACAAAAGCTTTAACACTATACATTTAATAATCTACCTGCTATTTCAAGTGCATGAATAAATTCCCTACTTGGCAACAGACAGTAATAATCCTAGCAGTAAAAGCAGTGCTCTATAAACCATCATTTCATGAAACAGATACCTGGCCCTATCTGTGCCCAGACTGACTGGTCCTCAATCAGTGTCTAAACCACGGATCCAGTTGCCTCGTCTTGGGGCATCAGTTTGCTCCACACTTTTGTTATTTTCTTCTGAAGGAAAACATTTTAAGACAGGGATCAACCCACAGTATTTAATATTATTCTTACGTTGGGTCAAATGCTTTTATTCTCTGTCCTTTTCATTTGTTGATGCTTGAGCTATCTTTTTCAAGATAACTTTACTTTTGGGGTGCTTTTTTTCCCACTCCAGCAGCAGGAGGTCTGCTGCCCTTAACAACAGCAGATTTAAATGTACATTACATCACACATGACACCTGTTGCTAAACAATGTTTTTCTGATTTATATTTACAAAATGTTCCGACATACATTTCATTAACGACAACTAAGGGCACATGCACTTTTTCCACAGGACATTTAGGATTAGAAGGAGTTAAGCCATGGAAAGCAGTGACACACTGATGCCAATTTAACTTTTGTGTGTTCTATGTACAAATAATAAGTAATACGCTTTAGATAAATGAATGAGTTCTGGCATTTCTACAAACAACAGAAAATAAAGACAGCAGAATTTCATGTCTGCCCAGAAATCTAAACAAAGGAAGAGTTTAGATGGAGAAAAGAATTCTGAGAAAATCACCACACATTCCCTGATCCATTCAATTTTCTTACTAGCAGCTTCAAATAACCATTCTTACCCCCACAAAACAAAAATACAAGGGGGGCAAGCCTACAGCACAGGCATTTAGCACTAGAGGTTGCTAGAGATCATAGACAACCCATCAGATCCCAAGAAGTAGTCAGTGCCACAGGTGAAGAAATGCTCCTTCATTGAGAGTCATAGCCTCACAGAAAATCTCCAACAGCCTTTTGAAAAGCTAACAGATCTTGGATCATCCAGGGAAACCTGACACTGACCAGTGCTGGGAAGACACAGCTGAATTTTAGAGGTGCTCTTGTACAGGTTGTTGCCAAGCCTCCTCCAGGGCGGGATTTCATGTCTAATAAGGTCTTAACTTTATGCCAGCCCCAAATGGTTGCCACAAAGAGGTTTTGTTCACCCCGAGTTGCCACCAGCTGCTTGCTGGACCAAGGGTCAGCCAGGTCAATACCAAGTTTCTTTAGACACATCAGTTTTCTGCTGGAGTGGGTTCCCTGATGTGAGAGAAGGGGCCTGAGCACTGGGACATCCCAAGGAAAGCCCTGTGCCTGCCCCCATCCAGCATCCCTATGTGCTTGGAGGGGAGCCAGCTGAGAAATCTGGGGCTTTCTCCAGGGACCTCGGGGAAGGGCTGTCTCTGAGCTCTAAATTCCTCAGTGTGAGGCTCTTTCTGACATCTAAATTCTTAGGGGTAATGCAAGTGGAAGAGTTCACCTGAGAACTTCAGGTGGAGGAAGGACAGCCAGCAGAAGCCGATTAATTCCTAGGCAACAGAGATCTTCCCATGCAAACCTCCAGAGAGGCCATGAGCTAGGGGTATGCACGTGATTAAGGAGGAATGGCAAAGGTGGGGTCAGTCACAGAAACAGAGAAAAAACAAAGATTTTCCAGTGTTTCTAGAGGAGATAAACACCTACCTACTGAATTTTATTTATTTATTTGAGGGTGAGAGGTTGTTTCTTTCCTTTTTAGAGATGACATTAGGGTCAAAGGCAAGCATTAGGCTCATTCAAGTCCTATTGCTTCTTTGAAGGCTGAAGAATTTCACCTTCACAGTCCTCTCAAGCCCATGACTTCAGAATTAGGCCCATTTTTAAATGCTTACAGGAGAAATTCAAAATGGGAAACCAAGCAACCAAGCCAAATAACCCCAAGGGATTTGCCTTCAGTAACTTTTCCACATCTTGAACTACAGCTGTTTTCCTTTACAAATCCTACCTCTACTGCCAGAGCAACAGGAGAGGAAAGCAGCAAAGTGCTATGTTGGAAACAAAAGCTCAACACGGAGATGCAGCAAAAGATCAAATCCAGTTCTGCTGCAAGCAAGACTCTGATCACTAATGCAATGATTTAGTTCCAGCTGTGCAAGAACACTCGAGGTTGGACTTTGTTTTTTCATCCTCAAGGGTACAAAACAAAATTATGAGCCAACCTGGACTAAAAGGTTTCTCTGCACCACAGGAACAAGCAAATAATTTCTCTGACCTATTTTAAAATAAAGTATGAGTCTTCACAGGAAGGAAAAACCAAGTTCTTTATTCAAGTCTTGCATGCCCCACCTGACCATGGCTTTGAAGCACCTCTGCCAGCCTCAACCATTCCTCAAGCAACTGAGGAAATGAAATACAAAACATTAAACAATGTGGAGGGTCAGACTAAAACCAACAAAGACAAGGAAATTGCAAGTTAAGCTTCTTGCTCTGCCCTTGATTCACTGTCCTGGGTTGACCGTATGATCTCTGTATCCTCAATCGTCCCTCCTGCTTATGCTGGATATTAAGCTCTGCAGCTTTAAGTTAGGCCCAGAGAGACAGAGAGAGTTAAAGCGGAGGAAAAAAAAAACCACACGCCGTTTGTCTGCAGGAGTTACACCTTTACTCCCCCGGGAAATTCTTGGGAGATTGCGTTCCAGCGGGACAGCGATATCTCACTCCCTCTCTCAGTGCTGGGTGCTCTGGGAGCTCATGGCAGAGGGTTTCCTCGGATCTCTCGGCTTTCGCAGGGAGAGACTTTGTTTCTTTTGCTGGTTTTTTTCTTCCTCCTGGGACTGGTCGACATCTCGGTGGTCCAAGACATCAGGACAACTCCTGGGGGCCCCTCGACTCTGCAGCCGGGCCTGGCCATCGGCCCCAGCCACTGGAGGGACTGAGACTGACCCAGCCACACCTGCAGATGGACTCTGGATGTACCATCTCTTCAGAGGAAGGAGAGGTTTCATTGTTTTCATATTATCCAAATTTTCTATGCTTGTGAATATTCTATTTGTTAAATAAATAGTTTTTTCCACTTTTCTCTAAGGAAATCTTTTCCCGAACCTGTTTGGGGGAGGGGTGGCTGGAATCGGCTTTTCTAGAGGAGACCCCCCCCAGAGATTTCCTCCTAAAATTTGCCCTAAACCAGGACATTCACCTTGTTTTGTTCAGCTACTCCTCTGTTCCCAGATCCTTCCTCTCTCCCAGTGCCAAGAGCAACAGGACACAGAAAACAGCATGGTGTAAACATAGGTGGCATCCCCTCCTACCCATGTCTTGTCACTCAAAATCCCAATACAAGCACATCTGATTTCTTACTTCAGGAGCCTTGCTGGAAATAAGTGCTGTAGCACTGCTTCAACGCTTTCCAGCTGTAATTCAAACCTTCTCCCCTACTACTGGATCTTACTCTTCCAGGATGTCCTGGTTTAGGGCAAATTTTAGGAGGAAACCTCTGGGTGGGGTCTCCTCTAAGAAAAGCTGATTCCAACCACCCCTCCCCCTACAGCTTCAGGAAAAATTTCCTTAGAGCAAAGTGGAAAAAACTATTTATTTAACAAATAGAATATTCACAAGCACAGAACATTTGGATAATATGAAAACAATGAAACCTCTCCTTCCTCTGAAGAGACGGTAGATTCAGAGTCCGTCTGGATCCGGTTCAGTTCTCCAGCTGCGGGGCCAATTGCCGGGCCCGGCTGTAGGAATCGGGGCGGGGGGGGCGCCCCCGGGGGATTGCCCTGGTGTCGTGTACCACCGAGATGTCGACCAGTCCCAGGAGGAAGAAAAAAAACCAGCAAAAGAAACAAAGTCTCTCCCTGCAAAAGCCGCGAGAAAGATCCGAGGAACCCTCCGCTGTGAGCTTTTCGAGCACCCAGCCAGAGAGAGTGAGTGAGATATCGCTGTCCTGCCAGAACACAGTCTCCTTCAAGGATTTCCCGGGGGAGTAAAGGTGTAACTCCTGCAGACAAACGGCGCGTGTTTTTTCCTCCGCTTTCACTCTCTCTGTCTCTCTGGGCCTAACTTAAAGCTGTAGAGCTTCATATCCAGCATAAGCAGGAGGGACGGTTGGGGATACAAAAAATCATATGGCCAACCCGGGACACAGGAGTATCTCAGTTCAATCACTGGTAACAGGTCTTCCATCACAAAACCATGGAGATGTCCTTTATTAGCAGTTCCACAAGCATCCAGGGTGTTAACAAGCACCACATGCATAGGAATGAGGAGATGGAGGAAGTTCATAAAAAGCTTTGCTCCCTATGAAAATCATCTTCAACTTCCCACGAGTATGGCTCCACAAACACTTGCAGTAAGGCAGGTTGTATTATTCTCTTCTCTCTTGCCCAATAGTTGCTATTACTGGATCTGGCAAGGCAGCATGTGACAGAAAAATGCAGCTGCATTTTTGGCTCAGAAGCCTCTACAAGAGCCTGTGAGTCATGAACCAAAAGGCCCACAAAAAAGCCAAAGAGAAGAATGCAGATTCAGATTTTTTTTTATTGTAAGCACATTTCTCTACTGCTTAGTTCTGATGAACGTAAATGAAAGAAACAGAAGTCATTTTGAAGTCCCTTTAGTCAGGTAACTTGGGCTCCATCTGCCCGAGGCCGCTTGACATAGAAACAGAATGGAAAGACTGCCACTGACCACAGAGTGTCTGAGCCACACAACACAGCACGTGCCCAGATGTGCCTCTGAGCAATGCTTTTCTACAAGCCTAGGGTAATGTGGGGCGTTTTGCTGTTTTGGTGGTCTTGGTTCTTTTTGTAGAATTTCTCCCGAGAAGCCCACAATCCCCTCGTTCCCAAAACCTAAGGCTGAGCTCTTCCACAACAATGCCTGGTGGTAAAACACCCCTCATCTGCCTGTTGCACTGCAAATAAAGTTTACAATGCAACAGTTTGTCTAAAATGTGTCAAATTGCTCTGATTACCGAAATGACACTTTACCATGTTCACTACTCTCACCCCTCATGACTGATCAAATGTTTCAACCTTTTTCCCTTTTTCAAATGAAAATAATCCAAACGCACCCCCTTCCCAGACTGCTTGGAGTGGGTATGATAAACATGAGGTAGAAGAGAGCGTGAGAGCAATCTGGACTATGAACTGCAGAAGAATGTCTTAGGACTTCTCTTTATCACCAGCTCATGGATTCTGTTAGCAAGAAGCTGTTCCTATACTACTTCATATCTTCTGCCTGCAAGCAGCAGCCCAGGTCTGTACCAGGTCAATGAAAGCAGGCTGGAAGAGAGCAATGGAAGGGGAAAACAAGGCACCAATAACCCTTTAGTCAGGATAAACAGCACAAGTCCACTGAAGTTTCCATCCTCTGAAGAGGTTTTATATTGGGTGGATGGAACATGACAGAAATGAACACTAAAGGTGCAGAGGCAAAACTACACAATGCAGCTCATGCATCTATCAAAAATGCTGGTTCTCCCCAGTCCAGCTGCTGCATTAATATATAACCACCTTAGAAAAATAATCCTTTATTAAAGTCCTATACTCCTCCAAATAGCTGAAAAGCCAGCAGCCTGTGTTTCTTCCCATTTAAACTGGGTCACATCGGCACCCTAGCTCTTACACCGAGCATCACTTCTGTTAAAAAGCAGCTTTGGTCATTGCTGTTGGCCCCACAAACTTACTCCACATCAGCACCCTCGATGATTAACCACCAAAACAAGCACATGCCTTGCCTCTCAGGTACACTGTGTTCCTAGGGAAGCACTGTTGGTTGTAACAAAACAATGCAAGGCACAGGCGAGGACTGGAAGGAAAGTTCCCCAAGGCAGACAGAAAATCCTTAAGTGATTTTTGATAGAGAATTTTCCAGCCCTTTCTGAACTGGAGTGACAGGAGGAAAAAACCACTAAATATCACCCTGCACCTTCAGAAGGCAAGGAGTGGAACATAAGCAGCAAGAGGAAAGTTTCTCAAACAAAGGTCACCAGATGCATCACAGCTTAAATGGAAACAATGAGCATCCAGGTTGGTGATGTTCAGATAACAGTTGCATGCAGTAGGACTGAGCAAGGTGTTCAACACATGCAAAGAATTCAGAGTTTGCTTAAACACAGCAAAGAAATACAGGTATTACCCAACACAGACAACCACAGGAGCTTAAGGAATGTACCTCAAAAAAGCATAGGCATCATTAAGTTTGTTTTGTAACTTTTGCTCAGTTTGAGGACCCAACTCTGCCTGGTCTCCAGTGAAGGCCACTCACTTATGCATCACATGAAGAGGTTTCCCTCTCCAACTTACCACTCTCCTAAAGGTACTGCTAGAGAAAGGAACGAAGGTTGATGTTGGTTCTTTGGGTCTGCTAGGTCCTATACAAGGTCTCTTTCAGGAGCAGAACCTCCCAATTGCCTCATGAAAAGGCACTCCCAGCAAATTAATTCCAACTCCACCACCCTCCTGTACTGAATTACAGGGCTTTGCTACTCCTGTGCATTCCAAGTCATGGACAAAGTCAGGAACCTACACCAATGCTCAACCAGCCGTGTTTAGGTTGGTTAGATATTATAACACCACAGTACCTAAAATTGCCCTCTCGGGCACTCTGTGCCAGGCAGCCCACAAACACCACACAGAAACACTGCTGTGTCTTGAAAGACATTATAGTCTTTGCCAATGTTCTTTATTACTCTTCAGGAAATGACAGGCTCATTTTTCAGAGCGGCAAATTGCAATAAATTCTCCTTAAACTGGATGGAAATCTGAAAGTTTAACAGACATAATAAATTGTGTATTATCTGTATTACCAAGCCAGCCTTAAACAAATACATCTTAATTAGACTGCAATCTGCAAATCTTACTCCATGTGAATAGGATCTCTGACTTGAGTAGAGCTACTCCCATCGAGGAAAGAAGGGGCTTCTCTTTTCAAACTACGTAAACCATGGGAAGTAAATTCCTCCCACACAAAGCTCTCACATAATCCCTGCTGCATCTTGCTCCTGGCTTATAGACTGAATATTCATCTCCATACAGCTTCAAAAGGTGTACACTTCAGCATCTGTCAGGCACTTTTTTCTTTTGTAAAACGAGGAATGTACTGTGAATTCAAAGAAGTTTGGGTGGGTTTTTTTGCATTCCCTTGTAACAACAAGATTTATGTCCCTTGCAATTAAAAAAATTATAGCCCAAAAGCATTGCTAAAACCTTTAAAGGACTATATTTAGAGACCGACCTGGAAGATGACTCCTTACCACCATCTCCAACACTAATAATTGTTTCCAGCCTAGGGCTCTGGGTAATGATTGTGCATCAAGGTCATGTTCTTGCCTGGACATGTTTATTTGCTGTAGGTTTTTAGTAACATACAGACCACATGTCTTAGAAAGTCACAGCAGTACAGAAGCATAAAGGCTGACAGCAGTCAGGAAAGAACACCAGCTTTTCCAGTACTATCCACAAAAGCCCACAAACATCATTCTGCATCACTATTACTATCTAAAAAACCTACACCCCACCTATATATCTGCAAGAGGCCTTCTCACGTGGCATCACTTATCACACAAAAAAAGGGGGACAATGCACAGGGGTTACATTTGCATGCATCTTCCTTATCTACTCTATAGGACCTGATTTTTAAAGTTGCTCAAATAGCTCCAAGACTGTACATTAAAACAGAAAAGTTGACAAATGATACCAGCAGCCTCCCAACACACTCTCCAACCGTGAGATGACAGGCATCTTGTTCATACCTTTCCCTAGGGCTTGGGAAGAAGCTGGGAGAGACAGCAAGCAGTGGCAGATGCAGAGCCCACACTCTCGTTATTTCACTGGAGAAGGGACATCATATATCAACTTTAGTCTTAGGAGGCCACATTGATAAATGTCACTCCAGAGCCTCCAAGTGAGTGACACTTCAACTATTCCATGGTGCAATATGAACATAAGTTTAGAAAAAACTACACATGCAATCAATTCACAGGAACACCAACAAGGGAGCTCTATGGTTCTTATGTTCATCTCTTTTTCTTTCATCTTTATACATTTAATTTAAAATATCAATCTGTGCACAAGCTTTTCAACCTATACAGAGACCAATGGTCAGGCTTCCTAGATGCTTCGATTAATTGACAGTAACTTATGCCTTCAAGTATCTGATGTTTAATTAAAAAACAAGGATTAAGCCAAATTGGTTTGTTAGTCAGACCAAGGCCAGCTGATGTAAAGGGACTATACCTTAACAGATTTTCATTATTGCATTGAAAGGCTTGAGTACTTTGTTTCATTATGCAAATGTGCAGAGGTCATGACAGAGCCAGCACTCAAATAAAAATTGTTCCAAGTCACTAAATGTATCCCAGGTTCTTGTAATTCCTCACACAAATAAAGAGCAGCAAATGTTTATCCCTCTGTTTTCCCCAGTGTTACTGATTTACGTTCCTGTAGCTGAGGCAACCACACCACACCAAGCAGCTTTCAGCCTTTCAGGAGGATTAACTTCTTAAACAGGCACAGCCCCAGCCAGCAAAGGTGAATAGCAGACACACAGCTCACAGACTAGAGCACAGCACAGGAGACCATGTGATGATCTCCTCGTTGGGATCATCCTCCCATCTAAAACTATGCTCACAGGGTCAGCTCTGAAGTTTTCAGATTTGATTTGTTTGCGGAATGTCATTCCTTGCTAAACAAAATTCCAGAAAAAATGAAGGAAGAAAAAAGGTGGGAATGAATGCCTGGAAAGAAGATGGAAAGGAGCACAGCAACAAGTGAAAAAGGCATCCAGAACAAAATTTTATTGCTGACAACGTTCATGACACCTCACAGCAAAGCCAGAACCAAGGAATACTCTAAATTTGCAAAAAAAGCCCACTTTCCAGGTCCTGCTGCACAGTGGTCACCACAAAGACAACAGAAATTCAAGTCTAGACTTTTCAATAGACTGCAAATCCAGAACTCCCAGTAATGCTGGACACAACTGAGCATAAATAAAAGCAACTCTTAGCTTTGTAACACATACAATTGAACAAGTGCTAACCAAGTCTAACTAAAACTGTTCAACCAACTTCCTCCTTCCCTTTCTTCCTCTCTCATCCCTGGGAAAAGACATGAAATACAAGTTATTGCTGCAGTAGGTAAACATTAATAGTGACTGAAACCACTTAACCATCTATTCTTCCTTCCCTTCCCCTCATTTTTATTTTCAGAAAACCCACAGAACCCCACCCCCCCCCCCAGAAAGGTTCCAGCACAACAGAATTTTTCATCCTTTGCTAGATTGAGTACAGAGCTAATTTAGGATTAAGTGCAACTCAACACACACTTTATTTCAAGCCATAAATATCTGAGATTAAGAGATGCTAAGAGAACTGCCTGACAGGACAAGACAAAAAGAAAAACTAAATTCTTCCATACCTTCCACACAACGAGCTCATTGCACAAGGGTATTGGCAAGGAGCTGAACCTGAGTACATGGCAATTGATGGGGACTACTCATGCATATTTCTCAGGGATCTGCCAAACACTTCAGATTTCACAAGGAAAACCCTGTGTTCCACAGCTCAGCTCTACTCCTTCTCACTTCGCTCAAAGTGCGACTGACAGTAGGAGCCTGATCAAATTCCTTGCTTTATCCACGCCTGAATTAAAGCCTTGGCTCATGTCCTGGTTTAGGGCAAATATTTAGGAGGAAACCTCTGGGGGGGGTCTCCTCTAGGAAGAGCCGATTCCAATCGCCCCTCCCCCTACCGGTCCGGGAAGAATTTCCTTAGAGAAAAGTGGAAAAAACTATTTATTTAACACATAGAATATTTACAAGTATAGGGAAAAATTGGATAATATGAAAACAATGAAACCTCTCCTTCCTCTGAAGAGATGGTAGATTCAGAGTCCGTCTGAGTCCGGTTCAGTTCTCCAGTGGGGGGGACGATTGCCGGGCCCGGCTGTAGAAGTCGGCGAGGATGGGG
>JAHLSL010000027.1:61326-75319 GCA_025920805.1 Petroica traversi | reverse complement strand
TAACTCTACTCCAGCCAAAACCTGTGCAGTAACTTAGGGAATAAAAGTTGCTTTTAAGCAGTCACATACCCCACTCCTCCTGCCTCGCAGAGCCTGGGCTGTGTCCCACAGCCAGGCAGCGCAGCACTCTCTGAAAGAGAGCGGTGTTGAGGATTTGAACCCAGACTCCTGTTTGATGAGGATTTGAACCCAGACTCCTGTTTCAGAGCGTGACCCGATGCCTCGCACGCCGCCAGAGATCCAATCCCACTCCAGCCGGCTCCCTAAGCCATTCCTTGATCGCCAGCCAAGCCCCACGCAGAGGTAATCTTACCAAAGTAACACCGGTATGTGCCCATAAATTGTGATTTTGTGCTTGACTTGTGTTATCTTACTCATCTTGCACTTTGTCTGCACAAATTATCTTCAGCAATTTCATCTTAAAACTCATGTTTTACAGTACTAATTTCCCTTAAAAGTATATTTTTTTAAATTTGCTTTTATTACTTCAGCCACATTTGCCAAGTTTTAACAGACGACTTCTTTCTCAGATGCCTAATTTCAAATTCACCTTTACATACAGATTAAAAGGGGGCAAAAAGTCATCACAAGTGGGATGTGATGCTTAACATCAAGGTTTATGCAAATACACTTTACAGTATCAGTTGAGGGTCAAGAATCATGAATTTACCCTGTAACATGAGAGAATTAAGAAAGAAAAAGGATGAAACCTAGCCAAAACTTGGAAATACGTATACTCCTGATTAATACAAGGCTACTAGGAAAAAGCAGATGTGAAGTCACACCTTGTTTTATTCAAGGGAAAAGCCAAAGTGTACAAAAGCCAAAGAGAACTTATTCTATGCAGTGGCAGACTCTGAAATACAGCAATATTACTCCTTCAACATTAATAAAACATGTTGTATACAGAGCTTTTTTCTTTTCAGTCCTTGAAATCCTGCCAAGTCATAAGCTTTTTATGGGAACATTGAAATGAATGTTGATCAGAGACATACCCATGAGAGTTTTAAATTTTACCACCACTTAGAGGCAAGGGCTTTCCCCAAGCCCCTCATACATCTGCAAATCTGTACATTTTTGAAAAGCCTGATGAACTAAAAAAACTCATTCACCCTCCATCTATGAAGACACTGAATTCTCTCTTGGATTACCAGCTGAATTCAGGTCTTGAAAGGACCATGAACTCTTCCACCCTCTAAAACAAAGTTCCTCAAAGGCAAAATTTTACATTTTATATACAAAAAGTAATAGCTACTTAGTAAGTGAAATTAGAGCACCAGAGGTCACCTCATTACCAAGAACACTATATTCTTTTCCCCATTCCTTCCCACATTCATCAGCATCTGCTTTTTCCAAAACTTAAGCTTTATTTTTCAAAACAGTTAACACTGGCTCATAAAAATACAATTAATTTGGAAGTACAAGGCTCCTGGCATCCAGACAAATAGTTGATTATGTAATTGTCACATCTAATGTGATAGAGCTTCAACTGAGTTGGAAAACTTCATAAAACAAGGGGCTTCTTCCTTTCTAATTAACACACCAACACAATATAACAGCCCAGAACGGAAATTTCTTTCCAGCATTATATTTTTGAAATAACTCATCTACTCCCACAGTCTACAAAACCTTTTACAACATGCTGCCCAGTAATTTACTCTTTCCAGCTTAAATGCTTAAATTTGGAGTCCTCTGTATCAAACCAACCAGGGTGGCAAAGATGCTGCTCCAGAAGACCAGAAAAATATCTGCCATCCTTAACATCTGCTCACCCTGGATGCTTTTACATCTATTCTGTAATTGTAGCACTAAAATCTGTCGATTGCAACATTTATCCATTTTATCACTGCCATAAATTGTAAAAGGTGCACAATGTTTTAAATTTTACAGGGAAATGGACTAAACAGGCTACATCCAAGTAGGTCTTCCTGGGCTGGGAACTTGTGTTGTTTGTATACTATCTTGATTTATGTTTATTCAAATAATGCCAAATATTAGTTTTAAATTTACAGTGATTGCTTTATAAGATGTCTCCAATCCTATCAGTATAAAGAGCTTACACTAAACAAAACAGTTGTTTATACTAGTAGTACATCTCATAGGAAATGCTTAGAATCCCACATGTTCAAAGCAGGGCAAAATTACAGCCTATCTTTCCACAGAGGGTTGCTATCTCCTGCTACCAAGAGGCCAGAAGGACCACATGCAGATCACAAGGCCTCAAAGTTCCAATCAGGAGAGGCTGGTCTGCAGAACCTCAGTAAAGCTGAAAGTGGGTTTTAATGCTACCCTAAAACAACCATTCACACGTGCAAACCAATTACTGGTGCAGGAACTTAAGTGTGAAAGCAAAGGCAGAACAATATCTTGTCCTTCTCTGAAGTACACTAAAAATTTACATGTTCCTACAAAGATGCCTCTGCATATCCAAGTCCTGTATTTTGTACTCTGAAACAAGGTGTGCTCTTTTGTCCTGGGATCACAAATTGAAAGAGAAATGCACAAACTGAATGAGATAAATACTTAAAATCACAGATCCTTAGTGAAATCTCCTCAGCATACTTTACAACCTCTCGTGCCCAGTGTCTGCACAAACTTTCCCCTCTATCTATAGTCTGAAAAAATATTCCCCTAGATTGTACACAAATTACAGCAAGTCAGTCTTGAAGGGGAAAGAAGGAGAAAGGCAGGACTCAAAACTCTAAGGATTATTTACAAACAAGCTGAAGCCCCATAAACTTGGCTATCGAAGAAAGACAATCCTCTCTAGCTTATGCCAAGTGGGTCAGACAGAGGAAGAACCTCAGCAGTCTTCAAAGTCAAATAGATGGGGAAGTGAATAAATGCCCATGTGAGCAAAGAGGAAACAAGATTCTATTCATTTTAGCTTGTTTCAGAGCTTCAGTTTTCTAGATACCATTGACTGACACAAGCAGAGGAGCTCACTTCTGTAACAAGTAATAGAACTGCAGAGTAATTACTTAAGACTGCTATAGATGCCAAAAAATAAAGTCCCCGTGTGTGCAGATGAAGGATGTTGCTTAGCTCAGTAGGAGGGAAGCAGGTGAAGTGGGAGAAAGGTGCTAAGAGGCAGAGAATGGGAGAAATGTTCTTTGTAGCTATGAAAAAACCTCTCGGGATTCTTTATCATTAGTGTTTCAGTATCACAGATATAAATATTTATGTAGCTGTAAAGTAGGTTCTACTTTAGATCTGATTGTAGCTCTAATTGGAGCATTTAAAAAAAACACATAAGCTTGCAAGTAAATTTTTTACCCTTTTTTGAAATAAAAAAGCAGCAGTCCATACATGCCATAGATGACCATACATCACATTCCTTAAAAAGCTGAAGCTGACCTCTTGGTCCTTTCTCAGGCTTTACAACTCCATACAAAATCTGGGCCAAGACCATTTCCATACACAGGGATGCATCTCTGTCTCAGACTAACCTCATCATCCAAGTGATGAAACCTGAAACCAGCTTATCTCCCTCAGGGTCATGCTTGTGAAGCTGGGAATCCCTCCATCTGCCTCAGCAATATAAAAACATCACTGGCTGCAAAACAAACAGCACATGAACCACAAAACAATTGCCCCTCCAGTCAGTGCTGCTCATGCCACCCACCAAGGGCTAGTAATCTTCCAACAAATCCTTCCCCCTAAAACAAACTTTTCATACTTTGAAGACCTTGTGCAAGTTGACAAGACACAACTTCTTTTGGATCCATCCAAAGGAAGGACTCCCTCCCCAAATTCCTGGGAGTTTTGCAAACAAAGGGAGCAGACCCTGAAGGACCACAGAAATACTTTGAATCAAGAACTTTTAAACTGAGCTGTGAACAGTAGAAGAAGGAGCATTCAGGGCTATAGCTTGCTAGGGAGACACAGAAAGCCAAGGACATGCTGAGGAGATGCTCATCTTCCAAAGAAAACACTGCTAAGAGAAACAGGCATCCTTCCATCACTTCTTTTGGGAGGCGGTTACTGACCTGCATCAGCTATTCCACTGGTGTGTCCATGAGTGTTTTTTGCCCAAGACTTCTGCTGGAAGAGCCAGAGCTGCAAAAGTTGTATGAAAAATCAACAGGAAGAAGCACTGAGGGGCTGAACAACACCAACCCACTTTGGATACACACATCTTCACTTATGCAAATTCAAGTGATCTGACATCCAGGGTGGGCTGTGTGGAGCACAATCAAGACAGAAATAGGTGTATGAAGTCTTTGCTTGTTTTTCTTTGTGTGTAACCATACATCAAGAAATTTGCTAAAATGAGAAGTATGAAGGAGAGGAGAGAGGCTGTGTTATGAGTAACAGCAAGGGGGGGAACTTCAAACTACAATCACTTAAGCTTTTTTTCCTATTTTTAGTTATCATACAATCTGAAACATTAACTACCTTGCTTTATGTAACTTTTTACCATGACAACTATTCCTTTTAGCAAATATATCACCATTCTCACAGCAGCTTTAGATACTCCAAGATGCAAAGCAAGGACTTCCCCAAATCTCTCCCTACTAAAAAAGCTCCAAACATGTTAACCTTGAAGGACCATGTAAAGTTGCATTTGCCGTAGTCAAACCTTTTCTCTGCACTCTGGTGTAGTTGGAGGGAGGGAAGAAAAAGATATAAAAGGTAAACTCATGCTGGCTTTTTAACAGCATCTCCACAAAAAGGATTTTTTTTTAATGTGACATGTACAGTTGACCTGGGTTAACAATGCAGTGTGGGGAGTTGAAAAGGGATCACCTGATGAAACAGAAATACCTCCCTCCAAACTATATTGCAGGAATTCCAGCCAAGCACCCCAACCGCAGCAAACAGAAAGAGCCTTCTGGAACAGCACACGTTCTGTGTCAGCAAAGCTGCATTAATACAAAACTCAATTCAAATAAAGGAGCTCTGACCCTTCCAAAAGGGTAGGGCTTCATCAGGCTTCTACCACACCAAACTAAGACCACCGAAGATACTCAAACCACTGCAAAAAATTATTATATCGAAAGGAGGAAAACACTGTCAGCCTTGTACATGTTTTGTTGCTGAATAATGACAGTGTTTACTTCCCAGCCTAACACATTGCTGCTCTGGACCCAACTTTAAAACAGAGTATATGACAGAATTATGTCCTTTCCTCTTAACTACCATTCCCTGGTTATTTATTAGCTTAGTCTGCATATATTCATAGATGTGTCTAATGCACAATGTTAAAAGGACTTAAAACTGATGCCTAAATACTGCCCTCATTTGCAGAGTCCTCTCCATCCTCTGGACTGGCAGTGGCATCAATAAATACAGCCTCAGGCTGCAAATTAATCACTGCTCAAGCAGTTGAGGGAGACATGAGGGAACCTCAAGCACACTGCAATGGCATGTCTCAGGAGCAATGCAGTGCTGATTCCAAGCAACAATCTATCTCAGAGAGATTCTCAGAGGGTTCTGCTAAGGACTTTTCCACCTTTGTTGATTCTCCCAGAGTTTGGAGTCCACCAGCCCATTCCTCTGTGTTTCTGGAAATGACAAAAGCTCACAAAATACCCTGAGTTCAGCACCCTAGCAATGGAAGGGCAGATAAACTCAGATGAGCTACCTAAAAGGAAAACTAGAGGAAACTCAAAAGCCTCTCTGCAGCTCTCTGTTTTGCTAAAATAAGGTTTTCAGGCTAAAGACCTATTCACTCTCCTGAAGTCCTCCCTGAAGAGGGACAAATACCAGGTTCTGGTTTAAGACAATTTTATTTTACCAAGGTCCCTCATCTCAAGGAGAGAAGCTGCCATGCTGACCACTCGCTGGAGGGAGATCAAAAGGAAAAGAGAATGGGTACTGCAGAAAGCAAAGACAGGAGGAAAAAGAAAACCCTTTCACAGACACTTTACAAAGAGTGGCAGCACTTTTGTCAGGATAGATGTTAGGATACTATGTGAACACTGCAGTTGCTTTTGGCCTCGACCAGGATCAAAAAGTAACTCCAACTAACATATCAAATTAGCTGTATAACCAGGGATTAACGTCTTGTCTTGCATCAGAGGTCAGTTGAATCTTCTCTCCACCACAAAGGAAAATACAGTACTTTTTGGTACAGCAGCACATTTAGTTCTTCCACCCATCATCCATGCTACCCTAGCACTGGATTTGTGCTCAGAATGTTCCGAAGATATTTAGAAATAGACAAGACCAGGTGCTTGCAGTCAACACTCAGAAATCCTGACAATCACCAATTATGCGGAATCTGCATTCTAGAGGTGTAGATGGGGTTCAGAAGATCAAAGGAGGTGCTAAATTTGTTCATGTTCTCCCATCTTTTGAGCTAAAAAAACCACAAACTCTCAAGCTTTTTATGATTTCTCCATATCAGAAGCTCCTGCCTGAGGGAAAGAGGGAAGAGAAAGGGATGGAAGAGCAACTGTATCTAAAAACCTGGAAGTATGAAGTTTTCATTTCATAACAAGACAAAATTAAGAGATAGCAACAAGTTTGCTTTCCAGTGGGAAAAAAAAAGCAGAGCCTCTCTTGAAAAAAACCGTATAAATTGATGAGATTATACAGTAATATGCAGATATAACCTGTATTTCATTATTCTGCACCATGTCCACTTCATCTGATTAAACAAATAAATGAGGTCCTTATGTCATACTGGAGGCATTACCCCTACTTTTGTTTACAACATCTTTCTAGCCTTTAACCACAGCACACGCAGCACAGCTGGCTAGCAGCTCAACGTTACAACCTAATATGCAAAAGAAGTTAAGATTGGGGAAGTGATTCTAAAAAAATCCACAGGAAAAAATCTTGCTTCACTTACCTAAGCAAAGTTGTCATTAGAGAGTTTTCCAGTAATAAAATCCAAGAAAAAAAAAAGCCTGAAAAAAACATAGAACAAGGCAAAGTTTTAGTACATAGGATATTGCTCTCACTCATTTTTTTTTTCTTAGGAATGGGAAAAGCCAGTTATTTAAAGAAAAAGTAAATTCACTCCATTAGTGGCCTTTCCGATAGTTATTTGTAACAAAAAGGTTCTGCTCAGACACTGAACATATCAGAAACAATAGGGTAGATTTCTCACTGCTGCTGCCAGCATTATACCAGTGCAATTCCCGAAATGTCAATCACGTTGGGCTGCAATAAAACTAGTGTTATCCAGCAGACGAGTCAGGCCTAAGGCAATTAGCTAAGCTGCCCCATTTAGATTTTCAGTCATCTCTCCCTCCCACCAAGCTGGATTATCAAAAATTTGGACCAAGTTGTGGAGTGAGAATCAAGGAGTCACACATGTTCACATACAAAGAGTAAGGCTGAAGGTGGCCAGAAACAAAAATGCTGCTTATAAAAAGAATATCCAAACCACCCCAGAGCTAACTGCAAAAGACTGAGGCAGCACAACACATATCAATATTAAGAAAGCTGGGAAATACAAGACTTCATTATAGGCATAAAAATCCAAAGCCAAGTGCCAATTACTGGCAAAAATGACATGTGGCCATGACAGGTTTTACCAAAATCACTGCCACCAAAAAACTCCTCAAAGCTTGTTGAGACTCATGAATGCAGACTCAAAAAAAAAAAAAAAAAAGAAAAAAGAAAAAAGAAAAGAAACCACACACCCAAACTAACTGAATATGGATGACTGCAAGCCTCCAAATCAAAGAGGGAGTTGACCACTGTTTAGGAGGAAGAAATCATTGCTTGTTCCAAGATTAAAAGCTTGTAATTCTGGCCCCGGCTGAAGCACTATCATTCACTAATCTGTGGCAATTTAGTCGGGCTGATCCCCCGCTCAGACAGACGGGGCATTATCAAAAGTTGCTCCATTCATTTCGCTTCCTGTTAGCCAGTGAAAGCCCCTTTTATACCCTCCTCCAGAGGCTGCTAAAGCCAGGGAAGACACTTGGATAGAGAAGATAAGGTAGTTGGATTTATTCATGAGAGGAGGAAGGGAAGTTGTACAGGCTGATTACAGCTGCTCCAAAGCTGAAAACTGGAGGCTTAGAGGAGGGAGGTGCAAGATGATGGATTTTTTATTAAATAAGTATTTTACCACTGCCATTATTGTTAGAAGCAGTATTAACTCTCCTGATATTCAACTACAGAACTGAGATTTTACTCTGAACTTGGCATCATCAAACAGGCACATGCGGTTAAATAATTCAAAAATAACACGGACAAGGCAGAGTGTGGTATTTTTCAGGAGACTGAGTAAATAACTTTTTTAAAAATAGAATACCTAAGACCAAAGGAATAAACTAGCCAGAGTCAGGAGGAAGACACTAGAAATAGTCTCCAGATTGAGACTGTTCGCATATCATTTTCAGGGTCAGATCTTGTTCTTATAGTCAACATGAGCACTCTCAGACTTCAGTGGGGTAGGATGGCGATTTCCACATTACTTAACATGTGTCAGCAATTTTGAACAGTTGCTTTGCAGATTTTTAGAGCAAACCAAGCAAAACCTCATCAGTGAGAGGCCAGTACAGTACTTGGCAGATGAAAAGCTGCCTGGAAACTCTATCAAGTCTCTGAAAAACATTCCCCCATTAACGTTCAAACAATCCGGTATAGTTAGAATAGTTTTTAAATGCAACAAGATGGAAATGCAAACAAAAACACATTCCTCAAGTTTAAAGAGGTCAAGCCAAAGCAGTGGAGCTCTACCAGAAGTTAGGACTAACAATGATGGTTAACAGGGGTAAACTCTGCCTCTTCCTTCTCCTCTCCCAGACTATTCTTCTCCAATAGGAGTAAAATAAACAAGAATGAAAATATCCACAGCAGAAAAATCACAAGCAGCTTTAAAAGAAATAAAATAACTCAGCTATACCTCATCATTGCTCCATCCAGTCCAAATACACATCAAGTCTTTAACTGTTTTCCCATCTGACAACACTAAATGAGATAAATACAAGCAAAAAAATATATTATTTTTTTAACACATTATTATGTGAATAGGAAAACTTAAAGGCACCAGCTTAAATTAGACAAGGATGGAGGGTAAATCTCTGCTGGGCAGAAAGAGGGAATAACCAAATCTAGAATGGCATGAAGACCCAACAGAGATGGTTCACAGGTCACCACAGGGAGGGTGAAGTATCAATGGTACTTATGCAAATGGAGACAAGGCTGACAAATTAACTCTTGCTTTGCAGAATATCCATATGCAACCAAAAAAGCAATGAGCTACAACAAAATCCAGAGTTTATTCTGATACAGCTCTTCCTTTAGGTACAAAACTTGAGCACAAACTGTGCAGATCAGTTTGCTCAGTGGTCACATAATTTCTTCTCAGTGATCAAAGAATCAGGGAATGAGGAGACAACAGCCTCTTTCTATTCTCACCCATCTCTTCAGACAAAGCTCAGCTGGCACCCGTTCTTCCCACTTTGTGCTGCAGTGGGATCTTGCCTGTTGTAACCACCAACTTCAACCATTAACTACAGCAAACTCTGCAAATGCTCAGATTTAATGGGCACCTCAGAAAAGGCTGCCAAGTCTCAGATTCCTCCCATAATAAATAAGGTAATATTGCTCCCCTATCTTCACAGAGACTTTGTAACTCAAATCTGAAGGGACAATGAACTGTTATAAATCTCCAATGCACAAAAAGCAATTTTACATGTTAATTTGCGGTTTCACACTATGAATAAGGACAAATTTATCAAAGCACAAAGGGTGTTTCCTACAGTGGGAATGTCATAATGGGATGACAAGACATAGCCTGCTTGTTCTGCATGTTTGGTAAGATTGTTGGGTCTTTCTTGTCACAAAACAACTCTTGTTACACCAATATTTAATTAAAAACAAGCAAAAGTCCACCCAAAATTTCCCATTTGTTTTCAGGTCCAAGGAACCCACAGAGGCAAGTTAGAGCTGATACTGCATCACAAGGAAATGAAGAGGCAGAAATGAGATTTTCCTTGGTCTTTCCAGCTTGATAAAGACCCAGATGCTGCAATGCCACAGCTGATGCAAGGGAGTCAGACCAAGCCTGAACACTCTTCCCACTCAAGCTGACAGACTACAAGAACACCACAGCCAAAGGCCCATGCCCACTGGCACAGAGCTGGGTACAATTCATTTTGTTCAGTGAAAATATGACTTTGCACATATGACAATTTCAGGAAAGGCAAAAAAAGAACAGGTTTACTTGGCTCTTACATTTCACTGCCTGCCTTCTGCAAATTCAGGGCTGGTTACTGTGATGATACCAGGGTTTGGAGGTCAGTTTGGTTTTTTTAATAACCCCAAAATCTAGAAGTTTCTGCTTCTGAAGACCACCTTATGTTTCTCACAGGCCTCAGTATGGATATACAGATGCCCAGATTCCATTATCTATACTGTCAGTAGTTACACTTGGAATAGCTGTGACTGAGGGCAATGGAAGATTTCAACAGTAGCTTCACTGTCACACAAGCCTGCAATTGCAGATTTCTGCACACATTGCAAGTGGCATTACCAGTGGCTGGAGTTCAGCAGTTCCTGGACAGCTGTGCAGTAACTACATTAAACTGTTAAAGGTGGCTGCACCAGAGTTCAGAGAGGAAAATCAGCAAAGAAATCCAAAATTCAGAGAGCAAACCCTGCACATGCAAATCAGGCTTTGCAAATTCATGACACACCAAAAGAGTAAGGATTTTCCATCTCATCTCTGAGCACATGCTAAGCAGTGCCAGGAAGGTTAGAGGACTGCCACAACATGCACAGGAGAAGGTTTGTCTGCAAACAGAATAAACAGCCTTGACTAAATTCTTGTAACCAATTAAGCAGCAGTTCTCCACTGGGAAAACAGAATCTCCCAGCTCCCTGCCTAATACTCAACTCCTGCTTCTTGAGTTGGCTTTCAATTTTTAAGTCTTCCATTTTTCTTCAGAAGCAGAAGACAAATGGATGCCAGTTCTGCAGACATCCTGGCTGCAAGGCTTTCATTTGCCTTTTAAAGACCATCAGTATTCAGAAGTGACTTAACACTAATGAGCTTTCACCAGCAAGTCTGCAAACATTAATACATGTGAGTAGGCTTGCTAAATCCACTCAAATTACCTATCTGCAAGGCTCTCCTCCAGCCTGGACTGGACTTCAAGCCAAGGAATGATGAAACCTGGAAGGTAACTATGGATTTTCTCTCATCTGCATCCCTTTGTTAAGCTACTCAGTGACGCTAAGCAGGTGCATTTTGAATATGCTGGTTCATCTCATGTAAAGGGGTGGAGAAAAGGAAAAAGAGTCAAAACAGTACTTATCTGAAAAGAAGCAAATATTTTAAACTAAGTACTGCTACCGTTTGTAGAATGGCCTGTAAGAAAGATATAGCTGAAATTCCTTTAAATCATGTGTTCCGGTTTTAAATTGCAAACAAGTCAATCTGACAAACCAGCTCAGTTAGGATTGCCCCAACAAAGCTGAGTGTCCCACCCCACATCCTCTTCCTAAGTAAGCCAGCACAAGTTTCTGGCATAGGCACTGGTGTGTGAGATTTTAACATTCCCCTTTCCATAAACAGTCATACATCAAGCTCTAAACATTTGCTTCACAGAAACATTTGCACTAGTAAAACTAAATTATTCTAATATTTGTATGACACATGCAGGAGTGGTACATAAAAAGGTTATGGTGAGCTCATTTAAGAATTTAAACAAGAACTTGATAAAAAGGTTTTGAATTATTCACACAGCTCCACTATTAAATCAGGCTTCCAAAGGAGTCTTTAAACAAGAGCCCAGAAGACGCTGTATTTATAACAAAAAGGCAGCACTGAAGCCATCACACTGTCTCACAGCACAAACCATTCATAATTACAGTGTAAATGCACTCAGGCACAGTATCGTGCCTTGGTCACAATCCTGCCAGATTAACTGGACACTTTAAACATTTACACAAATACTCCTTCCTGGAGAGGCAGCAGCACTTCTGTCTAAATATCCTAAGTGCTGCTTTTTAGGCTAAGAAAGAACAATTCCTTCAAGAACATCCAAAGCTGAGAGAAACACTCAGGAACAGTACTAAGCAAGAGAGAGACATTCTTTTACAAGTATTTATTTACTTTTATACCAGCCCATTTGGGCTGGCAACAAGAAATTTGCTATGCTCCCCAAAGCTTCACAGCCAAACTCAAGTGAAGACATCACCATGCATCCCAGTTACAAACTTCCATTCAAAGTTTACACACAGCACAGCAATTTTCTGAATACTTGCTGCTCTCACACACACACCAAACCTTTATTCCAAACCTCAGGACTCACTTGAAATAATGGCCATCTCTAAAGGGAGGAAAAACAGAGGGCTTGGAAGAGGTAACATGAGTGGTGCTTCACTTCTCTGGTACACACATCCTCTCACCACCTGCTTCCTTTCTCTCTATCCCTTTTTCTTCCATCTCACAGTCTGCTCTTGGTAGTTTGGCTCAATGAACACGAGCCAAGATTTCCTCTCAAAATAACTACTCCAAGACCATTTCAGCTATGAGCATCACCCACAGAAACATTCCCATTTGCATATCATCTTCTGTCCTTCATCAGCCTGTTCCCAAATGAACTCATGGGCTGGTGATACAAGGTCGTGAAGTTGTGGGAAAAAAAGCAGGATACCCTCCCACTGCATCCAGCCATGCTCCCAGAGCAAGGGCGGGACGAGGCAATCTCCCAATATAGTTGGTTTCAGGCATTTCTGGCAGCATTATTTTAATGACAGTATTTCATTTCCTTCAGCCATCTCATTGAGACAGCATAATTTAAGTATTAATGAAGTGCTTGAACACTCTCACTGTCTGGACATGTGGGGTGTCACCTAACCAGCTGCTCAAGATTCACACTTAGTTGCTCTGGGCACCAACACAAGTAAGAAAAAGATTTTTGCATCACATGAGCTAAAGAAAGATTTGAGTGTGAGAAGCATGAGCCAAAGCTACCACTGTAACAAATACCACTGAGCCCTGAGCAGAACCACCAGCACATCAATCTAAGACAACCATAATTCCTTAAAAACAAATAAATATCTAACAGTATCTTGCAATTTCTGAAGAAATGGGGATTTGTTTTGTTGTTATAAAGCCAAGCCATTGTAGCAGTACCATCAGCAACACACATGAAACTTTTAAACTATTTTTTAAACCTTTAAATTCAAATCTACTGATGTACTTTCCTTCAAACCTACATCCCATCTCCTCATCCACATGTTCTTACAAATCTATCTATTTGAAGCACTGATTTTCCTGGCTATGGGCAAGGCTCAGCACCTGCACCACTGCAAAGATAATTATGGCAAAATACCATGGCTATTTGTAGACTTCCTGTTCAACAAATAATATTAGTGTACCTTTGCCTTGAGCAATTATTTACAGAGCTGGAAATCCTGAAGTGACACAGGAGATCACAGAAGCATTCTGCTGTCCACCCCTCCATTATGCAATGGTGCTTTGTACTAGCTTTTGGAACTACTCAGAGGGGACAATAAAACCATCAGAATAACTATTTATAAATCTGTCCAATGAAAAGGAAGGGGGAAAAATGTAATTCAGTTAAAACTCTGCATTAGCTTACTCCAGTAGAGACTGGGAGGCATTTTACACTTCAGCTGAATTGGCAGCTCAAATTCAACTTCAGGTTCCAACACAAGCTTTAAGTCAAATTCCTCAGCAGAATAAAACCCTTATTAGCCTGTCTTCACTGTAATTTTAATCTTACTTAATTCTGAGTATGTAATTTATGTTAAGAATAACTCACTTTTTTTCAGAATGGGATATACTGCATGTAGAACTAGTCCCTGGGCAGAAGAGTTAAGGCTTCCCTTAAAGAAATAAGTTTTTATATATTGACAGCAAAAGAAAAAACACTGAAAGCTTTTAAAAAATTTAAGAAAAAAAGAGGTTTCATAAATGCACCACTGATACCTATATTAATTCACCCAATATATCCCAATGCAGATGTATTAATATATATGTATTAATTCACTGTCCTGGGTTGGCCATATGACCTGTTTGTATCCCCAATCGTCCCCTTGCTTATGCTGG
>JAHLSL010000027.1:40203-56326 GCA_025920805.1 Petroica traversi | reverse complement strand
GCCATATGACCTGTTTGTATCCCCAATCGTCCCCTTGCTTATGCTGGACATTAAGTTCTGCAGCTTTAAGTTGGTCCAAGGAAGACAGTGAGAGTGAAGGTGGAGGAAAAAAAACCACTCGCCGTTTGTCTGCAGGATACTACGAACCAAGGTCAAGAGAGCGGAGAGGCTGCATTCCAGCAGACAGCGTTATCTCTTTTTCTTTTTTTTTTTTTACTCACTCTGTTGTGGGGGGTGCTGCCCTAGCTCACAGCGGAGGGTTTTTTCCTCGGATTTTTCCCCGCTTTTTGCAGGGAGAGACTTTGTTTCTTTTGCTGGGAATTTTTTCTTTTTTTCCTCTTCCTGGGACTGGTTGGCATCGCGTGGGCCCAGGACACCAGGGAACCCCCGGGGGGCCCCCCCCATCCTCGCCGACTTCTACAGCCGGGCCCGGCAATCGTCCCCCCACTGGAGAACTGAACCGGACTCAGACGGACTCTGAATCTACCATCTCTTCAGAGGAAGGAGAGGTTTCATTGTTTTCATATTATCCAATTTTTCCCTATACTTTTAAATATTCTATGTGTTAAATAAATAGTTTTTTCCACTTTTCTCTAAGGAAATTCTTCCCGGACCGGTAGGGGGAGGGGCGATTGGAATCGGCTCTTCCTAGAGGTTTCCTCCTAAATATTTGCCCTAAACCAGGACATTCACCTAATATATCCCTAATCCATCCTTAACCCTGGCCATCACTTCAATGTTATGTGCTAGAAAAATGTTTGATCTGTTTAGAAACTGACACTTCTTTGTCACCACTCACACAAGGGATGGGAGAGGAGAAAAAAATAATTGGTATTCCTACCTTTAAAAAGGAACAAGAGCACCCCATTTCTTCTCCCATCCATTTTTCCCAATTTATGATTAAAAAAAAAAATTAAAAAAATTAAAAACACCACAAAAACACCTTGTAAAGACAACATGTCAATTTCACCTCCAACAGGACAAAATTCATAACAATTTCTGAAAATGAAATGATAACAACTTCAAAGCACCGTCTGAAGTTTCCGAAGTCAGTTTTAGAGTCCAAACTGTCAATGAACCTGGTACACAGCACCCACCCATACCAACACAAGCAGTATTTACATCCTGTGGCCGACCTAAAGCTCTGAAGCCCCAGTTACTATCTCTCCCAATCACGAAACATTCACCTACGTATTTCCTGCATTATTTGCATGCTTACTTAGGTTTTGGGGTTTTGTTTGCATTTTTTTGTAATGCCCACAAAGTTAAAACCTACTAAGATCTCCCACCCAAGCTCAGAGGAAACTCTGAGTGAATTACCAGGATGGTTTCCTACCCTCCTTCTGCACTTGCTGCTGCAGTTCTGTGCTGTGCCCTTGGCTCACATTCCTCTTTAAGAGGTAAAAAAATACTTCAACCCCTATCACCCATCCGCAGGCCTGCAAACCAACACGTCCTTTGCAGTGAACCTTACACCCTGCCACAGCCTATTTGTATCATCTGAATGGGAGAGACAGGGAATAGTTAAGCATTTGCCAAGTGAGTGTTTTGAGAGTGAATCCAAGAGATGCACACACCACAAGAGCTGGGCTGTGCCAAGAGCACGAGCTCAGGTCTGCCCCATGTCGCAGGCTGGCACTGGAAAACCACAAATCTGAATGACTTGTGCCAAAATACCCCAACTAAGGGAAAAAGAAATGATCACTCACTTGACCCTCTAGATTTCCCTCCATTTTGTGTGGTGCAGATATGGAAAAGTTAAGGAGAGGGTTTGCAGGATTTTGCAGCACGTCGCACTGTTCTGGAAGCAGGAGCTGTGTGAGGGAATGGACAGATGTTTCCATTCACCAACGCTGCCAAGGAGCTGGGAATGCCGAGTTCACTACCTTGGCCTTATTTACATTTCACAACATCCAGCAATAACCATTCCACAAGCGGTTTAGGAAAGGAAAATACCACGCAGCAAGGGAGTGTTTTACCATCGCCTTCATTAAAAGGGCGAAAATTAAACTTTTTTTATTCCAGCTATGAAACTTTACCTGGTTTCATTTTGCCAATGAAACAGGACACAAGCATCCCAAGCTTCATCCACTCTGAGATAATCACCAGCCACTGCCCTTTTGCACACATGATCGCTCCTGGGAAGGTTAGGGTTAACTCTGACACCCTTGAACCATCTGGACATTTTCTTTCTGTTTTCCAAAATAAACTGGTTTTTGATCTAGCACTATGCCACAAACCAAATGCTCTGAAGATCAACCTGAAAAATATCCTTGGTGGAAGGGTGCATTTCAGAGGCATTCATCCAAACCTCAATCCTGAGACCCAACAGGTTTGGTAATGAGCTGCCAGATCCAGTTTGGCAATTGGAACAGCTAACTCTGAGTGCTGCCCCGTCCACCCAAACACACTGGAGTGTTAGACATGGACCACGTGCAACAATGTGCTCTGCATGTCCCAAGGTGCTCCCTGCTGCAAGAGACAAGAAGGGTGATGGGGGAAACAGTTTTCATGTCATATTATGATCCTCCAAGTCCTCTCTGAGCCCACAGCAGAGGGACAGAGAAAAATCAAAAGACCAGTATTACCCATTTCTATAAATGTCAGTACTTTGTTGAGCTTTCAAAGGGGTTCTGTATCTCAGCAGAGACACTGTATCACGTTTCTCAAAGTTTTGTGCTGGTGAACACTGCCCAGACGGGGCAACTTCACTGGGAATGAGTGTAAGGTTCCCCTCCTGCCACTGCCACAACAGGACACCTTCCTTCCCAAAGTAAACCAGACACTAATGCTATTTATGGATCCTGTTGCAGAACCAGACAGGCTTCCCAGCCACTATTCATCAACGTGCAAATAGGTTTTATCCCATGGCAGGCAGAAGAGATTTGAAAGAAAAAGTCCTGAAGTTCCGTCTTATTTTTTGAAATAAATAAATACTTGAAGATTAGCTGGAAATTCAACACAAAACAGTAATACCTGCAAATAAAGGCTGATCACAAGTTCTAGGGAGAATACTTCATTTTTTTTTAAACTGGCAATTTCAAATTAGTTCCTAAAGGATTACTAAAGGAAAGCAAACATCCATGGAAAAGGCAGCCAGTTGATGTACCAAAGGACAGACCTCCTGAAGAACATCAGCTCTATCAGTTCTCCATATCCAGAAGAAGGGCAGGGAATGTAACTGAAATCTTCCTTACTCTGCAGGAAAAAAAGGACTACAGTTTCCAGAGACATATAGATGAACAACATTTACCAGCAGTACTTTTAAACATTAACACAGCAGACTCCACCGACTTGCCTTCCTATGTCTTTGGGGTTCCAGTGGGAACTACAGCTTTGTTCTTACAAGCATTTTTTATGGAAGCACCTTTGCATTAAAAATGTCAACTGTAAATGCATCTGCTATTCAGATAAAGCACCCACAAGCACTTCATTTCATATGCAAAAGGTTTTACAAAGCTCTCAAAGAGCCCAAGGACATTTAGAAGGCTAGATGCAAGTTTGGAATGAGTCTTAGCATATCATCAACCAAAAAATAAATCTATTCTTAGATATCTCCCTTTGGTGATTCCTATAATCTTACTTTTCTTTTTCTTCCTACTCCTTTGAGAAAGTAAGTTGTTCGGTTATTCGGGAAAAAAAATAATGGAAGAACCTGTTTTGCAAGGCATACAAACAAAGCAGTATCTTCCAAAAAAAGAAAAGCTCATTCAAAAGTATGTAAATATTAGGGCTGGTAACACAAACAATAAAACCACAGGAAACACAAGAAATTAAGAATAAATCAGGACTCATTCAATTTCCTGGCTGCTGGATATATAAGCACTTTTCTGGGCTGGATGTATGAGACAAAATTTATTTTCTGAATAACAGACATCACAGAGTTGATACAGATAATTTAAAGAGGCAAATCAGTGTCTCCTGATCCTGCCTCTGCTCCTTGGCAGGACAAGGACACTGACCAAGGCAGCTACATCCAGAATTCGGCACATCAAGCACCAGGGGTTCAGCATCCTGCACTAAGCAGTGAATTCAAGTTTGCTTAAGTCACAGAGAAGGCAAAAAACAGGGTTATTCCTGTCTCATCACAGGATGCTGCTGAGTGCCCAGTGCACACCCAAAAGGCTGCTCTTCAACAAGGGACAGCTCAAAGCTGAGCACGAAGCAGAGGTGACAATTGGTTCCCAACGTGCAGGGTGGTCCCTGCCATCCACCCTGCAACTCTCCCTGGCTGGAAGGCACACTCCCAGAGCTTGACACTGCATTCCCCAGCTCGGGCGTATTCCCAAATTCCCCACTGCTGCTAGGCTTTCATCTAGCAGCACCCCAACAGTTCTTTCTCTCCTCTGCATCATGGGCATTTTGTTTTTCCCCAACCAGCCTGAAACAACAAGGTTTCAAGTAGACAGACTTGTACATCTCTTGTGTGGGAATTTAAAACACTGCTCTGCTGAGCATCACAGCCACATTACCGCAACCACACTGCAACAGCTCCTGCTCCTCAATCCAACTTCCATCAAATGCTAAACCAAGTCTTCTTCATCCCCAAGGTATCCAGTGGCTCAGACTCAGACTTATCTAAGAATAAAAAAAAAAACCCTGCAAAGAAAACAATTTATTTCCTTCACTGCAAACACCAAGTGATGCACTTATCCAAAGAAAAACGTAACAAGACTTAGAGCATTTCCTTCAAAATGGCCTAGGTTTCTTTTGGCACTGAGATATCTCAAGCCCAAGGCATAAATACACACAGGTATTTATGCAAATTTAATTATTCTTTCTTAATTTGTATTAGTAGTACTAATCAGACTAGATTTTTAGTAAAAATTGGCAAAGATTTTACAAATTAGTTCCAGGAGGGGAGAGGGGGGAAATTAAGACTCCTCTAAGCAGAGTACTAAAAAGCTTGGTAAGTTTATACTCACTTGATACATTTTATCATAATGCTTAATCTTTTTATATAATGCAATTGTACAGTAACTGTTTGCCATTTATCTGCCATCTCATAGTATTAACTGATATCACAGAGGGGATGGGTCCCACAAATAATCCAGGAAAGAAAGGATAAAAAGCACACGTGTTTTGTAACTTCAGGAAGATGTATTCACTTTCAAGCACCTTCTTTGCCACAGGTCCTCCATCTTCCTCAAGTAGTTCTGAATTTTCATTTCAAAACTTGCCCTCCACGTACTCAAGTGTTTTCCTTTTCTCCACCCACCGTAAGCTGTTGCTGGGATAGGATCTCTTATTAGTCTCAAAGAACCCGATGACTTCTGAACTTTGAGATGATAAAGTAAGAAAGTTACTGAACACTCACATGCAAGTCGATTGGCTAAGAAAAAGTAGCACAAAGTCCTGCCAAAATCCCAGCTAATCTGATAAAGGAAAAACCAGGGAGGTCTAAGCACTAAACCCTGCGGTTTAAGTAGAGCCAAGTCCAACTGCAGAAGGAAGCACATCACATTCAGCAGAGCTCCTCTTCTTCAGCAATGCCATCTGAAAAGACAATGTTTTATCACCTTACTGCCCATAGGTAAATTGCAAAATTCCCAGAACACAAGAAAATGTGTGGGATCGACAGGTAAATTTCACACCAACAACAAACAACTTGAAACTGACTTGAAACTGAAGGAGGGAGAAACAAATTTACAAAACCTAGGTGACATGACGCTACCCCTTAAGCACTTCTTTAATTCTCCCACTTTCAATGCACTTCACAACCAATTAATCCTCTTAACATCCATGCAAACATATTTATTATCCAGTTTTAACTTGTAAGCTCTTCATGCAACAGTCTAGTTCTTTTTATAGCTTAATACACTGCTCGTGAAAAAAGGGACCAAAGCCTTGCTTTAACTGTGGAACAGCTCTCAAGAAATCTGCTCCCATCAGCATCTTACAGAGAGACAAGAAAGGCACCCACTCAAGAAAATACTTTTATAAGCTAGTTAAAAGCATTTTATGCTAGTTAAGTGCTCAAATCTCAGCCTCCATACACCCTTCTTCATGCTATATAACCAAAATACTCTTCCAAAATTAATTAGTAGGTCTGGCCAGAGTGGAAAAGCAGCTCCAAATTTTGGAGATTCCCAAGCCCCCACAGCACAAATGGATTCACACTACTGTGCCCAGCTCAGCAGGAGCCACCAGCACTCAAATGCAGCCACCCAGTGGGTACCAACATAACCCACAGAACCCTCTCACAATGAGTCTGAGGACAAATGTGTATGTATTTTCCCGTTGGCATCTGCACTACAATAGAGAAAAACCAGTAGTTAGCATGTGCAGCAACATTTTGCCTTGATTCACACAGAAGTGTAAAGAGACACCTGCAGCTTGTGAAATAAATGTTTATTAGACAGGGCCTTCATTTATGACAGTACATATAAAAGGGGTTTAGTCTTTATTTCTCTACCCAGCTGAGAAAACCTACTTTCTCTGCAGCTGCTAGGAGAAGAGAAACTATAAACATTTACATTTAATGCAACAAAAGGTTTGCTCACCACCTCTTGTGTTCCACTGTGCTCTTAGACAATGATCACTCACCATAAAAATGGGTGGAGTGGCTGCAAAACACTCAGTGATGGAAAAACTGACTCCCGTGCTCAAGAGAGGCTCCTGCACAGGCTGAAAACCCCATTGAAATGGAGCGTTGCCATTGCTCCCAGGATGGGAAGTCTTTGGGTTACAGATGCAAACACATCTGCCACACAGCACATGACGCAGCCGGTTTTACTTTATCTCAGAATCATCCTCTGCACCAATTCAAAGACCTTCAGCTCAAACTACAGAAACTGTTTTAATCTAGGCCACACGTAAACAATCATCTCCAGTTTGGTTTTAAACAATTAAAAACCAGCACTCCCAAGTACAAAGTGCAGACTTGAAGATATCCAGTGCTGTCAGCACCTCAGCCTTGCTGCTGCACTGAAAGATTTATGGTAACAGGGTTACCATAACAACAGAATTCATCACGTAACACCAGAGGTACATCACATAAGCCTCACTCCTCGGCTGACTCACTAAGTGATAGCAACTCAAAAAAAAAAAAAAATCAAGTCCCAGTTTTGCTGCCATCTTACTTGTGGGTTCAGCAATCAGGAAGTGTGCAGTGCACAAGCTCATGAGCCAAAAGAAATTAAGTCTGTATAAGGGTCAAATATGGTCATCCTGTCCTCCCCTTCCCCCCAAAATAAATCACTTCCCCCCCTTCCTTTAACACCTGCTTCCTCCGTCCAAGCATTCATTGTCCCACTGCTATTATGGGACCAGAGGCTTCAGCATCCCAGAGGAAACTCAGGAGGGAAAACAGTGTGTAAAGCAACCAAGACTCATTGCCTTCAGCAATCGCACCCCCCACCATCCCTTATTTTCCCTCTTTTCCTATTGACAGCAAATTTCAAGATTTGGCTGGGCGTTGATAGCCACAGGTGCTGGGAAGCCAAATGTGCCACACATCCTGGTATTGAACCCCACTGTGCCCACAGTCAGAACTGTGGACTTTTCTTGCTCTCACACCTCCCCAAGAACCCACAAACAACACCATGGGGCAGAAAATCAGGCTAGACAGTCCATGGCCTGACCCAGCATAGCTTTCTGTATTGTTGCCCTGAATGGAGAGACTTCACACAAGCAGCCACTCTGGACATTCTTTAAATGTGGCAGGAGCAGAGCAACATCAGGAACATGGCAAAAGAAGCCTTTGGGCAAAGCCATCCTCAGCATCAACTTCCACCAGGAGGTTTTTAACTGCAGAAGGTCGCTGTGCAGATTCACTCCCATTTCAGTCTTCCCAAACTGAAAACAGGGATACCTGCAAGAACATGAGTCGGCCAGCATCCATGCGTGACACATGCCAGGTGTGTTAATCCATGGAAAAAGAACGGCTGAGTCAGTACTTTGAGTCTGAAGACAGTCCAGTTTAGAACAATTAACAGTTTAGAATGCCTATGGGTAAGGATTAAGGGGAAGGCCAACAAGGCTGATATCCTACTGGGAGTCTGTTACAGACCACCCAATCAGGATGAAGAAGTGGACAACCTATTCTATAAACAGCTAGAAAATGTTTCAGGGTCACCAGCCCTTGTTCTCGTAGGTGACTTTAACCTACTGGACATCTGCTGGGAACTTAATACAGCAGAAAAAGAGGCAGTCTAGGAAGTTCTTGGAGTGGGTGGAGGACAGTTTTCTGTTGCAGCTGGTGAGTGAGCCCACCAGGGGAGAGGCTATACTAGATTCATTGTTGACAAATAGAGACAGGCTGGTGAGAGATGTGGTGGTTGGAGGACAACTGGGGCATAGTGACCATGGAATGACAGAGTTTTCAATAATTGGTGAAAGGAGGGTGATCATCAATAAGACTTTTACATCGGACTTCAGGAAGGCAGACTTTAACCTATTTAGGAGACTTATCCAGAGAGTTCCTTGGGAAGCAGCCCTTAAAAACAAAGGAGTACAGGAAGGGTGGGCATATTTCAAAAGAGAGATCTTGAGGGCACAGGAACAGACTTCCAGTGCGACGAAAGATGAGTCGGCGAGGTAAACGTCCATCCTGGGTGGACAACGAGGTTTTGAAGGAACTTAGGAACAAAAAGAGGATATATCATCTTTGGAAGGAGGGTCAGGTCTCTCAGGAAGTATTTAAGGAGGCTGCTAGGGCATGTAGGAAAAAAATTAGGGAGGCCAAAGCTCAGTTTGAACTCAATTTGGCAACCTTTGCAAAGGACAATAAAAAATGCTTTTACAAATATATTAATGAAAAAAGGAAGGGCAAGACTGACCTTTGTTGTCTATTGGATGTGGAAGGGAATTTAGTAACTGCAGATGAGAAGAAGGCGGAAGTGCTTAATGACTTCTTTGCCTCGGTCTTTACTGGAAAGACACATGGTGCTCAGGACAACTGTCCTCCTGGGTTGGTAGATAGTGTCAGGGAGCTGAACAGTCCCCCTGTTATCCAAGAGGAGGCAGTCAGGGAACTGCTGAGCTGCCTGGATATCCATAAATCTATGGGACCGGATGGGATCCATCCCAGGGTGATGAGGGGGCTGGCAGATGAGCTTGCAAAGCCACTCTCCATCGTTTACCAACAGTCCTGGCTCACTGGTGAGGTTCCAGATGACTGGAAGCTGGCCAGTGTGACGCCCATTCATAAAAAGGGTAAGAAGGAGGATCCTGGTAATTACAGGCCGGTGAGCCTGACCTCGGTACCAGGGAAGGTCATGGAACAGTTTATATTGAGTGCTATTACACAGCACCTACAGGATGGACAGGGGATCAGACCCAGCCAGCATGGGTTTAGAAGGGGTAGGTCATGTTTGACCAACCTGGTCTCCTTTTATGACCAGGTAACCCGCCTGGTGGATGCAGGAAAGGCTGTAGACGTTGTCTATTTAGACCTCAGCAAAGCCTTTGACACTGTTTCCCACAGCATACTCCTGGAAAAGCTGGCAGCCCACGGCTTGGACAGGTGCACTCTTCGCTGGGTTAAGAACTGGCTGGAAGGCCGGGCCCAGAGGGTGGTGGTGAATGGTGCTGCATCCAGCTGGAGGCCAGTCACCAGTGGTGTCCCTCAGGGGTCTGTACTGGGATCAGCTCTGTTTAATATTTTTATTGATGGCATGGATGAGGGTATCGAGTCTTTCATTAGTAAATTTGCAGATGACACTAAGCTAGGAGCGTGCGTCGATCTGTTGGAGGGAATGAGGGCTCTGCAGAGAGACCTGGAATGGTTGGATACATGGGCTGAGTCCAGTAGGATGAAGTTTAACCAGTCCAAGTGCCGAGTCCTGCATTTTGGCCACAATAACCCCCTGGAATACTATAGGCTGGGGACAGAGTGGCTGGACAGTGCCCAGGCAGAGAGAGACTTGGGGGTACTGGTCGACAGCCGACTCAACATGAGCCAGCAGTGTGCCCAGGTGGCCAAAAAGGCCAATGGCATCCTGGCCTGTATCAGGAATAGTGTGGCCAGCAGGAGCAGGGAAGTCATCCTTCCCCTATACTCGACACTGGTGAGGCCGCACCTTGAGTACTGTGTCCAGTTCTGAGCCCCTCAGTTCAGGAAGGACTTGGAGACACTTGAACGTGTCCAGAGAAGGGCAAGAAGGCTGGTGAGGGGCTTGGAACACAAGCCCTACGAGGAACGGCTGAGGGAGCTGGGGTTGTTTAGTCTGGAGAAAAGGAGACTCAGAGGTGACCTTATCACTCTCTACGACTTCTTGAAAGTTGGCTGTAGTGAGGTGGGGGTTGGTCTCTTTTTCCAGGCAACAACTGACAGAACAAGAGGACACAGTCTTAAGTTGCGCCAAGGGAAATATAGGTTAGATATTAGGAGAAACCTTTTTACAGAAAGAGTGATAAAATATTGGAATGGTCTACCCGGGGAGGTGGTGGAGTCACCATCCCTGGATGTGTTTAAAAAGAGATTGGATGTGGCACTCGGTGCCATGGTTTAGTTTAGTTGAGGTGTTGGGACAGAGGTTGGACTCGATGATCTTGAAAGTCTCTTCCAACCTGGTGATTCTGTGATTCTGTAACAACTGCTCCGTGCCAAAATCTTTGTTTGTCATGGTTTTACTAAGTGCAGCATTCGGACTTGCAGAACAGTTACACCACTGAGGGCAGACACACACTGGGAAAAAGATTTACTTTCCCAAATAACTTTGCCAGAAGCCTCAGATATGGTTCAGATGAAGATACAAATATGTCACAGATTTTAACATAACTTACTGCTCCAGTTTGCATTAGTCATGGATGATAAAAAGCACAGAGGACCCAAACATGACACATAGGGTACTTTCTCTCCACACAAAGTTTTGATCATCATCATCAAATGACCTTTAAGATGACCACCTTAAATCATGCTCTCAGAGAAGAAGTCTCACCAAAATTCAGACTCGGATTTAAATAAGTAATTCATCGCTTATTTCCTTTTCCCTTGCTCTCAGAAATAAAGCCTGAAGGAGCTGCTACAGAAGAATATCCCTAAATCCTTCCTTTTACAGTGGATCAGGCTAATCTCAGTGGTGCTGTCACACTGTAAGTAACATCTCACATTAAAAAACAATTTGGGGAGATCTCTCACCGTATATTTTGTAAATGTAACATTAAGGTAAAAACAGTTCAGCAACAAAACTAAAGGGAAAGTCAGACACCTGAAAGTAGTAAAAAAAATACAAAAATATACTGGAAGCAGTCAGAAATTGCTGTGGCAAATTTCGCATAGTCAATTAGAAAACTTCACAAGTGTTTGAAACAAAGACACAATGGATCACTTGCAACTACCTGAGCTCATACATTTTAAATATTATCTCAGAAGAGCAGCTCCATAGGACCCAAGGAGTACCAGTCTCCACCCCATGATTTTTAAGGAAATCGAAAGGTGACCTCATGAAAGGAACAAACCTACAAGAAAAATGTGACAGTTCAGCTGCCACATTAACTGAACAAAAAAACTATGACCAGTTTTGGAAAGACAAGAGCAGCCAAATGGGAAAATTATTTATTATGACTGAAGAGACTGGATCATTTTGAAGAAATATAAAAGTGAATTCACAGGCTTTATGAAGGGGAAAGAGATTCAAGAAAAATCCAAGTGGTCCAGGAGAATTGACTTTGTCAAGAGAACCTGTGCTACAGAATTACAAGTTCACTGGTGAAGAAGCACCGTTCTGGATTCTGCAGCCAAGGCTACAATCAAGGTCCTCCATCAACTTTGGAAGCCTCTAAGATCCACCAGCAATCCTCGCCCAGAGGCACCAAACCCAACCTCACAGCCAAAACATGCTGGGAATATACTGTATTTCAAGCCTTCAGTACAAGTGCTGAGAGCAATTTGAGGGGTAGTTTTTCCTTATGTTTTCTCCAATCCTAGATTAAATATTTGAGCATTTCGACTGTGAGAACTTCATTGCTATGCCAACAAAGAATTAACCTTTTTTCTCACTCATATTACAAATCACTCAGCATCAGATTTTTAGGGTTCTTTTCTATATATATAAAATAGTCTTGTTAGACTGCCTGACCACGTCACAACATGAGATCCATTACAGCTCCAAGAGAACTAAAGCTTACTTTTTCAAAGGTATCATGCTGCATACTTCTTAAGGACTATTTACAACTTAAAAATATTTGTGATTGCACTTTCTTCCCCTGTTCCTCAGCAACCTAGCAGCCTATCTAAAATGGTTATAAAGAAAATTTTTAACAATAATATTAAAGCAGCAGAACTTATTTTGCAAAAAAGAGTTATCTTCACTCTCTACAGGAATAACTGCTGTCTTTATAGAACTTAAAAATTAAACACTTTGACTTTTAACTCACTGGCTTATCTCAGGAACATCTACCTCCCATGTCATCTTCACATGCTATAAAACAAGGATGGGCATCACAGTCAAATGCCTTCTTTGCAATTGGAAAAGCACTTTTAAGAGTTTAGGTTTCTCCTGGTGGAAGCATCCGATCCTCAGCCACAGCAGCTGCTTGTGATAACACAAAGGAACATGAGTCAGGTAACTGATGCAGGTACAGAATTAACTTTTTTTCTTAATTGATGCAAGTTCTGAATTGTACACACTAAAAACAATAATGTATTCTTAACTGGGATCCATTATCCAGTCTGGTTTGCTAAACAGACCCAAAACCCCCAGTATGGCCCAGCTGGGGAACTGGAAGAGGCTGCTTACACCTACACCAACACACAAAAGAGATGAGACAACAAAACTGCAGTTCAAGTTTAAGACTACACTGAAACTTTTCCCTACTGCATGTCTCCACCAGCCATCTCGAGAAGGACAATAAACTCTTTACAGGATTTGTGGCGTCACAGCTTATTTGTCATGCAGACATTACGAGAGGAGTCACCCTGTTTCCCTGACAAAGCACCATAAATATATAGAGGTATATCGTTCTGAAAAAGATCCGTATAGCTTTACTGCAGCAACAAGTTCCCAGCATAGCTGCTTTTCCTGGAGCACTGCCATAATATTTTCTTATCAGTAACCGAACTAACTAAGCAGCTAACTCCCAGTGATGGGCTCTGCCTTCTAGATCTGCTTAAAGGTCATTTGCAAAGGGGAAAAGGCAGGCTTGATAAATAAATAAATAAAAATAAGTCATTGTGCCACATCCACAGCTGTGTTTCCAAAAGTCACTAAGAAGTGCAATGCCGGGCTGAAGTGTCTGACTATTCAGTAAGTACAAGGAGTGGCCTATTCCCTCCCCACAGCGAGATTGTTGACAGCTGTTTCAGAAGAGAAAAAAAAAAGTGAAGCATGACTAAGCTATTCATAAAAATCGCATTATATCCAACATCCTAAAAACAAGTTTCGATTTAGAAAAGGTGCAGGGCTTCCTGGACATGACTGACCAAGTGGTACATGCCAGCCCTAAACCAGGCTCCCACCTGGATTATATCCCCTGTGGCAAACCCCAGGGCAGCAAAGAAGGACTCTATTTACACTAGAGCTATCAGCTGCTTCAGAACATCACTCATTACCTTTATCTGTCCTACAGGTGATCAATGCAAGCAAGCACATGAGCACTTGGCACCGAGCAATCACAAGGTGCAGGCTGCAAGGTGTTTTCCTCCCCAGCTTTCCACATTCAGTCTGTCATGTGCCTGCAAATAGGAATTATCCTCCAGCTGGAAACCACGCCAACTGCCAACTCCCTTTCCAGGAGACTGGTAAAACACGGGGCCACAATCACCCAGGCAGGGCATATCATGCCTTTATGGCCTCCTAAACTACCCAGCCTTTTGCTCAAGTTTTTAACCTCTTAGCAACGCCTTCCACCAGTAGAGCAAAGCCAAAACCAAATAGTTCCTCCATACTAATCAGCTGTGTGGTTTAGCTGACTTCAGGCTATTTACTGCCTGTGTGGGGAACCCCTACAGAAATAGCATTTAATAGCACTCAAGTAGATTGCAGAGATAACCAGCTACAGTAACAAACAAAAAAGCTTCCAAGCTGCTTCAAGGTCAGTTTAATTGGTGAGTGGATCACCACCAAATACCAGGCAGAGAAAACCGATATGTTGGTGTTCTGGAAATAGTGGAAAAGAAATAGGTACAGCAGGCACTGCAATTTCTATTAATGATATTTTTGTTAGGTAGCTATTTATTAGAACTTACTATTCCAGCAGAAAATTATATGAAAGAACCCCACTGTTTTTGTAACACAGGAGCATGTGAACACCACCCATAAACCTACCAATGTTTTTTTCCTCTAGTATAATTTATTGACTGCTGTTCTTAATTCATGCTTTGGGATAGAATAACCAGATTCCTTTAACAGTACTTAATCCTCCTCTTAGCACAGGAGTGTACCCTAGACCAGAACACGGCTTACTCACAAGTATATCCTGCTGAGAGATTAGTGAGTTCTGCATGTGCCTGTCTCAAAGCTGCGCTACGCAGACTGTGTTTAAAACTATCCATCATCGGATAGTACCTGGCAGAGCTCTGTTCCTATGAGAAGCTTTGAGTTCTTAACTGTGTTTCCCTCCTTTGATGCAGCGAAGCTGTAAATCAGGAACATCGAGCTCCAACCTTTCTCTCTGGCTGCAGTCCCTGGCTGGACTCAGTTACTTCGACCGGGTCGTGTCCTCACCTCTCGGGCTATGCTGGCCATCCTGCCCAGCTGGGCAGGAGACCCAGGCTGGAACGCCGTCACAGCAGAGCTCATCCACACTACCTGCAGGGGACTCGTCATTCAGGCCACCTACAAAACCTGTCTGCCTGGCAGAACTCTACATCCGTGCCCTTCTAGCAACAGCCCCAGGCTAGCCCGTCTGCCCAGCACCGGGCAGTGCTGCAATGACAGATGGGCGACGGAGAGGCTCAACCCATGAATGTGGATGACAGGTACTCACTTCAACTCGTGCCAAGGGGAAATCATATGCCCAGATGATCCTCACCTTGCCTAATGCACCCTTAACTCTGATATCAGGCTTATTAAAAAAACAAAACAAAAAACCACAGAACAAAAAACCCCAAACAAACCAAATTCAAAGTGCGCGAACAAGACACTGTCAACCATGTCCCAAAGCACAGCAAATGGCCCTCTAGTACGGAGAGCAGCTTCTATCTACAGGCAGGGATGTTACCAGGTAAAACATCAATCTACTCCTACTACTAAGGTATCCATGTATAAAAATACACCTCCTCTAACACCACAATAAATGAATCATTAGTATCTTACCTTCAGGGACCCACGTGGAACTTGGTTCACCCTTACAATTCCATGACAGCTCAGCAAGGGTGTGCAAAACTTGAGAAACACACCCACCAAGGGACTCAAAGAGAGCCACCACAAACAGAATTAATGTGGCTTGGCCCTTTAAAACCGATTAGATTACATTAGCCAAAACTCCAGCACACAAGACATCCATGGATCTCAGACCAACTGTCTAAATTCAGCTCTGAAACTACATGCTTTACATATTTCTACTGCATCGCATACCTCCATGAGTACCTAAAGTTTTACGGCTGACAGAGATTACAGAGAGCCACAGTGACCAACTGTCCTACAGCAGTGCAGGACTTCTAATCCCTTTATCGAATCCCTATCTGCTCATCCTCAGCAGAATTGGTACAGAACACTCTTTAAAAAACCCACTTTTTATAAGTCACTTTTTTTCCCACTTCCAATCTCCAGCTAACATGAAGCCCAGTAAAGAACACTGGAGCAGAACCAATTCCACAGGTCAGCAAAATCAGACTGCAAATCGCAACTCCTCTCTATGACTTGTGGGGACAACACAGTCATGGAAGGTGGATTAATAAACCCCAACAGTTCACAGGTTCAGAAAAACTACCATTTCGCAACCCTCATCCAGAAACTCCTGCATTTGCTTCAGAATCAGTGCCTGCACTCAAAAAGGTAAAAAAATAAATATTTTCAAGCAAGAGAGTGAACACATGGAACGGACCCCACGGCAATGACCCTCTGAGTGACACCGAAAGCCGCTGAGACCCAAAGGTAACACACACCAACACCAGCGTGCTGCGGGAAACCCTTGATACGAACCCGCGGTCACTTTCCGTGCAATAAACTAAGCCACAAAGTTGTGTCTGCGAGCCTGCAGGGGAGTTCCGACCGGGATATCAGCAATTCCGGAGGGG
>JAHLSL010000027.1:28017-39803 GCA_025920805.1 Petroica traversi | reverse complement strand
GTGTGGGGCCAAGCGGCACTGACGGCACTCTCTGGGGCTGAGCTCCAGCCCGCCTGCCCTGCGCCGTGAGCAGCGCTGGGGAAAGCCTCGCTCCCTGCCCCTGGGGCTTCTCCCTCGCCTGTGCCCCTTTCCGGTTGCTGGGTTCCCGGGGGAAAGGCGGATGCGTGCGTGTAACGTGGTGGTGCGGATGTGAAAGCGCGCAGGCAGCTGCTCATGCTGCGGGTTTGTTTTTATCGAAGGGGATCTGCGGATTGCTTAGTGCCTGGAAGAGTTCAAGGCCAGGCTGGATGGGGCTTTGAACAGCCTGCGCTAGTGGGAGGTGTCCCTGCCGGTGGCGGGGAGGTTGGAACTGGGTGATCTTGGAGGTCCCTTCCAACCCAAACCATTGTAGGATTTTAGTATCCTGCCTTCCCACGTGCTGAGCTCCGGCTGTAGGGCCTGTTCTGGTGGTTGTTGGAGTTCTGGCATCCGCACTTCCAGCAGGTGAAGCCTCTCCTAGTGCTCAGACCACAAGCTGTCCAGCTGTGAACGGGATCTGCTGCACATCTGTACCTCTCACAAATCCAGCAGCTCCACTTGAGTCCCACCAGCCTTGTCCTGCTGCTCGCCCTCTTTCCTGGTTCTCCTGTGGTTGTGTGCAGTGTGTAGGTTTGTTGGAGGAACATCTCCCAAACCGTTCCCACACCTTCCCCTGGAAAAGCAGTGGAAACGGCAACCCACCATTAGCAAATGAGCTCGTGTGGTCTGTGGTCCACGTGTGGCTGGGCTGGAGGAGGCCCTGCAGAATGAAGATGCCTGATCTCTTGTGGTGGTGACTTGCCTTCAGTTACCATTTTTTTGGAAGCTGTTTGGAAATGTGTTCATATGGTGATCCAACATTTCCACTTGGCTTTTTCTACTGCACATGTGTGTATCCCACTAGCCCTGGCAGTGGCTGGATGATCATGTCCACAAAGGCACTATCAATGCTGAGTTTAACATGCATCACCTCATGAGAACCACCCTAGAAACACTTCACAATACTTTCCAGACCTTGCTGCTGGTCAGAGCGCTGGACGAAGGCTGCAGGTAATTCCCATACATCAAGTTCTCTCTAAGTAGAACAGAAAAACCAACACTGTGTATGGTGCAGAAGATGATCTGCTGAAAACCCTCCACGTGAACTTGGCATTGGCTTCCAAAATATGCACTGTTGATTCAGTTGAAAGCAACGGAAATAATAAAAATGGTTTCAATGCTTATGCATTTTGGTCATTTTGGAGACTGGAACGTACCAGCACTGTACACCCTTTACAGTCAAACAAAAAGCAGTAGTTTTTTTCTTATATGGCTCCAATAAAATAAGGCACATGAGAGCAGGGACTCTGGAAAAACATTTTGCTTTGTCTTCCTTCCACCTGTACAAGAAGGTCTTATGAGGCAGATCCCTTGGAAGTTCCCAGATCCAAGAAGAGGGGTCAGACTCAGCGATGGCTCAGCAAAGAGCACCATCTAGTGAAAGGCCACGTCTTGACGAAACTGTCCCCTACAAGGCGCCAACCAAATGAGTGAAGCAGCCCAGCCCAGCCCAGCCCAACCTACCTCATCGCATCTGAAGCAATCTTGAGCAAGCTAGCGTGGTAATAGATAACACTTGCCCAAAATTTTCCATAACAACACCGAGTTCTGTAGCTCTACCCTCTTGGTTGTCCATCAATGGAATTTTCTTTGCTTGTCATATCCATCCTGGCCAATCAATCTCTGTCTTCTGCTGCCTCGCCTGGAGCTGACACAGCCCTGGTCTTGCTGTAGGTGCCCTCCCATCACATAATGAGGGGCAGAAGTCCCAAAGCGGGGCCTCCCTGAGTATGTACCAGCCCATATGCTCATACATGCTGCTCTTGCAAAGAGTTTGGAAATGCTTTTGGGGTGTTTTTTCAGCAGAAGAGTGTGAAGGTCATCTGCCATCAGGGCTTCCCAGGAGCATTTACCATAGTCATAATATTCCAAACGGGAGGGAAAGGAAATAAACATGGAAGATAACCAAGAAAAGACAGTGCAGCAGTTTAGCAACAAAGCAGGAGGATCAGCTGGTTGGCCCCAGTCATGAAAGGTGTTCTGGCCCATGCAGTCATGGAAAGTGAATCAAAACTCAGGCAGAGATGGTGTCATTTTCCCTAAGATAAATATTCCCTGCCAAAGTGGGCTTCTCCGGCCACCCACATATCCCTGGAGTGCCAGGCGCTGGTGGTAACTCAGGAGGGGAATTAGCAAAGGTAGACAGCGCTGTGGGATGGGTAGGCAGCTCCCCAGACTGCCAAGGGATTGGACAAGGTCTCAGTTTAGATTTGATCCCAGGTCCTGGCCTGTGGGTGGGCTCCTGATGCCCCAGGACCAGAGACCACTGAGCATCTGCCACAAAAAGGCTGTATTGGCCATTTCAGATGCCCAGACCCTGCTGTCAGCAGCAGTTAACACATCTTTTTACCTTGTATTTCTCCAAGATTAGTCTGCACTCTACTTTAGTCTTTAAATTATCCACCCCCAAATTCTTTATATCAAAATATCCTGTCTGCACCCACATATCACCACAAACCAAAACAGAGAGGCAATAGATTAAGGGAAATTTGTGCAGCACTCTGTGGATGCCAACCTCCTGACAAATCATTTGCCTTCAAATCATCTCTGACACTATTTCCCCTGGGTTCCATCCTCTGCTATATGTCCAGGCCTGCTTTTCAAACCCTAAAAAGAAAATAAATAAAATATGTCAGATGTTCTTTCATTGCCTCTTTCAGGTTTTAATTTGTCACTAACTTTGCTGCAGGGCTCCCTGCTTCTTGCTAGGGATTGAAGTGCGAGTTGCACTCGTGAATGAGACTGGAATTTGGTTCTGCACAACATAATCTGAACATTTGTGTGTAGTGGCATGAATTAGCAATATGAGCGCATTTTTCCCGTTTGCTGGAAATGAGTTGTCCTTGCAACTGAATAGAAAACAGAGTGCAGTGCAATGATGGAAGCAGCAGCTATTAAAGATTTGTTTTCATCATATCCAAGCAGCTACAAAACTGAGACACTGAGCATTAGTGTGGCTGACAACAGTGTGTGGTGTTTTCTTCGTGTCCCTGCTTGTTTGAAGCCTGTGCCTGGTAGCTGAGAATAACAGCAGCTACACCTGAAGAGATTTTATTATCATTTTCCTTCTTCAAAATCTACCACTGTCACCTCTAAAGTCCTGTGAGTCTTTGCAGTCTTTGCTGTAAAATTATGGACAGTGATTGAAAGTAGCCTTCAGAAGTTAACCTATTCCTGTGTACTATATATATATCACAGTTCAAAGATAAAAATTCTCAGTATCTTACAATCATCAGACATTAGATTTCGCCCTTGGGACAGGAGAGGGTGTGGAATGGGTGAACTGCAGTAAAACCCACCCAAAACACAAACACTGTATGACCTGTAAAATTAAATTAATGAACTCAAAGCAAGTCCCTGGGTTCTTCTGCCCGTTTATGGAAAGTTTGTGGGGCTCTGGTGGGAGGAGAAGGGGCACAGGCTTGCATGTAGGTGTTGCCCACCATGTACCCCAGCTGCTCATCACAGCTCTTTGGGATGATTTCTCAATTCTGGGAGGCAGTGCTTATCAGTTGCTCATGCAGATGTCATTTTAGTTGCTCAGTTGGTGGGGCACATCTAGCAGGTCCACCTCTGCAGCACACAGGGCCCCTCCATGTGCTGATAAGCTGTGCTAACACCAAGCTCTTAAAAATCCCCTTGTCCTGGTTTAGGGCAAATATTTAGGAGGAAACCTCTGGGGGGTCTCCTCTAGGAAGAGCCGATTCCAATCGCCCCTCCCCCTACCGGTCCGGGAAGAATTTCCTTAGAGAAAAGTGGAAAAAACTATTTATTTAACAAATAGAATATTTACAAGTATAGGGAAAATTTGGATAATATGAAAACAATGAAACCTCTCCTTCCTCTGAAGAGATGGTAGATTCAGAGTCCGTCTGAGTCCGGTTCAGTTCTCCAGTGGGGGGGGCCGATTGCCGGGCCCGGCTGTAGAAGTCAGCGAGGGTGGGGGGGGGGCCCCCGGGGGTTCCCTGGTGTCCTGGGCCCACGCGATGCCAGCCAGTCCCAGGAAGAGGAAAAAAAGAAAAAATACCCAGCAAAAGAAACAAAGTCTCTCCCTGCAAAAAGCCGGGAAAAATCCGAGGAAAAACCCTCCGCTGTGAGCTCGTCCAGCACCCTCACATCAGAGAGAGTAAAAAAAAAAAAAGAAAAGAGATAACGCTGTCTGCTGGAATGCAGCCTCTCCGCTCTCTCGGCCTTGGTTCGTAGTATCCTGCAGACAAACGGCGAGTGTTTTTTTTCCTCCACCTTCACTCTCACTGTCTTCCTTGGACCAACTTAAAGCTGCAGAACTTAATGTCCAGCATAAGCAAGAGGACGATTGGGGATATGAACAGGTCATATGGCCAACCCAGGACACCCCTTTACCTATATCACTGGAAGCCCTGATGTAAATACTGATTTTCCTTCTGGCCAAAACTTTCTGGTTACTATTGTTTAAAGGACATGAAAACAGGTAAGGGAACATTTCTGCTGACAGCCCCAGCAGAACCACACCCACATGACTTTATTACAGGTACAAATCATCTTATTTCACATCACACTTTACATATCCTCCAGACCAAAGAAATCTTCTGGTGAAGTCCATGTGGTATCTGCACATGCTGCCTTCCTATATCTGTATCTGTAACTTCACTGAATCATAGAATATGCTGAGTTGGAATGGACCTATCACAATCACTGAATCCAACTCCTGGCTCTTTGCAGGACACCCCAAGAATCCCACTATGAGCCTGAGAATGTTGTCCAAACATTCCTTGAACTCTGGCAGGCTTGGGACTGTAACACAGAAACAAGAAATTAAAGCAAGCAAAGAATGAGAAGAGATCCACAATCACCTTTCCCATCCCACAGGGATAAGGTCTGTGCAGATGTGTTGCAAAAAAAAAAAAAGTAATTTCATCCTCTCCTGCCTGGGCTAAGAAATAATATCCAAACTGGATGGAGCCTTTGAGCAGCCTGGTCCAGTGGAACACAGCACAGGGGTTGGAGCTACCTGATCTTTAAGGTCCTTTCCAACCCAAACCATTCTGTGATTCCATGCTAATAGCAACTACAGAAGTAACTCACACAGCCTCCTGCTGCCTGTGCCAGACCTTTGAAGATCAGACAGTGTTTCCTTGTCCCAGAAGAGTCTCAAGATATAACTGCAGGCTTGCCCTCCATTCAGCCCCGTGGGATAGATGGTAGATAGGGCAGAAAGAGGGATGAAAGGGGACTTGCAGGCTGCAAGAACTGTCTTTAATCCTCCTGGGACAGTTTTCTTTTACTTGGGCTTTATACTCCATGCTTTGTCAAAGGACACTGTTTGCAATCATATGCTCTGGCCATCCTGTTCTTTTCAATGCATCTTTTAATTTAATACAGTTCTATTTCTTCAGCAAGGGTTGTCCAGGTACGTGCAAAGCAAGGGATCGGCAAATCTGTGCCAAAAGGCTTTATTGAAATATGAGAAAACATCCATCAAATCAGTTTATGAAACTGAATTATGTGGGACCCCAGGAGTAAAAAATGACAAACGTAGAGAGTTAAATTGATAGCAGACAAGGATAAAAGCTTTTATCAACACAGGCTATAACATTAATCAAATGCAGTATACTCCCAAAAAATTAGAGCAGTTTCCTCGTCCCCTGCACTCTACTCAATTTCAGATCTAAATAACATACAAAGTAGATTAAAAATAATCAGTACAGCAGATCCCACAGTAAAGCAACTAATCAAGAAAGTAGCACGTGCGTTTGCAACCAATTATTTATTGCCATCACCACGTATGGCCTGAATGTGAATACATATGGCATCCCTGGCTTCTCTTGAATCCATGCTAGAGCCAATGGATGTATTTGCTTTTTGTGTGTGTGAGGCAGTAAGAGAAACTGTCAACATCTAGGTCACCTGACAATATTTGCTTGGGTCTTGCAAATATTTTGATGGGTGAAACAGGCTGAAATTGTATGTACAGTGTGGATGTGTAACAGTATCTTCTTCTCTGTCTAGGACCTGAGTGCTCCATCCTTGACCTGTACTATTCAGATTTTCTCTCCAGCTGTATATGGACTGGATGAGACCTTCCAAACTACAGAATGTGAGAGGAGAGTCCTCCAGGTGCTGGGAACCCTGGGTGATGGCAAATATGTCCAGCTGATCCAAACATGTAAGCACATTCTCCCATTCATATCCTTGCCTGAAATATCTGCCCAAACTTTTCCTATGGATCTTCACGAACCTGCCAAATGTAAAATAAGTACCAAGAGAGATGCCTTCCTCAGGAAAGCAGAGGGATTGTGTGTGTTTCACACAGATGCAAGTGCAGGGTGGAAACTCCCATTGCAGACCATCCACTTCGGGCACTGCTTTAAAAACTGCTCTGAATTTCCATCATCAGCTGCCCACCAACTGTTTTGCCAACACCTGTGTGTTACAACATGTACCTGTAGCAGACTGTTGTTGTTGGCTTCATATCTTGAGAACAAAATAATCTCCTTTTATAGAGATTTCCTGTGCTGGAAAGCCAGAAAATTCCTCAGCTCATCTCATGAAAGCTCTATTTTCTTGCACACAAGTTCTGTACCCATTGCCAGCCAGTCCAGCTCTGCAAGCTTACATGCACCCACCAGATGGTCCTCGTACTTCTGCACCAAAACTGCTGATGTGCACAAGGGTCAGCAAAAACCACCGTAGTTTTCCTCAGCTTAACACACTTGCAAGTCACAGAAAAGCGCAAAAGGCTATTGAGCATCTCTGTTCAGCAGCACCAACAGCTGGCCTGTTAACAAGTGCAGATCTCTTGTAGCAGTAGGTTGAAATAACCTCAGTTCTCAAGAGGGGAAAAGGAAGCTTTTTATCATGTGCTGTAAAAAAAATGCTGTGTGGGTCCTAGGAAATCAAAGGTATGATGCCACAAAGCCTAATGCCAGGAAGGTCAACAGAGACTTGGACATTCACTGGAGGCTGTGCACGCATGTGGTGATGGAGTATGGTTCAGCATGGCAAGCTCTGAAGAGTTAATTCTGAATAAGCATATGGAAGGGTGGTTGTCCTTAGTGCCAAAGGAGGTTCTCAAGGAGAAACCAGGCTCACAAACACTCATCTCTCCACATTCCCCAGACCAGGAGAGCCACCATAAAAGCATAATTTCTCCATTCCCCTCTCTGCCTCCAGTTGCAATGGCTCTGGCTGCTGGGACAGCATGGGCTTGGCTGGCTATTTGCAGCAGCAGGCATGTGGGACATGCTGTGAGATGGACACACTGCAGGGTTGACATTCTGGCCTGTCAGGGTCTCCCCTCACTCTGTAACGCTAGACTGCCTCTCAATTATTTCTTAGCAGCTTGGGCTAAGAAGCCCATGTCAAGAATGGGGTACGGCATCTCTGGCATCCCAGGCTGAGCAAGTTGTGTTTTGCAACACTGACACGCTTTTGTGTGGAAGGGATCTCTTTCACACTAATCAGCCGTCATACGGTATTTTTGATCACCACCTGTAGGCAAATCCAAGCAAAGCTCAGTCCAAGGTCAGCTGGGTATTTCTGCAGACTTATCTCCAGCCTTGCAGGCTGCAGAACAGGCCACTGCACTGGTCATTTAAACCTCTGATAGATCAAACAGAGACAGAACTGATCCAGACTGGCAAGAAAGAGATTAGGATCAAACAGCCTCCTCTGTCCCTGCAGCTCTTCACTGACAGGTGTCCAGTATGTCATTACAGTTGACAGACAACTTCAGCTAATGAGGTCTTTGTCTTCACAACTATTTTATAATTTTTTTTGCCAACACTGAGCAGCTAACCCATCCTTAGACATATCTGAGTTTGCTTTAGGGAAATTGATGCAGTGTACTATGGCATACCTGCCCTGGGTAGCAAGGTGGGCAGGGGCTGCGGCTGTCTTGGGTAACCTGGAGAATTCGTTTGTGACTGATTAAATGGCCGTGACATCTGAGAACTTCAGCAAAAGGTGTGTTTCCCTTTTTATTAGCTTCTCCCTCCTCCCACTGCCTGCCTGGGTTAGCAGAAAGTCACTTGTGTACTTACAGTAACAGATTGGAAAGTTGAGAGGCACCTCATCAAGCAAGATCGCTTAACAAAATAGGATATTAAATGCCTCCCATAATTAAGGTCTCAGATATAAAAAAACCCTTTGATGCTATGCAGATAGACAAGATCTGGTTCTCGTCCATAACTATGTCCTTCAAAATCCTTTGCTTTGATTTTGACTCTCTCTTTTGCACTAAGTTTCCAAATGTTGGCATCCATTTTCTCATGTTTGTCACAAGCCAAAGCATTGGTGCATGTATATATTCAACTCCAAACCACACCTGAGGGATCAGTATTACATGGTCAGAGAATCAAGTTAACATCCCTGAAAACAGCCTCTATTTATTGCACCAAGTTGGGAATAAAGGTGCCCATGGCAAACTTTGTCCTGCAAAGCATTAATTGTCTTGGGTTGGTATTAACATGACTTTCTCATTGAAGATAGTGAAATTACACTTTTTGAAAACTGGGAACAGTTTATTTGATTGACTCATGAAGACCTGTTGAAAACCTATATGAACATAGACAAACAGATCTCTCCCTCTATCATTAATCTGATTTACCCACTAATCCAAATACCAATAAAACTATTTGAAATTCCTTTACAATGGTGTAATTATTAAAACCACAGACACTTCTGCTACACAAAGTGTCTCATTACAAAAATGAAACAGGAGGCTCATCCCTCTGTGCCAATGTATGGCCCCATCAGGTTACTCCTGTAATCACATTCGGTTCCTTTTCCGAGCATCTCTAAAACAAAAAAAAAAAGGAACTGACTTACTCTTTCAGCTGTTGTAGTGGGCAGAAGAATAAAGCAAATATTGCAGCTTATGCTGAAATCACAGGGCAAAGAAAATAGCCTGGGGTCAGAAGTTTACAGCTGTGTATGAAGACATCTTGCTGTGCACATATGAGGCTATTTGGAAAAAAGACATATTTTTAAAACACTTTTAAAGCTAAAAATTCATGGGCAAAATTTGCCTGCTCATTTACTGTGACTTATATACCATCTGATAATTACTTCTGCAAATGTTTGTTTAAATGTAGTTATTCTCACACACAAGTTAATTGTGCAAGATGTGACAGCTAATGATGGAAGAGCAATCGCTTCAAAATATCAGGGCCATAGCTGATATCTACATCTTTGCAGGGTGCCAATTTTTTTCATCACTCCTTGCTTTCAGATGAATCGAGGCGATCCCCTATTGTCATCTATGGCTATTGCATCCTCTCAGTTATTGCCATCAGTCAGCACCAGTCTGGAGAATAACCCATGGTGTTCTCTGCTCCTCAGATCTGGCCATGCTGTTTACAACACCCATCTCTTCTAGCACAGGCAGCAAGAACTTGGAAACTCAGTGCCCTGCAAGCCCATGAGGGGTTTTCCCACCAGCAGCAAACATCTAACTACTCACCCTGATATAATTTATCAGGGGTCTCGAAGAGAGAACAAGAGGCAGAAACTTAATGGACTCTTTGTGCATAATACTGTGCTGTGCATTGGAACAAGGCACTGGGATGATTATTATAAAAGTGAAAATGAAGATGTAGACAATCACCTTCCCTTATCTATAAAGGGTGTTGGTTGTTTTCAGTGGTTTATTGTATGCATGGCTTGTGCAATAGGGCAGATGGAGCGTGTGCTGAAAGGCTGAGGCTGAGTGAGGAAGGGAGCTGGTTGAGTTTGGCAGGGAGAGGCACATGGTGTGTCTCAGTCCTATGGCTTTGTAGGATCACAGAAGTTAACATCCATTAGATCACGTATCAGGCTTCCCCACACCCTCACACTACTTCTGCTACTTCAGTTAGTTCCCCAGAGTCTATTTTTAGTGTTTTATCAGTTGAACTTGGAAGTATCTCAAGCAGTGAAGTATCCATCCTCTTTTCCCCTTGGAGATTTCTGCCATCTAACACCTTGCAGAGCTGTGTCTGACTCTCCTGCCTGAAACCCTTTTCTTTGACAGTCATTTGTGTGTGACCCACACTCAGGAGATGGAGAGCAGCACTTTATTTTCTTTGCAGCCATTACTGGGCTCTTGTTTGGCTCTCAGCCCCCCAGGGCCAGTCACAATAAAGCCATTACCTCCATGCACATGCACACCACATGCCTTCCCTGGGCAATTTCCACTCTAACTCGGCATCAGCTGCTTAACTCAATGGTTGAAACAAGTACAAGGAATTAAAAAAATAGGGTATCATGAAATGCTATTAGTCCCCAGGGGATTTTCTGCCTCCTGAAGCACTAATTCCTAAAGCTTTTAGAGCAGATCTTGCTGCTGTTGCTTTTTTCTCCTCCTGCTGTCATAAGGATCCCAATATCTTCTGCACTTTTCCCATCAATTACTTCTTGACCCCTGGACTCCTGTCCAACCAGCCATTGTCTCTCCTTGCCACTTGCTCTAGAAGATTCTCTAAACCAAGCTTACACCCCGCATTTGTGCCATGCTTTTATGAGTGCAGATCAGGGATATCCTCACAATAAACAATTGGGCCTACTCTGCTTGAGTATGCAGAGGCAGAAAGATTATCACCTCTGGTGCTTTGATGTAACAGAAGCAACAGCCAGACCCAGTTCAGTTTTATGGGTTAGAAGTATCATTTTAAAATTGTCTGAGTGATTCAGGCACAGCACTGATGATGTAGCATCAGTGATTAATGTTAATTCTTCACGTAAAACACCCACACCACTCCTTGATTCAAACTGGAAAAGCAGTGACTGCAAATATACAACTATTCAGAAGGAGAAAAGTGTTGATAGTTCCCTCTGGACCTAATTTCCTGTGGCAGGGGACTGAAATTTTGGACTTATTTGCAACACAGCATGCTGGGGATAAGTGAGCTAGTGATGTCTTCCAGAATTGAGCTGCTTACACAAAACAATTGAGCAGATAATGCTTGTGCTGCTGCACATGTCCTTTCTATTCAGGGTATGGAAGGGAAAGTGATGATTGAGGATGGTTATCTTCTGTGCCTGGCACCACCTTGGCAGCAGGTTGTGAAGTCACACTTTCAGTTGTCAAACTGGGAACGAGTCTATGCAGAGTCATAGATGGGAAATGAACAGTGAACTATCTATATTATTAGCATTTAATTAATACTTGCATTCAGAAATGTTGGAATAGCTAATCAAAGAGGCCACAATCACTAAAGATATTGGTACATTGTAGTAAGCCTTAAACCTTATCCTCATTTAGGTTGTGGCTCTATGAGTCCTACAAGTTTGGTCACAAAACTGAGAGTACTCCAGGCTGGGCTGAATCTACACCCACATCTGACAGCTCCTTTGTTGGGCAACATGGATAATTCCATGTCTGGATCCCAAAAGACCTGTTGGGAAGGCATCTCCCCCTCACATACACACCCTGTGATGACTACATTTCCACTTGGAGAGCAAAAAGAGGTGTAACATCAGCTGGAACAAGCTGAATGTGCTCAGCCACATTTCATCATGACAGACTGGGGCACAGCATTTCCACCCGAGTACACTATGAGAGAGCGCACTGTTCCCCCTGGTACTGGGAGTAGTGAGATGATAAAACACAGGCACAAGGGGCAAGTTTGTCTTCATAAATCTGAAAGGCAGTGTCCTGGGTTAGCCATATGACCTGTTTGTATCCCCAATCGTCCCCTTGCTTATGCTGG
>JAHLSL010000027.1:0-13017 GCA_025920805.1 Petroica traversi | reverse complement strand
GCTCTGCAGTTCTGGGGTGTTTAGTCTCAGGCCTGCAGAACACTTACGAAACACTAAGCACTAAACTAAGTAAAAGGTTGCAAGTATGCATACTGCTAATACTTGTGGATACAGAGAACTGTGTAAAAGGTATATAAAAGAAAAGACAAAAATCATTCCGGCATCATTAGGAGAGAGGCTCAAGTGGAGCAGAGTACAAGGACTGTCCTCCTTCCACCACTGATGGATGGGGCTTTCAGGAGCTGCCTTCCCTGATGGACCTGGCTGGTCACACCATGTCTCTGCTGAGCTCCTGTGGGCAGGAGTGACAGGGCAATGGGGTGTGCAGGCAGGTGCTTTCACACACATCTTCCATATCAAGATCCGTTTGTACCCAGAATTACTACTCTGATTCACAGGTCCTTTGGCAACTGAATTTCAGATGGCTTTAACAGCTGCTGTCACCTTCCTGGCTTCTTTCTGTGCTCCTCACAGGGTGCACCCCACACTGTGCTGTGTTTTGAGGAGAGGTACAAACAGCTGCATCACCCACTGTCACTGCTGTCACCCTCTCAGAAGCACAGACCAGGCACCTTCAGACAGAAACTACTCTTTTAAGGCCAAGTTTCTGTTGCATTTATGTATTTATGACCCACAGCCAAGAGCTGCTGATAAACCCCAAATGCAAGGGCTGTGGCAGACAGGCCATCAGGTGTGGAGGGCTGCCTGCATCTGCTCCCCAGCTGCTCTCTCCTGCAGGCCAGCTGGGAGGATATTGGGTAACGTGGCTAAAGGCTTGTGGGAGAGCTGCAGCAAAGCTTCCCCCTGTATTAAGCAGCCTTTAATTTGGCCCTGGCTGGGAGGAAGTGACAAGGACAATGCAGAGATCAGACACTCAAAATTTTTGCACTCAGTGTGAGTATTTTACATGCTTGTCAAGCTGTGCAGTAAATGATGAAGGGCTGTAGCCAGCTGTAATTTAACACAGTGGGATCAATCCAATATGAAGAGCAACAGACTGTATCTTTCCTCCATATGGACATCTAAACAAACATTTTATTGATTTAAACATTTCTCATCATTTATGGGAACAATTTTCACCATGGTCTATTAAGGCATCCCATTTTGTACTTTAAAGCTATAAATGTGTTCGAGGATCATACAAGCTTTTTCAACTTAAAATCATTAAAAATTGCAGCAAAACAGTGGATAGCCCCACTTTGAGGGCATCTGAATAATTATTGCTCTTAATTACTTGCTTCATGCTGAAGTTGCTTCTAGCACTTGGTAGGACAAAAAATTGAAGCAGCTCCAGATTCAAGTAAGTCAAAATAGCAGCAGGAGATCCGGAGATCCAGAGATCCAGAGCAGATCACCCATGAGGGTCTGGGGGCTGCAAGTACTGGGGATATCTGTCCAACCCTCTGACAGTTTTGTAGGACTCCAACACATGGAGCAGGTGCTGTAAAATGAAGATGCTGATCCCTCTCCTCCTTCTAGAGCACTGATATATCAATGCCATCCACCAGTCTCACATTGGGACAAAGGCTTATCTACTGAGCTTCATTCCCTTTCTAGGGAGTCTCAGTCTTCACATTTTGAAATTTTATGTTGGCTTCTTGACAAACTGTGCTTTGCCTTGGCTAGTGAACCCACATGTTCTCCCTTTGCTGATCGTTCTGACAGGATAAAGAAATGAAATCCCAAGCCTGCTTTCCCCCTGCAGCATCTTCTCAGCTGAGACTAATTTTTTAGCTCTTTAAGGGACTCCTTTAGCTGCTGACAAGTTCTGCTTTCCAAAATGTTCAAAACTCTTTCTGCAAATAAAATTTGCTTTAAAAACACCAAATTTTAAGTAGATACTCTTATTTATTTTCTCTGTAGGTCTGAACCTGTCCCACTCAAAAGCTGTTCTTCTTAACAGTGAGGGAAAAAAACTGCTATTAAAATCAAAAGCTGAGTTGCCTGCTTAATCCCATGACTCCAGGAGTTGGGGCTATAAGAAAGGAAAGCAAACACTGTGGTGCTTGTGATAAGATTGCAGGAATTGGCAACAGCACTGGTGTTCAGTCGTGGGTGTTGCTGGGAATACTGGCTGCCATTCAGCTTTGTGTCTCTGCAGGGGATGGAAAATCCAACAAAGCTCCTTTTTTTAAAAAAAAAAAAATTATGCCTCTGTCTGTTGTTGCAGAAACAAAAGCGTAAATCACAAGTCCTTGGCACCAAGTGGGATTTTGTGCTGCACTGGGTCCTGGTGCTAAGTTACATTCCCTCAGATCATTTGGTCCCTTGTTCATGAGCCAGCAAGAAACATGAGGCTGTGAAGGGTGTCTACACATAGGAGGGTGTGTGTGTGACTGTGTTTGTCATTGTTCCCACACCCAACACAACCAGGTCCAAAACGTGTCAGAGGAGTGTTTAAAAATGGTATTGTAGTTTAGATCACACCTGTCCTGGTTTAGTGCAAATATTTAGGAGGAAACCTCTGGAGGGTCTCCTCTAGGAAGAGCCGATTCCAATCGCCCCTCCCCCTACCGGTCCGGGAAGAATTTCCTTAGAGAAAAGTGGAAAAAACTATTTATTTAACACATAGAATATTTACAAGTATAGGGAAAAAATTGGATAAGAGAAAACAATGAAACCTCTCCTTCCTCTGAAGAGATGGTAGATTCAGAGTCCGTCTGAGTCCGGTTCAGTTCTCCAGTGGGGGGACGATTGCCGGGCCCGGCTGTAGCAGTCGGCGAGGGTGGGGGAGGGGCCCCCCGGGCGTTCCCTGGTGTCCTGGGCTCACGCGATGCCAGCCAGTCCCAAGAAGAGGGGAAGAAAAAGAAAAAAAGAGATAACGCTGTCTGCTGGAATGCAGCCTCTCCGCTCTCTTGACCTTGGTTCGTAGTAATCTGCGGGACGGGGGGCGATGATCCCGGGGAGCTGCGAGTCCCGGCCGCGCTGGAGCCACGCGCTCCCTCCTCTGCTCTTCTCTTCCTGCTTCCTGCTGCCGCTCCGCCTCTTCCTCCACCTTCACTCCCACTGTCCTCCCCAGACCAACTTAAAGCTGCAGAACTTAATGTCCAGCATAAGCCAGGGGACGATTGGGGATACAAACAGGCCATATGGCTAACCCAGGACACACCAGTGTGAGGGAATGACAGCCTGCCGGTCCAACCAAGAGTTAAAACATGATGCTGTGTCGTGCTGAAAATTGGAGATAGGCAGGTGTGACCAGAGCTGGGACCCTCGGTGCTTTGTAGCTGTGCTAAACTACATCCAGACTCAACACAGATCACAGAATGATAGAATGGCTTGGGTTGGAAGGGACTCCAAAAATCATCTTATTCCAACCCCCCAACATGGGCAGGGACATCTTTCACTAGACCTGGTTGCTCAAAGCTCTGTCCAGCCTGGCCTTGAACACTCAGAGATGTTCAAAGGGTGTCTGTGGTGTCTAACTGGTCTCTGTGTCAATTTAAAAAAATTACATGATCTCAAAAAAATCACACTTGACATTTCTCCTGCTACAGCCTGGTTCCCCCAGGCAGACTGAGGTCCCCTTGCCTATCCCTGGCAGCATCCATGTGACATTTCTGTGGGCAGGCATCCCCCCTGCCAGGGACAGGCAGCTCCACACCTGCAGCTCAGCCCTGTCTGGGTGGTGACCAAGCTACTGCTCTGACCTGGCCTCACTCTAACCCCATTATTCACTCTGCCCTTTTTGCCACTATTGTGTTTGAGCTGTGCTTTGATCCCTTTTAACATCTGACCACCAGCCAGAGAAGATGAAATCTCTGCAAGAACCAACCCCAGACTGGAAGTCACAGGGGTCCCTGTGCTCAAACCAGCTTTGTGCAAGGTTTTGAAAAAGCCACATTTCTCAGTCCAATGCCACTGAAGGCCTGAAAGCTGAGGAAGGAGCTGAGTGCAGCTTTCCACTGTGCATCACCTGTCTCCCCTCTCAGTGCCAGTCCCAGCTGAGCAGCAGAGGCAGGGTGAGCGGTGTGCAGCAGCAGTGGCCTGGAGAGAGCACCCCAAATGTCAGTACTGGCTGGGATGAGCCAGGTAATGCTCATCTGCTGACTTTGGCTGTCGTTTTGCTGTTCCTTCAGCTCACAGCCCAGCAATGCCAGGTGTGTACCGTGGAGGAGAAGAGGGATTGCTGGTGCGGGAGCACACCCAGCCATGGCAGGGAGCAGAACAGCAGCATTTCCATGGGCAGGAGAAGGGCAGGCTCAGGGATGCCCAGGTGAGCAGAGAGCAGACCCCTGCACCTGCATTCCTAGTTCCCCAGGAGGAGGCAATTTTCAAACAAGAAATGCTTGCCTAGTGCCATTTGAGCGAAGTTAGGGATGAACGCCATGTGTTTGACAGCTCAGGTTGTCCCTTACCCTTTGGACACCAGCAGTAGCAAGATTTAGCAGTTTTGGAGTTTGGGTAGCACAGACACAGCTTGTTGGGAGCTCATTCCAAAGTGACATCATTTAGCAACAATTCATAAGAAATAGGTCCCAACTAGCAGTGAGAAGTTGTGCCTGCAGGCAAGCAGATGCTGGTTCAAGGCTGCTATCAGGTAAAATGAGTGGGTGAAAAACCTTCTCTGAAGCTTGTCTGTTGCCATGAGAAGAAGCAAACAAAGCAGGGACAAGGCTGTACTCCAGGCAAATGAGGCTGCTGACTGGCTGGCACCTCACCCCTGCTAGAAAGGAGGATGAAATGCTTCCTTCTGGTGAGGGCTGGGGCTGTGTAGCATGGAAGAGTCTCAGCTCTCAGCAGGCAGCTGCTCCAGCAAGAGGAGCAGATCCAGGGACCCAGCAGTCTCAGAAGTTAACTGGTGCTTAGATGCTTACAGAGAGAGAGAGAAAAGTGAAAAGAAGTTGAGTTTACATTTGCTTCACTTCTGTCTTCTCTCACACTGTACACATGGAGCAGCAACAGGATCATTGGGCACTGCGTGTGGTGGACAGTGTCAGCCATCTCTTCTGTGTCCCTGTCCCACTCTGCAGCACCATTTCCACCTCTGAGCATTCATGCACTGAATTGCTGGAAGCTCAGAAGAAGGCCAGGAATTGAATCTGAAGTGCCCTGGCAATCCCACCACACTCAAGTGGTACTCAGGTATCTGTCAGATACTCTGGTAAGGTTTCTGCATATTGCTTAACAATTCCAGCTCTGTGTTTTCCACTAATATGGGTACTTGGCTGTTGTTCTGCAGTGGTGCTGCACAGCTGTGTTTAGAGAAGCCATCTATGTGAGCTTGGGCCAGGAGCAGTGAGCCAATGGATGCCCCAGAAGCTCAGAGCAGGACTGGGCCCTGTCTCTAATGTGATTTCAGATTACAGGATATGAAAAACATGATCTGGAAATCCCATGAGAGCCAGTTTTCTCATGGGGCATCCAGTCACTCCTGCTTCCAGCTGGACAAGACAAAAGCATCTTTATTAGCATCAAGCAAGCCTGTGTGCCCATCCCTACTGAGACTATCGAACCCTGTGTGTCTTGCCAGTGGTGTTTGTGGTCACATGCTGACCTGTCACACAGCCTGATGACACCCTCTGACACTGAGGGTTTACATGTAGCTGCAGAGGACATAAACACAAGTCATGCAACTCCCAAACTGTGTGTTTTCTCCATGAGCTCCAATAAAGAGCCATCACACACTTTGCAAAGACAAAAGCCTGAAGGTCTCCTTTCTGTCATACCCTGAGGGCTGTATGAAAGGGGGGGGGGGGCCTATCTAATCCCTGCTAGGGAAGTTCCTGTTACAAGGCACATGTGCACATGCAGCTGGCATTCAGCTGGATCTGAGGAGAGGGAAAACATGAACTGGGAAGTGGTGAGTAAATAGTGGGGCTTTGGAGATCAGCAAATGCAGAGTTGCATCTGTGACTTCCTGAAGGACCTGCAGGTACCAGGAATGCAGACATGAATTCACATGTATCATCATTGTGTTGTTTATATGTAACATTGATATTATATCAAAATCAGGCTGAAGGTAGGAAAGCAGATCTTCCTTTTCTTTGTCAAAGTAGTTCATCTGCTGGCCCACACTTGCAGATGATCACTAAGCAGCTTTGTGAAGGCAAATACAGCTTGTGAGGGGTGAGCCCAGGGGACTGTGACACCTGGGTGCTAGGACAGAACCACTGAAATAACTGCAGGATAAAAATTAACCACTAGTGCCTATCTGCTGCTTCAATAGTGTGATGCTTCCAGCACATCGGCCAGCTGCTGTCTCAGCTCTTTACACCGAGGGAGCTGTCGATTTCGTGACTTTATTTACTCTTCTTATCCTTTTTACGTTTTTGCTGGTAGACAGGAGTTATTAGGAGGCTGACGAATTTCCCAAGGCCTGTGTGGAGCTCTGGCTGCCCTGGCCACGGCAGCATATCGTCCTTCAGTCTGTCCGTCCATCCATCTGCCCGTCCGTCTGTCCGTCTTTCTGTCCATCCATCCATCCGTCCATCTATCTGTCCGTCTGTCCGTCTTTCTGTCCATCCATCCATCCGTCCATCTATCTGTCCGTCTGTCCGTCTTTCTGTCCATCCATCCATCCATCCATCCGTCTGTCTATCCGTCTGTCCGTCCGTCCGTCTGTCCATCCATCCATCCGTCCATCTGTCCATCCGTCCATCCTTCCGTCCGTCCGTCTGTCCATCCATCCGTCCGAGTGTCCGGTCGTCCGTCTGTCCATCCATCCGTCCGTCCATCCATCCATCCGTCCGTCCTTCCGTCCGCCTGTCCGTGCAGCTCCCTGCCGCCCCCTGCCGTAGGCGGCTCCGCACTGCAGCACGGCCGTTCGCAGGCGCTGGCTCCTCGCTCTCTCCCCGTGCTTTCAGAGCGATGCTTCTCTCTGCTCTCCTCCGCCTCCTCTTCGCTTCTACTCAGGGAAATGTTCCCCTTTCTCTCCATCTTTACACCTAGTTTCCGCCCAATGACCAGTTCGCATCGAGCCTCAGTGGTGGTCGATGATACCATAAAGTTACAAACCAGTGCTGCAAATACCTGAAATGTTTCTAGGATCAGCAGCAGTTCTTTCTTTTCCCACACGATTTCCAGCTGCCTTCTATGAAAACATCTCCCCATCCCTTTTCCCCTGCAGATGCATTGCTGGAAAGCAGCCTGGCTGTGGTGCATTCTTCCCACAAGGCTCCTGCCCTGTGCACATTAAACTCACTGAAGTCCCTTCTGATCCAGCTTTGAGCAGCCTTGAGCACAGGGTGTGAAGGAAAGACACGAGTGAATAACCAAGGTGACTTTGTTTGAAAATACCAAAGCTCCTTTTTTCTCTGCCTTTTACTGAAGGAAGGAGAGGCCCCTCTGCTTCCCTCAAGGAAATTCCCCAGAAAGCACAGCTTCAAGAATAAAGGCTCCTCCAGACGAGTAAGAAAAAAGCTGAAACCTGAGCCTTTGCATCTGAAATTACAGCTTCGTATTTAATTTCTCTGTAATGCAATATAGCACATTTTCTTATCCCTTAGATGCCCACATCTATCAGAGTGTTCCTAAAAATCACTCAGATTAAATGAGTATTGTACACCAGGCTTGTGCCATTTGCTATAGTTACAGAGTAATCATGGAAATATGGAAATATGCAAGTGGAGCATTTATGGGCAATTTAAATTGAAAAACAGCCACAGCTCTGCTATCTGGGAAAACACTGTTCAGTACAGGGGAGCAGGATGGAACTGTCTGTAACTGGCAGCTGTATCACAGCAGGTACAGAGAAAGAACAGATTTAAGACTGATATTTATTTAATATTATATATAGAGAATATATTTGTGTATATAAAAGAGAAGAAGTGCTAATGATGTAGGATTCACATTCTTATTTTACTTCGTTGTCTAACTCATAGGAAATCTGGATACAAGATAGACTGTGCTATGGATGTGCAAGGTTGGCTGTTTCTCTGAGATTTCTCTGTCTTACTGTTACATGAATAATCATGAATTTGCAGGGGATGTCTGCTGGCTTTGGTCTGTTAGATTTCCTCCCTCATGTCTAATAAAATTAATGCCTCTGCACATGTCTGAGGCAAGAGTAAGCAGGCAATGGCATTAAAGAAAGCAGTTAATGCAAAAAGCCACAGAATTCCATTGCAGCAGTTCCTTGCATGCATTATACGCTATCCAGAAATGCAGTTTCTTGACAATTGGCCTGCCACACATAAAAACAATGTCTTTTCTACTTTCCATTTTCCACTCAGAGAAATCCCACAAATAATGCTTATTCAATTCCCAGCAGTTTTTGCTCTCCTGACTCAGCCCTCTCTGAATAACAGCCAGGCATGTACATAACAAAGGACATTAAATATTGATGCTGAGGGGTTTGCTGCTGATTGTGCTATTAACTTGTAGGGAACCATTCATCCTTTCCACATAAATAAACTCTGACTAACTCATTAGAGCTCTGCAAAGTCAGAGTTAACCTGACAATATATTCCTTCATTTTAAAAGATGAAAATAGGGGAAGAAAAGAGATGTGTGAGCTGCTCTTTAATGCTTCACTGTGCTTGCACTTGGGGTTTTCAACTGAGAACAGAACCATTAGAGAAAGAGGGGGGAAAAGGGGGACAAAAAAAGAGTCAAGTTTAAGGTGAACCTGGAGGATGCAGCTCAAGGTAATATATTTACTCCAGTGCTGTCAGCATAGGTCCTGCTGTGCTCATTAGCTTGGCCCTCACACCAAGACCTGCCAAAGTCCCCGTGTTTTTCCACTCAGGACCATCTTACAGAACGGTTTCTGCTGGATTGGAGACATTGAGTCACCCTCGTCTTTACATTCAACCACTTACAGGCTGATGGATGGCAGCTGACATCACATCCCTGTCACAGCATGCACCAGTGGCACCTTTTAAGAGCAGTGACTCTTTGGAAAACTGAGGTTTTCAGCAAAGTGTTTACCATTATGTTAGTTTTCTATTTTTCTAGTCTTTCCAGCTCGGTTTTCCAGCTCAGGTAAGTTGATATTGCCAGATATCAAGTGCAGTGACTGCACTTCTGCCCTGAAATCTTAGCATCAGTGATGTCATGTGGGTTTTAGATAGTTCAGGACTATCTAAACGCAATTTGTGTTTAGATTGTGTTTTGCAGCCTGTACACTCATGAATCACCTCTCTGAGAAGGCAACAGGGCCAAAATTCAGGAGCACAGTTGGTGCTGGGATTTCTTGGTCCTCCACGAGCTGTGCAGCCCTTTGGGTTGCCATGATAATCAGGAGCTCCTGTCAAGCAGAAAGTAACAGGATAATTTAAGGAAAACAATCATTATTATACTTTGTGGAAACAGCCTTAATCAGAAAAACTTGGAATTTTGGAGGAAAATATGAAATACATTGAGGTGTTTTCCCCCATTTCTCCTATGTTCAATAATTCATCTCTCCTTTTCTGCAGCACGTTGGTAATATGGGTGGCAAGGCTGGTGCTGCAGGATTTACAGCCCCCAGCAAGGGTCTGCTGCTCCTGAGCAGCACTGAGAAGCAGGGCCCATCCTCTGGGTGTCTGTGTGTGTATCACACACCCCATCTGAACTGTGAGTGTGCAGAGCTTTCACAGACCCAAACCCTGAATTTTGTAGGATTTCACACTGCAGTGTATTCAGGGTAAAACCCTTTTTCCCCCACTTCAAGCTGGCTTTTTCCTCAGACCAGGCAGCAGCCATGTCCCTTTCTGGCAGGAGGCAATGTGGCACGGTGTGGGTCTGGCCCTTTGCCGTGAGCTCTCTCCTCCTAATTTGTTTTTGGGTCTTGGCAACACAATCCCTTCACAGCAAACCCACAGCACAGAGGATTGACAGCTATTTTATTGATACCCAGATTGATTCCATATAGATATTCCATTATCTATATTTTCCAATGATCAGGCAGTAATACCAATAATTAGATGTAATGCTTGTATAGCTCTTTACACTGTATTTGTTATCTGCATTACTAATCCTGCTTATCAGGTGTAATTGAAGGTGCAATCAAATATTGCCTGGGACTCTCCCTTCTATTAAGGACAGATTCTGGCTTTTGCAAGCAAATTTCATTAGCAGAAGTGGCAGAGGGAGGGGGAAGTAGGGGCTGTTTCTGGCTGGACAGCTGTCACCAGTGGGGAGCAGCTGCCACCACCCTGCAGCCCTCAGCCTCAAATCCTGACCCCTCAGACTTGTTTAACCCCCGACAGATGTTAAAGCTGGTTTCTCCTGGCTCCTGTTTGGACAAGGACACCTCCAAGCACAGGTCTGCAGGGGCTCCCCTTGTGAGGGCAAGAGAGAGGGACACTCGAGTGTGAGTGGTGTGTGTGCACCCCCTCACGTGTGTGAGTGTCTGTGTGTGGAGGGGGCCCTGAAAACCCCCTAAAAGCTCTGAGCTGACCCTCCCCTGGTGGTGCTGAGTGCCTCTCACAGCAATTGCCCAGGCATGTAAGTCATGACTGCAGCAGAGCCATGAAATATGCATTGTTTGTGTATTTTTAGAGTAGTGCTTTCCCTCTAATTACCTTCCTTTCACTCCAAAGACCCTGAGCCATCCCAGAGGCTGCTCCTTCACCATTTGATTTCTTGTTTTGCTTTGTACACCTTCCCCACAGCATCTGAGCACTGCTGAAGGAATGTACCCTGCTTTGCCCAGCTCTGCACCACAGTGCAAGGGTTCCTGGTGTCTGGTTTATGCAAGGAGGCAAAAGAGAAACTGCTGAGATGGGATAAAAGAGGAAAATGGCTTTATTTGGACTGTGGGGCTCGGCTCCATTCATGTGGATTGGCCAGATCTCCCATCCCATCCCGCAACACAGTAGGTCTGTGAGCTTTCCACTGTGTTCAGTGAGCTTATGGGGTTAGATCAAGCTTATGGGGTTAGATCGAGCCATCTTTGATTTGTGTAATCATGTTGATAAGTACACCTTCATGATCAGCCTTTATACAGACTCCTATTCCCCTGGGATGTAAGAACTTATGTAATTTTATCATCTCCATGCCAGGTGCTTATTCACTGCAACTCTGCTTTGTTTTCCATTTGCTCCTTGCAGCTCTGAGACAGTCGGATTGCTGCAGATTTCATTAATGTGCTCTTTTGAACAGAAAGATGTTAGGCCTCCCCATCCTGCTGCCTTGGATGTCAGGCAAAGCCATAAGGTTCCCCGCTGGCACCATATGGCACCATGGAAAATGGCTCTGTCTGGCTGAGGTACCTGGATACGGGCGGCAGTGATTAACAGAGAGAGCACAGGAGGGTGCAGAGGTAATTAGAAACTCTGATAATCACAGTGCAATGGCAAAGAAAGCCTCCCAGATTTATTGCCTCCCTCTCTGTTCGTTCTGCAGTGAGGTTTAATACAAGTTCACCCGAACCAGATCACTGCTGGCTGCATGGGAAACAGTCAGTGGATGCAGGGAGTTTTCTGGGAATGGAGACAAGGCCAGCACGGACACTGGGGTGCTCATTTGGCCAGCCTGCCATGTCTCTCCTCTGTGCCAATCCCTCCTGCAAGTGCAAGGTGACATGAGGCAGAGCAACCTCCTTCCAGCAGCCACTGGGATGGACTGGGACTGCCCCAAGCCCTTTCCAGGGAACACAGCTTGAAGGGTGCTGTGCTTCCTGAGCATGACCCACACATGGATCTGACACCTGCAAACGGAGCTCCTGTGATTAGAGGAATCTGAAGTATTAATGTGTAGCAGTGGTTCGAGCCCAGAGAGTTACATACCCCCTGAGGAATTTCTGGGGGCCTAGAGAGTGAGGCCCCTCTGAGGTAGTTAGGTTTGGCCTTGGAAAGGGAGTCGAACTCCCCCCTCCCATCCTTCAGTTAACAATGGTATCTTGTGTCTCCCTCTCTCCTCCCTTACTCCTTCCCGATTAGGCCCTGACCCTCTGACCCTTCCCTGTTCCTCCCCTGTACCGTTATGAGATAAGTTGTAACCCTCAGAATAAAAGTCTGAAAGCTGGGCTTTCCGGGGTCTTTTCGCCCCTGAACCCGAGCAGAGCAGACCATGGTGTGTCGTGCCTGATTTGGGCTCCGGGCAAGGGAACACTCTCTCTCTCAGCAGCTCTCCGGCTTTTGGGACAGCGGCCACCATCCCAGGGAAGCCCAGCTCGCGGCGAGGGGAAAAGAAGTCCTCAGCTGAAGTTGACTTAACAAAAAGGAAACTTTCAGAACAAGCTGCCGAGCCGCCGGCCGTCCCTGTGGTCAGCTGTCCGGCCCCTACCGCCGGCCACATTAATGAGCTGAAGGACTCAGAGGAGCAGTGATGGGCAAGCAAGCAGTGCTCAGTGGCACAGTGATAGACTGGTTCTTTTTAGCTTTGCCAAGGCCTTGATAGTTGGCCTGTGATGTGCAGTTCTGGTAATAATTTGACTTCTGAAGTGTTCCCACATCAAAGTGATCGGTGCACTGTATCAAACACAATATGCAATTAAGCTAATGTACTGTGCCAGGGAGAATAAAGCTGAACCTCAGATTCAAGTTCCAATTTTTATGAGTGGGTGTAAAAAAAAAAGATCTGAATTAATCACCTACTGCGTTTTCCATATGGCAGTGATGCCACCAGTGCGGTCACAGGAACTGTATCAGCAAGCCATCGGATAAACAGAGAATTTACAGGCCCAATTTGGAATGCTGTCAATTAGTACAAGCACACCTGAGCTGGGGATTCAGATCAGGTGAGCTGAGAGGGAGCAGTGACATACAGACCAGGGAAGAAAGGTGGAGTATGTGTCTGGAGGAGCCCTGGAAACAGCCAAAGGAGTGATGTCCCCTAGTGCTTATACAGCCTGGAGGGGCCACTAGTGCCAGTGCTGGCTTACAGGTGCGGAAACTGAGGCACAGAGTGGGAAAGTGGCTTTCTAGATGTCACCTGCTAACAGAGGCAGGGTGGGTGGCCCAGTTTTCACTTCTACTTCTTTGTTCAAGTACAAGGAACTCACACTGCCTTGTAAATTTGCCCCTGTTTAATTTCTGAGAAGCCTGTGAATCCATGCTGCTCTTGAGTTTTAGGTAAGCAGAAGCAGCAATGAAAATCTGTCAGTGAAAATATTGCTCTCATTATCTGGACTAATTTGGGCACCTCTGC
>JAHLSL010000026.1:0-73732 GCA_025920805.1 Petroica traversi | reverse complement strand
AGTGAAAATATTGCTCTCATTATCTGGACTAATTTGGGCACCTCTGCATGGAGAGATGTTGCCGGGTGTGGACATGCCCCCCGTGTGCACTGGGAAGGCTTTCTTAGGAGCTGCATGCTTTGTTCCTCAGCAAGACACCTCCTCATGTTACTGCTTATCTCTTTTAATAACACAGAATGATGGGGATGGATTTCCCACAGGGCAGACTATGTTCCATGCTGCTGTGTTCACATGGTCTCTTTCCAGCACTTGCGTGGACAGTAGGATATTTCCTGCTACTCTTCTGGCAATGAACTCGCAAATTATAAACACAAAGGAATTTTAAACAGAACAGGCTTTCCCCAGGATTATGTCTGAAACACGCCCCTTCCCTAGCCATCCCAGGGAGAGTGGTCTCAAATGTAGCAATGGTCTAATATATAAAGAGATGAAGGATGCCCAGTCATGCTGGGATTCCCCTCTGTTTCCAGCTAGAAACATTCCTGTATGTCAGCAATTATAAAAAAAAAAAAAAAAAAAAAAGAAAAGAAAAGAAAAGAAAAGAAAAGAAAAGAAAAGAAAAGAAAAGAAAAGAAAAGAAAAGAAAAGAAAAGAAAAGATCCCCCATGTAATGAAGAACTCCGCTAGAGAGCTGCAACACTTAGACTCCGGGCTGGATTTTATTACCGTGATGAAATTACACAAGCATCGCCTCTCTCTCCCTGCCTGCTGTGCAGCTTCTCGCTCTCTGCGCTGCTCCTCGGCTGCCTCCGCACGCTCCCTCCCCGCCGGCTCCGCAGCCGGGCTGGGGGCGGTAGGGAAGAGGGCGGGACACGCTGGGCTCCCTCCCAGCGCTGGGGGTCCTGGGCTGGGATCCCCGGGGCTGCATCATTGGCATGCGGCGCCCGGCAGGACTGCATCAGCGCTAGAGGAGATGCGAGCGCAGAGCCGCACCGCCCGCACCGCCCAGGGCTGCGCAAGGTAAGAGCCAGGCGCTGCCCCTGCCCCACGGAACAGCGGGGACAGCTGGCAGCACGGGAGGGCTCGGGGCCGGGGAGGGAAAAGGAACTAAAAAGATGTCGCTGAGAAAGAAGATGCGCCATGAGTGCAGAGTCAGTGGCTGAGTTGGGATGGGTCGGTGGGAGCTGTAGGGACGGGGTCAGAGTGATGAGGCTGAAGGGGTCAGGGCAGTTGGGAACAATTTAAACCAGCCCCATTAAGCTGCCTAGGCTCTGTGCTGCGAGCCCAGGAGCTGCTGTGGAGTTCTAACTTGGGCTGGAGCAGTTGGGATCAGAGCGCTCCTGCTGTGTGTGTTCCGTCCGGGAGAAGGAGAAGGGGCTCGCTTGGGGGCAGGGGCTGAGGTGTCCTCACGAAGCCCTGCGGGGCTGTGGGGTGGTGGCACCCCAGGGCTGTGTGTGGCCGTGCCGGTACCTGTGGGCACCCACCTGAGATGTCCTGCACAGCCAGCACCCGCTGTCATTGTCCTCCCTTCACCATCCTCTCCAGAGATTAACTGCAGCTAAAGATAAACCTGCAGTTAGACGCCTCTCTTTGGAAGGGTTAAACGAAGTCACAGAGAGAAAGCCGTGATCTGGGAGCTGGCAAGGCTGGCTCTGAACGGCGGCTGTGGCGGGATGCAGATGCTGTGGTGACAAAGTTCCCGTGCATGTGTGTGTGCCCGCAGCACATCCTGCAACACATCCAGGCACACATCTCTGCAGGGACTATTTTTCTAATGGAGTATAAGTGTTGTTCAGGTGGAAATTTTATTAGATGTGTCAAACTGCAGCAATATGATCCATGACACCAAGATCCCATTAAAAATAATGGGTAAAAAATGTGGCTCTGCAAGGATATTACTTGTCAGGGATCACCTCGTCTCAAGAAAAAAAAAAAAAGGGAAAGAGTAACAGCCTGATGGTGATAATGTTCAGGGGAGGAGCATGCAGTGCTCCATGTGTGCCATGGGGGATCACTGAAGGTGTTTAGCTCGAGCACTTGTAAGCACACACTAGAGCTTATGGGGGACTCTTGCCATGAGGAGTCACAGTAGAAATTTCTGGTAGGCTGAGAGAAAATTCTATGTCTTTCATGCCAAGACATGGCATGAAAATTGCTGTTTCCTGTCCCCTCTGTGACCCTGGTGTTATGATTCAGGGGAAAGGAGAGGAAAACGGTTAATTCTCTGATTTACTTAGCCAGATATTGAACATAAAACAGTGCTGCACTGATCATCCCAGGCACTGAGCCCAATGTCTGCTGCTCATTTGGGAATACACCTCAGTGCCTCTGCCCTAAATGACAGGGGGCCCTAACACTGCATGCAGTGGGATGTCCACAGTCAGACTCCTACAGGACAACCTGGAGGAAGGAGTGGGAGCCGAGGCAGCATCCAGTGCTTCTTCTGATTCTTCTTCACAACAGAAAAGCCCTCTTCATCAGAAAGAGGAAGGGAACATGTCCTTTCATTGTAAGACAGCTAGCACAGGTAGCAACACCTACACTGGGGCCCTGGGTCTCAAGAGTTCCAAGAGGTCCCACTTACTCATGATGCTTCTCCTCCCCGTGGCCCGGCTGTGAAAGCCATGCCCACCACCACTGTGAGATGACCTCAGCTGCAGATCAGATCTGCAAGGACACTTCATATTTTCCTTACACAACTTTGCAGTTGCATAATGTGGGTACTGGGGAACCCTTTGGTAGCATCAAAGCCAGAACCAGGAAACAGCTGAGAGGAGATAGCCTTCCACTTCAGCTTGCCAAATTCTGAGAGGCCTGTCCCATGAAACAGCCTTTTGCACCTATTTATGTCCTGGAACATCTTTATATGAAAGTCTCTGGAACCTGAAAACTTCTGACTGAAGAAGCTGAGCTGGAAGCCCACTCAGGTTCTGATGCAGCCCCCAACCTGCAAGCACAGAGCTTCCCTGAAGTCAGCCTTGCACCTGCAGATGATTTCTGCCAATCTGGCTGTGTGTCTGCAGGTAGGGTGTGAGCCCCAGCTTCTGACAGCACAATCAAAGTGTGAAAAATTCCATGGGGAGAGGAGGAGCACGTGGGCTGGTACTTGGTCCAGGGGCTGCAAGGGTTTAGTTTGGGCTGTACCTGCAGAGAAAAGGCAGAATGCTTAAAAGATGCATCCCTTTCATGCTCTGAGCTTGGAGCCCTGCTTTGGTGAAATGAAGTATGGGAGGAGAAAAAGGCAGGAAAATTCCCCATGATACATGGTGATGCACCTGAGCAGAACACTGTTGGGCAAAACCTGGTGAGACAGATCTGGTTTTGAGGCTTATCCTGCAATTGCCACAACTCCCTTCCTTGCCTGAGCCAACGACAGCCCCAGGTCCTGCCACCTCCCCTCAGAGCGGTTGTGGGTGGCCTCTTCCTGGCAACCAAGTCCCAGGGTTGATAACAATCCTGTTGGGGAAGTCAAAGCCAGCCTTGAAAATCCTCTTCCTGCATCGTCAAGCCAGCAAATTGATTTTCCAGATCATGAGCTGAACCTCTGAAATTGTTCTCTTCTGAAGAGATTATGGAATTACTCCGGTGGTAATGAATGCTTTAATGTTACGGTGTCTAAAGTCCCATAAGGACTCTAACTGCCAAAAAAAAAAAAAGGCACTGTAGGAAAGGGGAGCCTGTGGTGGCTGTGTCAGACCTCATTTCACCATCTGGGGAAGAGGAGAGGAGAAAAATGAGAGGAGGGTGAGGAGAGATGCTCATGAGAATAAGGAGAGAGAAAATTAGGAGAGGTGAAGCTTGCCTTAGTCTCCCACGAAGCTGCTGAATCCATCAGGAATCCTTCTAGCAGCTGCTCAGTTTATCCCTCCATATCTGGTTGCAAGCAGGGAAAGTAACATGTTACCTACTCTCTTTTCAGCATCTCTGGCTGTACCCCCAGGCAGCAGGAATAACCCAGCTCCTGGTGACCCAGGCTCCAGGGTGGGCAGCAGAGCCTGAGTCCTGGGGCAGGCTGCTGTAACTCCCATGGGATTATCCAAATTCAGCATTTCCCTCTGCCCTCCTGATGCATTGCTGGCAGGCTCTGATGGCACCATGACACCGGTTTCCAAATAAGCAGCAAGACAATTTATTCCCTGACACCCCCCACAAAGGAGTTTGCAGTTTATTAGAGAAAGAATGTGCTTCTGTGGTTGAGTCTGCTTTGATCCTGCTGGTGTTCACAGTCTCACCTCTGCTTTACAAACCCTGGTTTTATTGCACTGTAGCTCCTTGGGTTAGAACCAGGTTGTCGCAGATTTGAGCAAGAGCGGAGTTAACCCCTAAGATGGGATGGGGAAGCGATGCAGGGAAAACGCCTCCATGCCTCAGGACCTGCCATGCAAGGGGAAGGCTGGTCTATATTTAGGTTAAGGGCTCTGCACAGAATGGGTAATCCTCTTTCCATGAATTATCCAGGGGATTAGACAGCTTTAAAATCCCCCAGGCCTCCCCGGCTGCAGGCAGGCCCGGTGGGAGCCAGGGGGGCAATGGCTGGAGGGAGGGACATGCCAGCAGGTTGCTGATGACTCATTTGGCTGCTGCCAGCCTTGCCAAGCACTCCAAGAGGTCACCAGGGGCCCAGACGCAGAGTGACACACGTGTGACGTGCAAGGCGGAAGGGAACATCCCAATCAGAAAAGAACATGGAGCTTTATAAATAATTGCAGAAACGAGGAGCATGGCAGCAGGTAGGAGGAGGGACAAGAGACCCAAGGCAGCAGTTTTCCGAAGTGTAATATCCTTGCTAGACTTTTCCAAGCTGTTTCTCTAACCAGAAAAAGGGATTTGTTTGGAACTGCAGCTGATCCATCCGAGGAGAAGCTCCAAACCCACCTGCTTGGGCTGGCTCTGCAAATGCGGTTCTGGGGATGCAAGTCAGGTTCATCTATTTGGAGTGAGAATGGATCACTGTCAATACTCGATTAAAATGTTGAAGGGAGGCCAACAGCACAGCTCAGGGACAGTGAGGGGGTGGGGAAGAACGGGATGCAAGCAGGGAGGCAGGCAAGATTGCACCAAAACCTGAATATTTCACTCTGTTATGGAGCAAGTGCCCATAGCAGATTTCTGTTCTTTACCTAAAGGAGTCCTGTCACTAATCTCACCCTGGGAGCCCATTCATGACACAGAAGAGATATTCTTGACCCTCTCTATGACTCTTTTGGGACAAAGCTTTGGTGGGAAGATGAATGAGAAAGGCTCAGCTGTTCACACTGGGCTGTGGCTGACACCCAGATCCGCAAGGATGACAAGGGGGCTCTTCCTCCTTGTGCCAAAGGCTATGGAAAAAGCCAGCAGGGAGGACCAGGAAACAGGTTCATGAAACAGAGTCCTTGTGTCCTAGCTGACATTCTGTCCCTGGGTTTGTGGTGGGGCCACTCTATTCCTCCCCTAATCTCTAGAAGCTGGGGTCCAGCTATAAGCCAGTATGGTTTGCCTTCCTTCCCTTTGCCTTCGCCTCGTATGGTTTTCCAGGCTGTAACTAAGAAACCAGTGCAGGGCTTTGACTTCCCCAATTCCCTTAACATTTTACTGCTGCCTAGACACCTAACCACCTTGCCATGCAGTTACTTCCCCCTGGACCCTCACAGTACAGCTCTTATTCCCTAGACTCCCACTGGTCACCATTGTCTGGACTGTGGAAAAACCAGATTTATTCATGGGGAAGTTGAGTGCACCAAGGCATTTTATTTCCCCTGCATTTAAATCAATTTATTCTACTCTCTGCTGCTTATCCTACATAACCTAAATCAGGATTTTGATCCTGCTGTGTTTTCCCCTGCCTAGAACTGGGACAAATTGAAAGCCTTGTTCTGCTGTTCAGCATTCCCTCCTTTAGTCACATCATCTAGAGGATGCTGTTTAAATAATATCAGGGGAGTCTGAGTTGAAAAGGGAATAAAAGAACAGTCTCCCAACTCACTGCTAGGATGGGGAATTCTGTGGCTGGCCCTGCAGCTCCTGCCTTTCCCAGACACAGAAACAGAGTCGGAATCAACCCTGGCTTATTTCTGCCTGTGAGGGCTGAGCTAGAAATCACTGGAGAAAGCCTGAGTGGAAGAGGGAAAGCAAAGAAGGGAAAGACCAGGGAAAGTCTTTGCCTTTAATGTGAGCTAATATCTTTCCTCCCTGCGTCGAACATCCTCAATTTCCTGTTTAACTTAAAGTCAACACATCTGTCACGTTAGCATCGCCCGCTGCCTGGTTTCCCCAAGCCACCCCCTCCCATCTGCTCTCCCTGCTGCCTCCAGCCTCCCTCCACTCCCATCGCTCCGTGCCTGGGGGTGTGTGCGTGCCGTGGTGTTTCTTGCCTCCTGATGGACTTTTCCATAGTCCTGTCTCAGTACCTGGATGTGGTCGCTGCGGGATGATCGGCTTGGCTTGCAGAGCATTTACTTCTAATCTCCGGCTTGTGACACCCTAGCAGGAAGGGGCAACGCTTTCAGGAGCAGCTCCACGGGCTAGAAAGAGGGGAAATGGCTGGTGAGAGGCTGTGATGAGATATTTCCCAGTTCTGGTAAGCAATGATGCTTTTCTCTTTGGTGCCTTTCTGGGCAATCAGTCCAGATGCAAAACTAATAGGGCTTAACGGGGTAGAAAAGCAAAAGGAGGGAGCTAAAAAAGAGATAGGAGAAAAAAATAGTGAAGCTCATTTGCTTTGTACTGAAGCTTTTCCAGGGGTCAGTGCTCATCAAAGCAGTTTAATTACTGTTAAGTGAGAGGCTGGGAATCAAGCAGATCAATGTGAATGCCTGGGCAGTCAGACCAGCTCTCACTCACAGGCACATCATTTCCCCATCCTGTATCTTCCTTCCTTTGTGATTTCCAGCTTGGTCTGATGTTTTCCATGGGGTAGTCCTATGTGAGCTCCTACCTGAATGCTGCTTTTTCTGCCCTGTGCTTGTTACTGCAGGAGTTGTGGGAAGTCATTCATAAATTCCTGCCCTTAAGTTGATGCATAAAGCCTCTCAACTTTCCCAGCTGATAAACTGTCTCCATCCTGAAGTCTTAACTGCATTTTTCACTGAAGCCGTGAAGTCTCCTGGGTTCTGCCAGTAGCTGATATAGAGAGAGGTGCAGATCAAGATGTTTGGAAGGAAGAGGGTCTTTCTGGACACTCTCTTGGGACCCTGAGCTGTCTGGTGTCCTGGACATGGGATTACTCCAAATAAGAGGTTTGCAAGTCAGTGTCTCACAGGATTCTCAAAATAGGTGTCCTGCATCTTAGTCGAGTGACAGCAGAGCTCTTATACCAGGGATGAATTTAGGGCCCTTGTTTAAAGAGGATCAGGGAATAATAAACCTAAGAGCAGCCTTTGCAATCTGGCTGTATTGAATCTGCAAAGGTCTGTACATAACAAACAAAAAAACAACAACAAAAAAAAAAAAAACAAAAAAAAAAGAAAAGAAAAGGAGAAATGTAATGGGGAAGCTTTGGCAATTTTTCTAACAGGTTCAAAGATATTACCTTCTTGACAGACCTGTGTTTCACCCAAAAAATGGTGCAGAATTTGTTTAGAGGATACCAAAACAGGTTTTTTCCCCCCCCTAGATTTATTTATGGCAGGCAGAATTAAAAACTAGTTCTGGAGAACATTTCAGCAATGACTTGTTTTTAAAAATATTCCTCTCATGATGTATTCATGCAGAAACCTCCACTTGCTAAAAACTCACACATTTCCTAGTCTTTGATGTTAGATTCAGTGACACTGAGAGTAGGGCACTTTGGGGTTTGTGATTATTTTAGAGAAACCTAGATGCTTCAAGCACCAGTTATATTAAATCTAGAAACAAGATCCTCCTCTCTTCATGAGCAGATTTTGACTTGGAGTTTTGTTTCAAGTGTGTTTCAGGGGGACAATCTTTTGTACCAAATCTGTGTGGTAAACATGGGTGAAGAGAATGCGGGGAACTGGAAGAGGCTTTGTGTGACTAAATCCCAGCAGTGGGCAGGAAGGAGAGGGTGAAAGTGCAGGAATTGCCCAATTTGTTGTCTTTGGGGGGTTGATAATCATCTTAGAGAGGACAGCTTTTTGTGCTCTTTAACCAAAACACCATAGTTTGTTTCAAAAGGTTGAAAATCCTTCATTCCAGTTTCCTGGAATATTGCTTCTGAGCACCAGAAATGTCTATAAATTATTTTCCTTGTTGAATTTTCTTCTAAAACCTGCAGTAATATTGATGTCAGAGTATCTCTGCCATCAGTTTGATGTTGTGTGCTCTTCTCCCACATTCAGTCTGAGATGCTGGCCAATGGTGATTGCTTTCCTGTCCCTCTGCAGTGCTGCCTGGCACAGTTAATTTCCCCTGTTTAATTAATGGCTCTGTAATATTTATAAAGATAAAAACCTCATATCCATCTGTGATAACTTCGGTGCTTCTGCCAAGATAAAATTCTAGGGCCAAATGAATATTACAATATTCTGGATGTAGAAATGTTTATAATGTCCCAAATTTCCTGGGCCATCCTGATTTGATAATGGGGATATGAAGGACTGATCCTAAAGTCTTTGGATAGAAACAAAATTGAATGTGCTATGGAATTAATGGATGTTTTTAGTTTAATGAATTTTAGTCTTTTCTTATGGACATTTGGGTTATAAAGGATGGATTTCCCTTGTGAAAAAATATTCATTTGGTGAGGGCAGGGAGTCATATGGGACCTTAAATGAAGAATACTCCAGATCATTCCTGTGATAGCACTTGGCATCAGTCATCATCTCTTCAAGACAAGACAATCAAGGAGATGGAAGATGAAACCTTTTCTTGCCAGGGAGACTTACACATTATTTGATTGAAATTGGAATCCTGTCACCTCATGCTTGTCTCTCCAGATTTTTCCTACCACATCTGCTGAATTACCACCAGCTATTTGCGTTTAAAATGAGGGTTTCCTCCCGCACACCCCATCTGCTCAGCCTGTTTGTTCTTCCCATGCAGTCACGACTTCGGGATCGTGGTTATGGCAGAGGAAACTCACTGGTGCTGGGGGTAGAAGGAAGATGGGATTGATTGAGGTGGCCTGGCAGATTCCCTTGGCTGTGTTGAATTCATAAGAGGGTTAAAACTGAGGGAAGAACCTCTTATGAATGAGATTTAAGTCAGAGCAAGGGAGCTGGGAAGCTCCAGCCTCGTTGAGGACAATTCTTCTCTTTTTCTAGTACCACCCCAGGGAATCTTTACAAAAATGTCCGAGTCTCCAATATCTAAGGTAACATAGCTCACTTGGGCACATTCTTGGTTGCCCTAATGCCAGGGAGATAGAAGAAATTACAGCTTTTCTTGCTTGGAGGTGGTTGAAACATGAGAGTGCTTTAAGTATTTTAATCTCCCTCATTAAAGCTGGAGGAGCTACAGGTTTTCAGAGATATTTTCTGCTCACCTTAGTGTGTCAAACCTGGAGATATGACTGCAGACAGAGAGGGATGTGATAGACATCTACAAAGTAGTGTTGAGGAGACAGTCAGGCTTGCTGACTATCCTTTAAAATCCAAGACCCAGGCAGCATCAGAACTGACTGAGAGAAGCCAGGTACAGCTCTAAGGTGGCATGAGGACTGTGTCAAGCCTGATGCTGGGCAGGCTCCTCCAGGAGATGCTGTAGGACTGTGAGGGCCCAGTTCTCAGAGTCTTTTTCCAGTCAAACTCAGTGTTTTGCTGTGCTTCACAGCAGCTCCTGTGGAAGAGGAGTTTGCAGGGGGCTGGGATTCAGCAGCTCCTGACTGGGTGATGGATAGATTTGTTCAAGCCCTGGTTCCCACCATGCTGCCAGCACAGCAGCTGCTTCCTTGGCCTCCCTCCCTCCCAGGCTGGGAGAAAGAAGTGTGGTGTCCTCTGAGCACCACTGCACCACAGGGACTTTTCCACTCCTGGCCTGGGGAAAATCTCTGTGGGGTGTCCTGTAAAATGTGAGAGGGTGGATAGATCTCTTCAGGATATTTTTGACCATGGAGGGAGTACTATGGGACCCTATCTGCTCAAGCACATGATCTATTCCACACCCCTCCTACCCTCGAGGAACTGCAGTGGTAGAGTGAACACAGGTCCTCTGTCAGGACACAAGGGGTGTCTTGGGGATCACTCCCACCACATCCCTCCAGGCAGCAGGGAAAAACCTGCCTCCTCCAAGGGGCACTTCTCTTTTCCTTTGTGGCAAGTGGTCAGGCTGCTGCAGATTAACTGCTGTAATTATTGCAGCTTACAGGTTCCTGACCTCCTGAACGTATATCCAAACCCTTCTCAGGTGTGCAGGACTCTCCTGGACTCTCCCCTCTGCCTTGACACTTGGAGGACACCCCCTTAGAGGAGGTGTTGGTGACTTCTGTGAGGAACCTCACTTATGTTGCAGTCCTGCAAGCAGTGATTTTCCTCCATCAAGCACAGTTTCACCTTGTTCTGCAGCTCCTGTGAGTCATACTCCCCAGGGGAGTTGCACATCTGGGGAATCAGGTTAGAGGCAGATTAGCTTGGATGCCTCTGTGAGTATGACTGAGGGTTTGGGGGACAAGAATGGAAGGAAGCAAAATTCTTCTCCAGCTGCACTTAGCACGGAGGGTGTGTTGCAACAGACACTCCTACTGCTGGATAAAAGTTATTTTAGATTTACAAACTATCCTGGGTGGGTGGATCCTGATGTTATTCTCAGGGCTGTAAATCCAGTAAAGTAAAATTTCTCTGGACTTTTACCAGAATGAGAGATAGATGGGCTACTGTGAGAGACATGGTACCTTATAATATAATAAACATGAAAAGGGATAATTCTGCTCTGTAGACAAAGTCCAGGGCTCTCTCTGACCTGATAGATGGGAAGTAGGAGAAGAGGAGGTGATTTGTGGCTTGGGGCCACAAGAGGTGTGGGCTTTTTACAAAATGACAACTAGTTCTCAAATGCTTCCAGCACACTACAAAGGAGGAAATCTGACTCAAATCTCTCTCATCTGTTTCCACTGAAAGGGAGAGTGGGAACCAGTGGGATCAGCCATTTCTTGGGGCTTCATTTGTCCTTCTACATCCCTAAACCAACGCACTTGCAGCCCAGAGCATTTCAGATGTTTTATCAGGAGTGTTTCATTGCATCAATCTAGTGTGCATTAATTATAAGCATGTGTAAATGAGGTGTTAAATGATTTATACCAGACCCAGATTGAGAAACCCTGGTGGTTTCTTCTCCTGATATGTGGCCGCTGTTGTAAAAGTCAGACCTCCTGGCACTGAGGAGGAGATGGAGTCTTTTGCAAATCTTTTCACTTGCAATTCAGACCCAAAATTGCTGGGCTGTGACCAGGATGGAAGGAGCAGGGAGCCCATCTCCAGTGGGGCCAGCACATGCATGGCAAATCCTGCTGTCACCACTGCCAGTCAACTGCCCCTCTGGGGACTGTGGTGACATTGAGACACTCTTGGGAAGATGGGGAATGCCTTCTGCATTCTCAGAGCCAGAGGATGGGAATTAAGAACAGAGTAATCTTAATTAATCTTGTACTTATTATTTATCACTAATTGGATATGCTTTTAGTGCTTTTTTTCTTCTTCTTTTAGATAAGGGTGTTTAGGGGTGGTTATTAGTATCTATTTTATAGTTCTAGCAAGAGAGGAGCTTTTGTTCTTTGGAGCTAAGACACTGCAAAGCATCAGAGATGCTGGCTGTGCCTGGATTGATGACTGGGGGTGCTGGACAGCTCAGACACTTCCAGTCCCGGGTGCCCAGCAGCAGGACAGGGGCAAACCAGAGCCTTCCTGGGGACTGGGGAGGTTGCAGGGCTCAGGGGCTCTGGTAGGAAACATTCAAAGAGCATGCCTGACCAGAAAGCATTTGTTGTTTTGGCATGATTTTGGAAAAGTCAGGCATGACTAAAGCGGGTCTCTTTGGGGTCTCTCCTTAATGCTTTATTTCCAAGCAACTCTCCTTGAGCATGGTGGCTACTAACACAGTCTGCTGATGCTGCAGAGCCAACCCACCAACAGATTATGTCCTTTCAACTACTCTAATCCCTCTGACACACACAGGACTGGCACTAAGGGAATGAGGAAAGGTTTGAAAAAGCCTAATTTTGCCCCCATACACCCCCTGCAAGTTGGGCAAAGCCTTGTCTGTAGCCAAAACTTGCACCATGCTTGCTTTAAAAACAGAAAGAAATAGGAGAGAGCTCAAGTCCTGCTGACTCACAAATACAGCAATTTCCCAGCCATCAGTAGGAAAAGAAGTAAGATTTACACCTGGGAAGCATCAGGGAATTTAGAAGGGCGGAATGAAAAATAAGGTGCTTCAAAACCTTGCTGTTTGAAAGCTGTCCCAGCTAAAGCAGAAGGCTGAAACAGGGCTCCTGTTTGGCTTTCTCCAGAGCAAATCTGAAGGGGAGGCAAGTTCTGGGGATGGAGAGAGGCTTGGTGAGGATGAGAGCCCTCATCCCCCCTCGCCTGCTCTGTGCCAGGCAGCTGCTGCTGGTCCCTGCTGTTCCAGGCCACGCAGCTGATTAAATATTGAAAGGGTTTCCTTGCTTGAAAAGCTTCTGTCTGGATGAAAATGAAGTTATGTGAGGACAAGTTTGTGCTGGTGAAATCAGTCTCTGTTTGAATACATCTGACCATACCATACAAACAGAGCCAAAACAGCTTTGTGGGGTTTAATGAAAAGGCACCATCAGCACCATCAGTGGGTTTGGGTTCCTCCTTTTGGGAGCCAGGGTGTGGGAGGGCTCAGGGAGGTGGGGATTGCAGATGGGGGTCAGGCTGAGTTGGCAGAGACCTTGTGGCATTCAGACCTTGTGGCATTTGCAGGTGCTCAAAGGCTGGTTGTGATGGGAGTCAGCACCTGAGGTCCCTGTGTTCACACAGCAGCTCCAGGCTCAGCTCCCACACACACCCAAAACCCTGGGAGAGACAGTGATGGATGGATGTGCAGGCACAGAGAGGGGAGGGGGAAGGGATTTGTGATGAGATAAAGGCAGGAGGAGAGCTGGAATTAGAGGTAGGGGCCAAAAGTGTGAAAGATTGAGAGGGTTGATCTGTGGCCTGTCACAGCAGCAGAGCTTAGCCTGAGACATTTAGTCCCTTTATGCTGTCAGAAAAGACATGTTTGAACAAGAAAAGAACGCTCTCCTCATTGTGTGAATGTCCAAAACAGGCATGCAAATCTGTCCTGTGATTAAAGGAAAACTTTGGGAAAATGTCTCTGATCTCGTTAGTGTAAGTATAAACAGAGAAAAGATATCAACTTGATTAAAATGCTGCTGTAATCTGCAGAGATGCTGGATAATCTGTCCTGAAAGCACCAGGCCACCCAGCAGGCAGGGAGGCAATCCAGCCCAGAGGAACAGGACAGGATGGGTAAAGAGCTGCAGGTCCCTCTGGGTCACATAGAGATTCAGACAGAGAAAGGAGATTTCCATCCTTCCTGCAATGGGAATTTAGTCCTTGCATTTATTTTAATACATAATCATCACTGAGCATTGTTTTCTGGTTGTTTTATCCATAAATTAAGTCAAATTCTGTCGTAATTTTATGAAATATTTCTAGAGATTGATGTTGCATCCTATGGGAGAGAAGTCTGTAGTAAACATGCAAGCAAAGCTTTGTTTACTCACAGCCTGAGTGAACTGGCCAACATTTGCTACACAAAACAAGGCATTTAGCAGCTAATTTTTCCCCCCAATGGTAAAGAAAAAAGGGATCATATTTATCTTCCTTGCTCAGACCGAGGTGATATGTCTGCAGCAGAATTTGCATTTTCATTATTCTTTGGACCTAATTGAAACTTGGTTTTAAAAATTACATTAATCAGTTCGGTTTATGGGAGTCATTAAGCAGTTTGTAAGTGTTTTTTAAAGTGTTTCATGACAGTTGTTAATTGCATTTGATTAGAAGAACATAGTCACAGCAGGGCTGATGGATGAATTCTCATCTGAGCAAATCTGGATTAATCTATATCCCTAAAGCTGTGATCCATAACATAATTGAAATCAAATTAAAAATCAAGACTGCTATTAAAATGGGATGTGTGTTCATGGTGAAAGTAATTTGCTATCATTTTGGCATCTTTGTCATTGTTTCAGAGCATGTAGTGTAACTCTTCAATTTCAATTATTTTTTCATAATTATAAGAAAAGTTTTTGCACTGGGAAATATTCCATCTGGAAGATTTCCAAAAGAAAATATTTCTTTTGACTTTTAAAAATCAAATTCTGAAACAGTTTTTAATTCCTACTTGATTTAGATGAGCTGTTTGATTTAAAAACCCTCCAGAAACTCCATCTCCCAACAGTGTACTGAAAAATACAGGACCTCATAGTTATTATTTAATTAACTATTGTTGAGGGGTTTTTTCCCCTCATATGTGCTGTGAAATAATACTGTGATTTTGGCAGGCTTACAGCATCTGAGCCCATGTGGCTCAGCAGAAATGCACGGCAAGTGAGGAAGCAAATTAAGTCTGTTATAGCTGTGCTACACAGGTTTTCTCCAAAATTAGAAGGAATGCCCAGCCTACCAACCCCATAAGCTGAAATTAAACCCCTCAGGTAAATAGGTCAGCTGGGAACAGACCTTCCCAGGGGTCTTGATCTCATGCACATCTTCCTGAATGAGAGGTTTTTGCTCTTGAGATGCTTTGGGAAGGCAGCAGCCCGTGGGCTGTGGGATGGGGGCTCAGAGCTCCATAGAGTCAGTGGTACCTGAATTACAGGAGACAGCCTTAGTCTTTTTCCAGTTAATAAGTGTAGCTCTTACTCAGCTTCTTCCTTTAATCCCTGCTTGCTACCAGTGTGAAGTGTGTGGGAGGAACTCTCTGTGGAGGGATCTCCTTTGGATGGGAGAAGCTGTTTGGCTGCAGGATTGGTGGTGCAGGGCTGGGGGGCATCCACCCACAAACACCCTCAGACACCCACAGATATCCACAGACACCCACTTTCCCCCAGGGAGCTGGCAGGGGCTTCAGTGGCCTTTCAACAGCAGCAAAACCAGAGCTCCTTTGCCCTGCCTTTGCAGCTCGTGGGAAGAGCAGCTGGTGGATCCCTGCCCTGTGGGGTACTGGAGATAATGGAGCTGCTTCCCTAATTAATTCTGGCAGCGGCTGCTGAGTTAATTAGTGGGCAGATATAGGATACTAGGCACTAGTAATTTGTTCACAAATGCAGCTTGGAGCTGAGTGGGTTTGGGGTGAATTTCACCCCTGCTGTTAGCAAAAATAATTTTCAATATCTGTTTCAAAATGTTTCAAATACCTGTTTGAGCAGGAGATGCTTCTGCTGTTTCCACTGTGGGATTCCATCATGAGGTTCAATCTACATGAGATTTCAGTTCAGAGTCTTCCTACATGGCTTCATTTCACATCCATCTGGCCCTGTTTGCTCATGTCTGGATTTGTGCCTTGCCCTTGACAGGCATGGTCATTCAGGTTTCATCTTCTCACTAGGAAGGGGAATCTTGCTTGCTGCAAGTGAGAGAGATCCAGTTAAGCATGAGAGGCTCCTGGGAGGTGCCCAGAAATAATTCATTTATTGTGGTTGCAGAAGCAGAGGCTTGTTCTGACCAGTCATGGGTGGTTAAAACACATAAAGGATCTCCCAGGATCCAGCTGAAAGAGAAAGGACAGGCAGGACCTTCAGTCAGAGCATTTAATAATTTCACAGGGAGCAACCATTCAACTTGGAGCATCCCAGTGAGAATTCCTGTCCTTGCAGCTGGAAAAGAGCCTCCACCAAATGTTCATTATGGCAGTAAGTACTTAGCCCCTGGCTTGTCACCATGGCACAGTCTGTGCATCACAACTCCATTTCCTGCCAGTTCCAGGTAGGCAGATGTTTTCTTTGGGAGTGTTATGGAGACTGTAAGTGGTTTGGATTGGGATATTCTGCCTGTGCTGCATCTGCTTTCATCACATGCTCCTTCTATAGGACATCAAGGACAGCATCTTCTGAGTGGGTGATGGAAAATAGGTGGAGTAAAAAGGGAGAGAGGTTGAAAATGGGGTTACCTGTTAGTTACTACTCAGTTACTCATCACAGAGGAGGGGGTTTTCTTTCTTTTTTCCTCAGTGGCTGCTGAGTCAAATGTGCATATCACACTTTACCAAACAAGCCTGTTCTGCATGCTTATGCAGAGCATTTCTTGCTTGAAGATGGAGTCAATTACCGTGCATGTATTTACCCAGCCTGCGGAGCCTGCCTGGTTCCCATCTATATTTCATCAGCCCAACACTCCCCGAGGCTTGCAGCACTTTGCTCTGCCTGCAGTGAAGGGCTCCTCCACTGCAAAAGCAGCAATGACTCAAGAGAAACACTCAGACAGATGAAGTTCCCTGGATTTAATATCTCCTGGCAGCCATGGCCTTATCCCCTTAATGCTGGGTGGCATTTGGATGCTCTTCTCAGCAGCCAGGTACCAGCTGATATTTAACGTACCTGCCACTGGGCTGATGCAGAGAACAAGCTGCTCCTCACACCCTGTGCAAGTTGGAAGCCAACAGCAGCACTGACCCCCTCCTGCCATGCTGTGGTGCCTTTTCCATCTTTAATTCATAGAAGGATTTAAAGCAAGGTTTCTTAAAACTTCTGGCTCAGCAGTACAGTCAGCACAGGCTCACACTTACAGGTTACTGCCAGCAGTTTGTCTTTGATTTTCAGCAGCCCTGCTGATGAGGTTTCTGTCTATCCTCTCAAGATGCTGTTCTTCAGCCCCAGAAATGTTGTCAGGAAGCTTTGTCTAAACTTCAGCATAAGTTTGAATCGCAGGCTTTTGCATCTGCTGCAAATGTCCCAACAGAGCTGGGTCCATCTGGACAGTTCCTTTACACTATCCAATAAAGCCAATGGGTTCCTGGAAAAGAGAAACTCCCCACAGCTCTTTGAAGAACGTGTTCCTTCCCTCTGGTCAAAGAATGTTCATCCAAAAAATTTATTCTCAAAAGAAGAGGGATCTGTTCTGGAAAAATTAGAAATGTTTGAGAAGCAAATGTTTCCCTTTGTCCATTTACACTGAAAATTACTGAACCCACTGCAGAACTTTGAATCCTCAGAGAAAGCCAGCCAAATTTTAAAGAAAAATAATACTTATGTGAAGAAAAAGCATTATTAGCACCTTTTTTTCATAGAAAGTCTTAATTTTTTATGCTTTTTCCTAGTTTATCAGCCTGATGAAACAAACAAGCAAACAGTAGAAAACACTTCAGATTGATTTTTTTTTTTAAACCTTCAAAGTTATTCCCCTGATTTCTAGTAGATTCCCCATTTTATGGACAATTAGAATCATGTGGAAGAAACAATGTCTGTTCCTCTCAGCAGGACTGTATTTCTAGAAGGGATGCAGAAAAGAGAGGTATGGTAGTTTTCCTTCAAATGGCTTTCCAATAGTGGTCCCATTTTCTTTATTATTTAGATTTTTCTTCAGGATTGAAATACAGTAGGTCTTGATGGTATTTGAACCCATGTGTGCCAATGTGTGATTTCTTTAAATTGCTTTTATTGTGGAAAGAATAAATGAAACATTAGGGTTAAATCTTCAGTCACTGAGAGTGCAGCTCTCTTTTAGTGCCGCTGGGATCAAGCCAAAGGAATAATCGTGTGTATCTATGCAATGCCTATCTCTGAAATCTCCAGCTCACATTGCTCTGGGATCCCAACACAGGTGATTTTATGGCAGTTAAAACCTGCTGTAATTAGGAACCTAATTAAATATTCTCTGATCTTACCCTTCTCAAGAGCTCAGGGGGCTGATTTGGATTCTCCAATTCTCTCTTCACACAATCTCCTACAACAAGTAAAGCACAGTTGCTTTTTAGCAGCCTTTGAAGTATAGACACTACTCATCAGCATCCTAGAGCTCAGGGGTGAATAGACCAGCAGCATGAGCCAATGTCACTGGTGAGTTCCTAAAAAGGGTATGGAATGTGTTAAAAAAAATAAATGCCACAGAATGACTGAGCTAGAAGGGAGCCAGGGAGGGCAGGGAAGCTGGAAAGCTTGGCCACCTCTGAGCAGAGAAAAGTCAGCAGTGCCTCAGCCATCTGTGGCAGCTCAGCAGGAGATTTGTCAGGTTGGTGAGGAAACGAGTCTGAGAAGGAGTTGGTCTGTGGCTGGGGGCAGGTGCTGAGGGTGCTGTGCAGAAGGATCAGCAGTTTTGCCTTCACTTGGCAGCCAGGGTTACTCTACCAGAAGAAAGCAGGCCTGTCCATGAGCCAAGGGAGCTCTCTGCATGATGTCATGCTGCAGGGGAACCCCTTGCTGCGGAGACCACAGTCAGTGCTTCCCTCCTGCAAAGTGCCAGAAATGGGAGAAGGATAAAGAAAAGTCAGGCAAAACTTCCCTGCCTGTACCAGGGGCTCTGTGAGCTCACACTGGCTTTTAGTCTGGCTGGGAGAGGTGGGTGCCCTGAGTGAGAAGGGCAGAAGTGGCTGTTGGTTTGTAGGAACAGCACTGAGGCAGCCTTGGGGTTATACTGGCAAATATCAGGGATGAGTTTGGGTTCACAAAGCCCTGCTGTGTTTGCAATCCACTGTAGTGAGTGGCACCACTGTGCTGTCACCCAGCTCTGACCACAGGGGAGTTCCCCCACAATTTGCAACATTCAGAGACAGCAACAGATTGGGAATTCTCAGGGAGAGACATTTTCTTTGTTTCCAAAAAGTGTGGAGAGTAATTTCAAAACAATTAGGGGGAGTTATTTCCCAGTGAAAATCTTGCTCATCACACAGTGAATTCCCAAGGTACATTGCCTTCTCTGCAGTCTTCTCAATTCTGCATCAAACTCTGTTACCCCAAATTCAGGGAATGTGCAGCTGGTATTGAACAGAGACCACCTGCAGAACCTTGGAAGGAGAGCCTAGGTGAGGACAGCTGGGCAGGGGACACTTAGGAAGCAGATGAAACTGTCACCTACACTCTGTAGAGGAAGGACACACCTTTTAGACACCAAATTTTATGAGAAAAGATCTTGCTAAAAATTAAAAGGCAACCACAAGGAACCAAATGTCTCACTTGGAGGTTGTTGTACCTGGCTCAGGTCAGTTTGGAGGTATAGTGTGGCTTTTTATTGGTCTCTAATTGTGTGGAAAAAAGGTTTTACCTGATCCTACAGGTGTGAGCAGCCCTGCACAGCAGCACATGACCATGGGAAGCAGTGAGCAGGGAATATCCGTGTGTCACATCCAGGTAGCTGTGGCATGTGGCCCATGACTGCCTCCACTAAAGGCCATGGGGCAGTCCTGGAGAAAAGTTTGGGCACCAGCACTTCAAAGCATGGAGGTCTGGGCAGGACCCAGCCCCAGTGATGGGTTATTGGTAACTCTGGAAGTTGCCTCTATGTCCAACCCTCAGCTTCTCTACAGGGAATTGAGAGACTTGTTTTATTTGGAAATAACAGACCCTTCCACAGACCAGTTTTAAACCCATCTCCTCCCAATGCCAGCAGTAAATCCATTTACTGTGGAAAACAGGCAGGCAGTGCTTGGCCCTCTTCCGGCGCTGAGATTAAAACACGACAGGCACGTCAGTGCCTTCAGCTCTCAGCTCTGTGCCTATCTCTAGATCTGTTTGAGGTTTTCTTGTGTGCAGGGGCTGTAGAGACACGGTGCTGTCCTTGTTCCATATTCATTACCTGGATTCCTCATATCTGCACATCTCTGGAAAAGCTGACGAGGGAATTCAGTGCTCAGACAAAGCACTAACTCCACTGGCCTGAAAACCAACCTCCTCTGCAGCACAAACACACCAGCTTGCTGTCATGAATCAGTGGGGGAGCTAAACAAGCCCTTGCCTCTGCCTGGATCTTGGCAGAGGTAGTAACCTTATTGAGATGACTCACAAATCAAAAATCCCCCTCCCGTCCGCAAGTTCTTTTAATAATGACTGATTCTGTCTATTATATAACAAATTATTTATTAATAGATGGGAAAACTACTGACTGTAAGACTTAAAACTAAACTAATACTACACAGGAATAAAAACAAAAAGGATAACTACTAGTAGATTACATACAGTGCACGATAAGGTACCATCTAAATTACAGCTAGCGAAGGAAAAGTATAAGCTTAGGATTCAATGTATCTTACCATCCAATTGTTGGTGCAGCACACATCGATATCCTTTCCCTCAGTCTCCGGAGAAGTAACCGCAAGCCTGCGTCCAGAACTTGGAGAGAAGTCTCTCACACCTTTAGGGGTGATGGTTGAGGCTTCTGCCTCAGGGATAACTCATGTATCTTTTATAGCATAAAACGGTGTCTCTGGAGTCATCAAATTTTCTTTATCTCTTCCTACACTTGTTTTCCAGGTGTTTACCTTTACGGCCTGAGCCTCCTGGCACCAGAGAGAATCCTGCTGAGTCCTCCGACTCCAGGGTCATCTCTGGTGTTCCATTAACTCTGGTGTGCAGGAAGGGGGGGGGTAGACATGTCCTGCCACACTTGCCCAAGCAACAGCATTTTGGATGCCCTTGTCCAGCAGAGATGCGATCTCCGTTCCCAAGTATCTCACTGTGGCCGGTGACGAGGGCCAGACAGCTGACCACAGGGATGGCCGGCGGCTCGGCGGCTTGTTCTGAAAGTTTCCTTTTTATTAAGTCAACTTCAGCTGAGGACTTCTTTTCCCCTCGCCGCGAGCCGGGCTTCCCTGGGATGGTGGCCACTGTCCCAAAAGCCGGAGAGCTGCTGAGAGAGAGAGTGTTCCCTTGCCCGGAACCCAAATCAGATACAAGACACCAGGTCTGCTCTGCTCGGGTTCAGGGGCAAGAAGACCCCGGAAGGCCCAGCTTTCAGACTTTTATTCTGAGGGTTACAACTTATCTCATAATTGTACAGGGGAGGAAACGGGGGAGGGTTGGAAGGTCAGGGTCCAGTCGGGAAGGAATAAGGAAAGAAAGAGTGAGACACAAGATACTATTGATAACTGAGGGGCAGGAGGGGGGAGTTCGACTCCCTTTCCAAGGCCAAACTTAACTCTACCTTCAGAGGGGCCTCACTTTCTAGGCCCCCAGAAATTCTTCAGGGGATATGTCATTCTCTGAGCTTGAACCACTGCTACATCTCACAGCATATTTGGAAGGTAGAAAGAACTCTATCCCATCCCCAAAATGGAAAATAGAGACAGAGATGGCAGTCACACAGTGCCCTACAAAAAATTCTGTTTCAGAGAAAGAAATTTCTATATAAAATGTCCAAAAGTGATATGTTAATCATGGGTCCATGATGGTCTCCTACCATCACTTCCCTGCAGGGATTGATGCATTTTTCCTGGTGTTATGAATGAAGCTAGACACGGTTAGAGGGTTGGGGGTCATTACCTCGGTATTTTAATCAGGATCCTGTTTGATGCATCCACTTCACCCAGGTGACACGTGGCAAAATGCACACCCACCGTCAATCACACACACAAGTTATAGACTTTACACATTAGCATATCTAACAAGGGAGCCCAATAATGAGGTTGGGGTGGGCTAACCTCTAGTTTACAGAATCTGTCCTGCTAGGAGACCTTGGCTTCCTAAGATAGTAGGATCTTTGGTCTCCCTGGCTCTGCAGTTCTGGGGTGTTTAGTCTCAGGGCCTGCAGAACACTTACAAAACACTAAGCACTAAACTAAGTGAAGGGTTACAAGTATGCATGCTAATACTTGTGGATACAGAGAACTGTGTAAAAGGTATGTAAAAAAAAAGGAAAAAACCATTCCAGCATCAGGATCTCATGCAAGCAAGAGGGGGACTGGTCATTCTTGCCCCTCTTGCCTGGCTTGCAGTGACAGGATCTGTTCTTGCAGGCTAGGCACTGTAGGTTTCTGTGCTCTGGCTGCTTATTCCTGGGCAACCAGAAAGATTTTATAGCCACCAGACTTTACATTCATCACTGAAGTGCCACCAGAAAGCAGCTTTTTGCCTATCCAGTCTAGGTTAACTGAAAGTTTTGATATCCACCCGCTGTCTGTCAGCCATTCCCTGGCACCCTGACAAGGAAGTGTGAGGTTACACTTTGATAAATAACTTCTGATCATCACCTCCTTGCCACTTTCTTCACCTGGGATATTCTATCCTTTTCCCCCTAAAGAGGCACTAGCATGTTCTGCCTTGAAATATTTGTTATCCCCTTGAAATTTGCCAGCTTATCCCCCCAGGCTTGTCATCTGGAGGATACCTGCTCTCACACTGCACTTCTTCCTGCCTTCTCCCATATATCATCCAGGATTCCTGCTTCTAGCAAAAGTGTTGAATTTATTTTTTCTTAGCTTCACTCCAGGTGTGATAGACTGTAATTCTCTCTTCCCTGTGGGGAGCAGAAGCCATTTGCTGAAATATCACTTTATCTTCTGGTATCATTTCTGTGTCAATAGTTCCAGTGCAGCAGGTGAAGGGAAAGACATTCCAGAGTCTTCCTATTACTGCTACCCAGGACTGGCAGCCCAGGGAAACATCTGGCTTGGGATCCCCTCTCTGACATTTGGAACCAGCAAATATGACCAAGAACACTTCTTGGTGGACACTTAGAGATCAGCCTACACCAGAGTGAAGTTCTCTTGATGTTTGCCTCATGTCTTGAAGAACTTATTTCTCCCAGTAGAAAAAAAATGTTGTGAAAAAAGAAACTCAAATGAAACTGACCTTCTTTCCCTCAAATACATCCAATCCCTTTTTTTAATGCTGCCAAGACCTTGCCTTTTATTCCCAGGACCCCCACAGGTTAGTGTGTAAACAGGCATTTCCTTTTGCAAGATTTTAATCTCTTGCCTTTCAAATTTCTTTAATATCCCTTTGTCTCCTATTATGAGACTGCAAGTCCATCTCATTTACATTTTGAGGACAAAGAGACAGGTTTTGTTGTTTTGTTTTTTTATCTTCCCCATTGTAAGAAGTACTTTCCCTGTCCCAAAACATGCTTGGAAACAGAGGCCACACATGGGGTAAGGAAGGCAGACGCTGCATGGAGACACTTTAGAAGCTGCTGTCTTGTCATGCCTTCCTTTCCACATAACACAGGCCTTGGGTGTGTGGTGACCTGGCAGCCATTTGGCCACCAGAGCCATCTCCTAGTGGGTGACTTCACTCAGTCCTGACAAGGAGTCTTGCAGGAGCGTTGCCAGCTGACCTGGGGCTGAAGGGAGGAGTGAAAACAGAGCTTTGTGCTGGGGCACAGGACATGAACTCTGCAGCTCGGTGGGGAGGAACAGCATCAGCAGTGGGAGTAGGTGTGACAACACATTGCAGGCCGCACCACCTGCAAATGCTGCCAAATTCAGGAGCTCCCCTGTGAGGTCTGGGGAAGCAGGAGCCAGAGGAGAGCCCATGCTCCCTGATCCCATGCATCTGCTCATCAGAGGCCAGCTGGAGGAACGGTGCTGTGGAGAGGGTTGGCAATAGGGGGGCACTTGAAGACCAAATCCTGGCAGCCAGTCCCTGGCATGGTTTTCTAGAGCAGCTCTTTGAGGCCTGTTGTGCCTGGCTCTGCAGCACACAGAGCATGGCCAGCTCTCCTGGAGCTCTGGACTATCAGAATGACAGCCCAAAGGACAGGCAGCCAAAACACCCCTGAGGAGCCTGGCAAGGTTTGATCTCAGTGTGTCAGGATGAGGGCTGGAAGCTGGGTAATAACACACTGACAGATGAAATCCTCAGTTGGGGCCAAATGCAGCTGTCCACCTCAGTCCCTCAATTCTCCTGCTGACACGAAGAGCTGTGTTCTAGCTGAGGTGTGGAGAGGGCTGAGGGAAAGGGTGTCTGGATACCAAACAAGATTTTGCAAGCAGGCTCAGAGCAAGTGGAGACCAGCCAACATGTACATGAGCCAAGTCCCAGACTCCCAGCAGGAAGGAAGATGATGAAGTTCCTTGCTGCTTAAATTTTGCTGAAAGACACTCCACTAAACTCACTTCCAGGGAGTCTACAACTGGCATTTCTACTGTAAAACTCCTTGAGCTGGGTCAAAGAGTCTGGGTTTTGAGAGCAGGTAGAGGGATGCTCCTCACATCAGTATCTGCAGGAAGGAGCACACTTGGACCAGGGACAATGGGGACAGTCAAAAGATACCTAAAAGCCACCTCTGAAAGCCAGAGCATCTCCATTGCATGGGGATGCTCGAGTTTCAGGATTTCTCTCAGTTGCCTTCTCATTTCTAGGGAGTCTGATGACTTTTAGAGTCCTTACATGTCTTCTTGGCTAGAGCTAAAATGAGAGGAACAGAAGGATAGCTATGAAACGTTCCGGAAATATTCTTGATTCTGATCAGAAACAGCACATTGAAGATCATTCACAGGAGACTCTATCCTTGCAAACATAATTTCAACATCACAGTGGTCTTGGCAAGGACAATCTGAAGTCCAGAAAGATGAACTTTTGAGCTCTCCATCACTGGTTACAAGATTCTCTTTTCAGTTATGCTTGTACTTTCCCTACACAATCTCTGACAGGTAGAGAAAACAAGTTATTACAGCTATTTTGCAGACAAAGAATTAAACCTGAGAGTAACTAAATGTCTTGTCTTAGGTTAGTCGAGCCATTTGTGGCATTAGAGAAAACTGTACAGGGTTCTTTATGTTGCCAAAGTCACTAAGCCATCTCTCCTCTAATCAAACCTATCTGAGTCCTAACAAATGTCTGCACAGGCATGTATTTTTCAATTTTTTTTTACTCTTTTCATATTTTATAGAGAAATTCCAGGTGAAACATAAGCAGAAGTTACTTGAATTCAACTCTCCTGGCATAAATTCCCCTGATGGCAGTCTGATTTTAATTCCCATCTGTACTGTCACGCCCCTACCCACAGGTATGAGTCACACTGACTAATAAATAACAGCTAAATCCTTCTTCTGCCTCGACAGGTGGTGCTGAGGATTTTCTCTCTGCGTACACACGGGGTACACTGCTGCAGCTTGATGATCTATTGTGGCTATTAATTTGGGGAGATGAAGCTTTTTCATCATAATGTCCAACCTGAATGCAGGAATTTATTTGTGTGTTCGGGAAGGAAATGCAGAACCTTCTCACTGCTATGAAGTGCTGAGCCTAAGCTGGATTTGTTTGTTTGTTTGTTTTTCTTCTTTTTACTGGCTCAAGGCAACATTAGTTTCTGAGACTGGTACTGTTGTGCCTTTTTTTCTCCCTGCCTTTCTGATCTTCACCATCCCCTGCCTTGTCCTGCCTCCTTTCCTATATCTCATGCTCTGCTCTTGCTTTCTCTCATTCTTTGGCTCCTGCAGTATCTTCTCCTTGTTTCAGTTTTTTCCTCCTTTCCTTCTCTATTCCACAGAGGCAAAAGCATCATTTCAGAAGGTTATGAGACAGCAAATGCCCCATGGCACAGCTGAAGGCCACATGACTTTGGGTTGTCAGGATACTGGCCAAGTTTAAGGCTCTTTGTAAATGAGCTGCTCTTTCCAAGAGCTTTCCTAAAGGCTCCTGCAGGAACAAGAAAGGAATGAGGGAGGCTTAGGAAAAACCTCTGCCAGGCAACCCAAATTTCCATAATTTTAAGGGGCCCATTAAATGTGCTCAAATTATCTATTCTCCTCTTCTGCAGGTGCAAAAATACTGCTGGGTGCTCTTCATGAATATAAAACAAAAGTATAAATGTAGAGTTGCTATGTGTAAGGTTGCTGGTAAGTCAATACCAACATATTCCAGGCCCTATGGCAATTTTTATGATTTTTTTCAAGATGCTGGTTTCAAAAGCAGGTTCTTCAAAGATCTGAGAATCTGAGATATTCAAGGTACAGCTCAGACAGGCTTTGCAAATTGCCTCCTCACAGAAGAAGACATCACTTTGTGGGTGTTTTGTTTGTGCTGCAGTGATATATGTGGGGCACATAGTGAATTTCATAGCTAGATAATGGATTCTGTTGAATGATCATGGCTGCTACAAGGTTCAGGTCTCCTCAATAGTGTCTCATATTAAAAAAAAGAAAAAGGGTTAAACTAATCAAAATGCCATGAACATGAATGGAGCAAAAGCAACTGCTCCAGTATTTTCCCTGCCACTTAACCTTGAAGGGAGTCTCTTTAAATTTGCTTCTGCTTGCACTTGTATTTCTCCATAGGCAAGGTGCATAATGAACATTTGCAATTTGCAATTGCATTTGCAATTTTGAAAGCCCTTGGGGCCACAATACAACTGCATTGGAGGTCTTATGCAGAAAAGAAAGAGGCTGGATTTAGTGTGATAACCACCCCTTTTATCTGATCTCATAATAACTGTGCCCCTTTAGGCTTGATCATTGGGCAGCCCTGAAGGGAAACACAGGGATCAATCCTATTAAAGGGCATGATGGAAACATAAGGTTGGCTGTGCCTATGACAGGCTGTAGGGGATTTCTGGGAACGAGCAAGGATTCTGGCATGGCCAGTACATTTGTACACTTCACTGGAGCTGGCGGGCAGCTGTCTCCAGAGACTGATGCCTGAGCATCCTGGGCTGGGAAAGAGCTGTTCCTGATGGCAGCAGTGGTTTCCAGCCTGTGGAAATGTCTCTGTTACAGCTCTTTCTCCACACACTCCAATGCCACAGAAAACTGGAGATAACCACCCTGCAAAGGCTGCTGTGAGGGGCAGGAAATTATTTTGTCTCCATTAGTGGGCAGGCGGGTTGGTCCCCCAGCAATGGGAAGGAGATCATGGGCAATAACTGGTGTTTTTTTTATCAGTACCTGAAGCACCACACTCACTTCCCATCTGAAATTGGGAGTGATGAGATCCTGGCCCACAGCTGTGTGAAAGCACTGGGCAAAGGCTCATTTTGTGGCATGACACTGAAGACACTTTGGCTGCAAGGATCCAAAGGAATGGGGGAACAAGGCAGAAAGGAGGAAAGGACAAGAGCAGGGAGTGCTGGGGGCAAACAGACACAGCAGAACTCACAGCTGCTCTGTTAGGTGGAGGCAAGAAAAAGAAGGAAAGAGGTATTTAATAAGGATCCTTGCTCAAATAAAATCCCTCCTGAAAGAAAGCAGTGCTTAGAAATCACTCAGAGTTTTTCTGCTTTCATGACTCTGTCACTGGAGAAAATCTATTCATCACAGCCATGTATTAATGAATTAGTTAATTAAGCAGCTCATTATTTAATAACTTAGGTTGCAAGTGTGATGAAATAGAAATCCCCTTTGTAGCCAGAGGAACATCTTTGCCAATAAGCTAAGCAGTTTATAGTTAATCAGGGATGTTTGCTGTCTGACACAGGCAGAATCTGCTGAATTGCAAGCAGTTTATTTCCAAGGTTATTGCTTACACTCCTCTTTGGGAGCTCGTCAGGGCCTCCAAGCCCAGTGAGGTTAAACCTAATAAGTTGTCCAAGGGCAAACACAGGTAGAAATGCTCAAATTCATGAAAGGGCACCAGGGCACTGTTGTTTCTGAATAAACATCCAATTTCCTACTGGTTTATGCTGCCAGGTGAAATGCTGATAGAGGGGCTGGTTTATTAATAAGCAGTAAAGCCTCAAAGATTCTACCTCGTTATGATATTGAAAAAGACAAGGAAATAGCAGAAGATGTGCTGGTTGTTTGGCTCTGATATGGCTCCCCCAGGTGATTTTGGGAAAACTCCTTTATTTGTAGCTACACTGGGATGCCTCTGAGTATTACTTGGTGTCCAGGTTGGGGTTTGTGCCTCACCTCCACATTAAGGAAAATATTTGTGGGGCAACAAAGCTGGCCTTTGTCTTGGTCATCATGTGGAGGATTGCTGGGTTTGAAGATGGGAATAAATCCTTACCCTGGTACACAGGGGCCCCTGGAATATGGGGGACAGCACACAGCCTTTCCATTTCCATGCTCAGATACAGTTTTAGTTTCTCTCTGCCTTGAGTCATGATGTACAAAACAAAGCTTTTCTCAGCCTTTGTAGGGTCTTTTGAGCACTGTAGGCTGCTTAGGTACTGTAACAATGGTAGAGGAGGAGAAAAGGAAATAGCTATCTAGAAGAAGTTTAGAGACCTTGAGTTACTTTTCAGCTAAAATAAATTGTTAATCTCAGTAAGATGGCCAAATTCCAGTTCAAGCACATGCATTTCTAAGTTTTCTCTGGGTAAGCTATCATTTCCACAAAACTCTGGCACATAAAAGCAGACACTTATTTCCCACCAGCCCTCCTGCTGTGATTCTCCTCCATGGTTTTGTTCTTTTCCCCTTCACCACCTCCCTTCTGACTAAGCTTTCGGCTGCAACTTCTCTCCGTGTTTGCTCCTTGAAGCGAGTCTGTTCATTATTTATTAGCTCCCATACTCTTACACCATCTGTCTCCACTCATTATCCATATTCAGCTTGTCAAATTGACCTTTTATGGCCTTTCTCTGCAATCCTAATGTGTAGTCTGTCCCTCCTTATACAGATATGTGTTACTTAGCCATTGCCTTCCAACTCCTACTGTTAAACATTCCTCTCTGTATCTATCTCATGAACACCCATCTTGCTAGTCTGTGCCCCTAACTTCAGAAAACCTGTTTATTCTGCTTGACTGATGCTTGCTCCTTCTTTCATCTGCTGCATGTTTGCTGTGCCAGCTTGCTGTAGCACATACTGTCTTAGGTAAGACCTTTAAAGCATCTGCACCAACAGAGTATCAGACTTTAGGGTATAATCCCCTCTGACAGTCTGGGGGACTTTCTGTCCCTTAGTTCATAACATAACATAGTGGATTACAGGCTGAATTCAGCCCACAGCCACTGTGCTGATAGTCACCACCACCACCACCACCACATAAGGCAATGGCATTTGAGTGTGCAATGTGCTGGAAAACAGAAATCTCCCCCAGTGGGATGGGTGAGAATGAAAAAATGTAAAGGCATTGGAGCAGTGCAGCCAGATTCTTACTCAGCATAAATCAGGACAGTTCAATCAAACTACTGAACTATTTGTGTTCATCTCTGCTTCCAAATGCAAGGGCTACTGTAAATGCTTCAGCTTCAAACACAATCGTTTCTCCTCACAGAACGCTGTGTAACACAGGACTGTAGGATCAAATAATGCAGTAAGGATTTTCTCCTGGTGGAACAAACATACACAGTGTGCACCTGCCCAGGAATGTGTAAAACCCACCACAGATCAATAGAGATGATCCAGAAACTGTAGGACAACTTCAGTTCAATAAACTCAGTAGCAGAGACTTTTGAACTAAAATACTTTCTCTAAATAATTAATCAGGTCTGCTGGTAACACTCCAGCTCTGGTTTCCCTGCATTTCTTGATATATCAGGACTGCATCAGCACCAATCTTTTCCAACCTGCAGTGTGGGAGCACTGAATAAATGAGTCTTGTCCCAGAGACCCTGGCAGCATCTCTGAGCAAATCAATGTTTTTTACATCACATAGAGGACTGTTACCCTACATGTCCTACCTGTGCTGTAGAGGAGGAATCAATAGGTGCCATCTGTATTGCTGAAAGTCTCTTCTTTCAGCAGATGATTTCAAGTCAATGACTTTCAAATATCTTGCTCTTCTTTACAGAATCTGTGACACAGATAGCTTGCTTAACAAGCTCCGTGGAGAGTTTTTGAACCTGTGTTACATACCTATCAAACAATTTCTTAATAATAAAAAAAGTTACAGGAGAAACTATTTTTTCCCTTAGTTTTCACTTAGTGCAGTGATCTCCTCTAAGGCTACAACAAAAGACACCTCTTTTCCACAGTTCAAAGCAAATTCTTTTTAAAGGTAGGCTCTGCTAGAGACTTTGATTTTTAAATCTCTTGCCCAAACCCAGTTATTCTCCTGTGTTTGCAGCCACGGTTTATTATTGTAGCCATTAACACATAATTTTACACCTGAAAAACATATATTGACATGCCCTTCCATGTAATTTTTTTGTCTTTGATGGCAAAGTAACTCCTTTTTGCTTCCAGCTACCATGTCACTGAGTAAAAAAACTAAACTTATATATATATCCTACTTGATTTTTCTTGTGAGACTGGAGAGGAATCAGATGGAATTTTTTTTCTTTGTGATATATATGTAGTGTTCCTTTACCTGTCTAAAATCCTGCAGAAACTTGTATCTCAAGGGCTGATCTGTATTTAAAAAAAATATATATATCAGGTTTTCAGCTGATTAAACCACACTGATTCACTGGCCAGTGTTCAGATCTGAGAGCATCCTCCTGGAAATTCGCCAGGGACTCACTGCTCTTCACCACCACTGATTAGGATATTTGATGGAAAGGCAAAGTAAGGAAAGTGGCTGCTGAAGACCTGCAAGAGATGCGATCTATTTTGATACAATCACCCCCAAAAATAATGGTCAGTAATTGGTTTGGTTTGGTTTTTTTGACTGAGTGACATCCTCCGCAGCCAACTTCTTCCAAAAGTGTTTCAGAGTTCTGTGCTCTGAGACTTTTCTCCTGTTATTTTGGCAGGGAAAGAGAGAAGCAAAAAGTCAAGCAAGAATTAATAAGGCTTAGGGCTGAGCTCTAATAGAGATGGCACCAGATGCATTTATAATCCTTGGATATGAAGGCAAGAGCTATTGTTATTACGAAGCAATTTTTTCCACAGTTTGTAATATCTCAGGTCTTCCATCTTTCCCTGGCCATTTGCCCCTTTATTCTGAGCATAGTTTGGACCATTAATCCCTGTTCTTGCTCCTTGATTTCCGATTTCACTTGGTTTCTACCTTTTTGCATTCGAAGACCCCTCATTTCCTTTTTCTAACTTCCCTCACATATAAATTCTCTTCAGATCCCTCTGCTTTTCCCTCTGCAGGATCTTTGGCAAGAACCCAGCCTTGCCATTTGTTCAGGAGAATGATGACATTGCTCAGCTCTCTTCTGGATGTTGCATTGTGTGGCTGCAGCAGCAATACTAATGTTAGAAAAAAAAAAAATCCCCAAAGAACCCCCTAACAATAATCAGAACTCTGTGGAAGAAAGCCCTTTTCTGCCTCACAGAGGTCAGATACTTTTAGTAATTTGCTTATAAATAGAAGGATTACTTTTCCTATATTGTATTTCTCTATATTGTCTTCTTAAAGGTGCACCTGAGGTAATTTTACATCCATGAGAGCATATTCAGAGTTCCTAGTACAATTTTTGTCGGTAAAAAAAAAGCCATTTTTCCAAACCTGAATTATTTAGCAGGGAAAAAAATGGTTTCAACGGATGTTTCTAATAAAAAATGGATCAATCATCTGACAGGATGGCATTTCTTAAATGAAATATTTTGTTTCAGTTTTAAATAAATCTCCATGCACCTCTTTTTTTTTTTTTTTTTTTTTTAAGCTGATGAAAAGGGCAAACTTGTACAGAAAAAAATTAATTTATAATGGACCTGATCTGAAGATATTTCTGTTGTGAATTATGGGATTGCAATCTAAATTTTTAGATTTAAAAAAAAATTATTATTTATACTAGCTGGAAAGAGGGAAAATTTCAAAGTTCTCCTGAGGTAAAATAGCATTTTTCTTAGTTTAAAAAAATTAAAATGCTAGACTGCAAGACTTCATTGAAAAACCAACAAAGACTTGGGAGCACTTTTCCTGGTCCTCATCTGTGAAGCAGGGAGAACAGAGACCTCTTTCCCCCAAATTCTGGTGTATTTCAGGTTTAATCTTTTGGGGACACAAGTTGCACTCTATTCATATAACCACAGCTGCAAGGGATTTGCAATTCCCACCAGAGGAAAGCTGTGCTGTCCTGATGTGGGGTCTGGAGGGACACAGAGATGCCAAGAATTTGAGGGACAGAGCCCAGGATGCTCAGCCTGCCACACTTCCATCCAGCAGCACAGCAATCACTCATTGCTACAGTGCTCAGCCTGTCTGATAATACTGGTGTCATTGCTGGCTGCCTGAAATCCAGGCTGCTGCTCCCCTGGGAGCTGTGATTTGTTAGGCACCTCAAAACTCTGTCCCTTCGTGTGTGCAAACTGATCCATTAATTGCAGCCTCATTAAGAATCTGAGATTGGAACTTCACAGAAACCCATATACATAATCTTTTTGCTCCTTTCAGTGAGGAAAATTTCTTCTCAGGATTTTTTTTTAAAGTCAGCTTTGTGACTGCAGAATGTCCTTATGGTCACTGTAGGATCTGGGCACCTTCCCATTGCTGTCAGCAGAAAGCAGCTCTGGGGGTGGTGATGTTCAGGCAGAATATTAAATTGCTCTGCTGTCTGTTTTACAGGGATTATTCTGGTGAATGCTAAAAATCCCTTGAAAGCATTTTTATAGTGTCCCTGTCCTGCTCCTTCTCCTTAGTGTTCAAATAACCTTTCCCTCCTGCTGTTGATTTTGAGTGTTCTCCCTTTCTGAGTGTTCAGAGAGAAAGGCCCTGGGTGGCAGCTCCCAGCCTTGGCTCTCTCCCTGCTGGATCCACACCATGGATGTGCATTTTGCATTTATGTGTGTGTACCCACAGCTCGTGTTCCCACAAAGCAACATCCTCACTCTCTTTGCTTTTCCAGAAACTCCATCATGCCCCAAGGTGCAATATTTCATAAGCAAACCCTTCTCATACCTGCCGTGCTCACTAATTCAACATGATTTCTGTTCTCTGATAGAGCTCAGCTCTCTGACAAGCCCTGGGCTCTCTTCATTTAGTACCAGGCACAAGAAACTCACCCTTCTCTGCATCTCCTCCAAGCTCTGCTGCCCTCCAACCCCCAGTTTATCACCTCAGCATGCCAGGCTTACCTATATGCCCTCTCAGAGAGGCAAATGCAGGTGTTAATCTGCCTTTTTTAAACATCCCCTTTCCTAGAGTAGATACCATTTCTATTACGAGGATATCCAAGACTTTAGGTTACTATTTTAAGTTGCAGAGCTCAAATGACTGAGTTCCAGGCTAAGTAGGCAACATCTGAACTAACTAAAGAGCTAAAGAGTACAAGAAATCTGCAAGGTCCTTAGTGTATTTTAGAGAAATGAGGAAAGGAAGTGAATTCTGATGTATTCCAGGGTTTTGTGTCCAACATTCAGTTTAGTGGGCTGTTTTGGGGAGACTCAGAATGAGACTTTCCTACCTCTGCCTTCCTGCCCCTGCAGACTCTGCCTTATGGAGCCTAATGTTTGTTGTGTGTTTAAACCTCACTTGTGTGTCTCAGAAGGGCAACTGGCAGTTTAAAAGGGCCAAGCCCACCACAAAACCATGTCCTCAGGTACCATATCTAGATGTCTTCTAAATACTTCCAGGGTGGTGACTCCATCACTGCCCTGAGCAGCCTGTTCCAATGCTTGACAACCCTTGTGATGATGCATTTTTCCTAATATCCTGTCTGAAACTTGCCTGGCACAGCTTGAGGCCATTTCCTGTTGAGCTGTTGCTTGTTATCTGGGAGAAGAGACTGACACCCACCCTGCCACAATAGGCTTGGTGTGATGTGTATATTTGTCTCAAGTGCTCATGCATCACTGAGAAGGGTAATTATAGCAACCCGAGCCTGCCATCTTTATGACACATCATGATTTCACATCTGAACGCTAAATGGGGCTGTTAATGAGTGAGTGCAGCTCAGCTTGAGTGAAAGGGTGTTAAAGAATCAGGTCTGGAGTGAATCAGCCTGTGCATATGTGGCAGTGAAAGAAAACAAGTGATGTGAAATATGAAAAGTGTAGCATTCTGAAGTTACAGCCTGCCTCTCTGCACTGCCCCTTTTCCTAAGGTGATCCCAGCAAATATCCATCCTACAAACTGAATGGGAACCCAGTCACTATAATTACATGTTCTTCCCCCTACAGGTGACTGTCACAGGCCTGTGAGACTCATCAGCTCATGTCATTATTTCTTAGGCTGCCCAAGATGTGATTCCATCTGGTAAATGCCAGTCTTTGTGTGTCAGTGAAAGAGCATGGATGTTTCAGTAGGCCTTTTCTAAGTTTGTGATCTTTGGTCCTGTTATTGTGAGAGGCAAAGAGCCCAACTTCAAGCCTCAGCAGCTTTTAAATAGAGAACAAAAAGATTTTCAGCACTTGGTGTTTAAGAACATACTTTTACCTTTTGAAAAGAGAGATAGAGTCTGTGGAGACTCAGAGTCTGATCAGTTCTGCTACTGATCATTAATGTTATTGTTACTTCATTTCCTAGAATGAGTTTTCAATTCAGTTCTGTAGCAACCAGAAAGGGACAAACACAGTGAGGTCACTGTGCTTCCTGCTCCAACATTTGAGGTTGCTTTGAAGCATGACCTGCCAGCAGATGATTCTTAAAGACTTCCAAAGCAAGGCCTAATGTTCTTTTGCACATATTGTTCTTTTGTTTTTTCTCTTTAAAGAAAAGGCTCCTTCCCCTACTTTTCAAAAGAAAATATGTCTCTGTGGAACTGCATTTTACTGCCTTGAAGAACATGATGTTCAGTCATGACACAAATTTTTGTGTAATCAAGGAAGTTACTTCAGGACTGGGAGGTTCTGAGACTCAAAAGTACTTTTGGATTTTTTTTTTAACCATTAAAGGTAACACTCCAGCACTGAAACAAGAGCTGTAGAACTCACTTAAGTGCTTCTGATGGCTATCAGATGTATTAACTCCCTTGCACATTAACAGCTCTGGTGCCAATGCAAATAGTCCTCTTTGCTGCTCCCTGCATTATAGACTCCTGATCATTACTACCTGGTCAGAATGCCTTTGGGATTTTTAAATTATTTTTTTTCTATTACTTTATTGATTGCTCTTTTTGAGCCCTGGAAGAATGCCCTGTTGCCTTTTTCACTTGATGCAAGGTGTATGGTGTGATTCAGCATAAAAGAAAGGGAAGAGGCATCATGTTGAATGTAGTGATAAACAGCAGAGGGGCAGAGAAAAGGAAGAGGTTCTGGCAGGCTCTGCAGGGACTGTGTTGTAATAATGGGCCACAAATATATAGGTAGATAAGCAGAAATGCAGAGGAAGCTTTTATGAAGTTCCTTGGAGCAGCTCCATGAACAGCACAGGCAGGGCATGGCCATTAATCCAGCAGGGAAGTCAGGCCTCTGCTCCTTTCTTACCCTGAGCATTTGGGCTGCCAGAAAATCCCAGCATTTTCAGCAGGAGTGATGCCCTTTGGAACGTTTTATTACAGAGACTGCTACTGAATGTCTTCTCTGAAGTAATTTTAGCTGCATATAGCACTGTTATTTACAGTGTGTGCGTTTGCCTGCGCCTCTATAGGTCAACTGACTGTGTAGGTAACAACACCCACACATCCTCAGGCTTGTGCCTGTCCATGTCAATCCATAGCTCATTTACACTTTATTTAGGCAAGTAGCTCAAAGCCTCAAGCAAAGTCCACGTTCTTTGCATGCCTACACTGCTGGCTGCTCTGGCGTGACTCCACTCCCTTTCCCATGTGCTTGTCCTTCCAAACTCTGTGTCTACAGCTGTGTGAGGCAGGGGAACACTGCACAGCCAGCTGGCTGGAAACCGCCTGGAAAATAATGAAAATCAGGTGTCCAGAAGGAGTATGTGTTTAGATGTGTCTTGACTTCCCTTGGTTTTCCCTGCAGACAGCAGTGATCCTGTATTAGCTTTGTTTTTTTGCTCTCTGTGAAAATCAGATGTTTAGATATGGGGAGAACAGAGCTTGGTGTGACTTTTGGAGACTTTATCTTGGCAGATGCTGCGTGCCAGTTGTACCTCTGGCATACAGATGGAGAGACACTGGGGGAAAAAAAGAAGCCAATAAATAAAATTAATTTTGGCATCTGGATGAAAAAGAAAACCAAGATCATATTTTGTCTCATTATGATGTTAGCCAGTTGTAGGGACCAGGGAGGAGTGTGCTCTGAGGAGATGGATGGAAACATATTGAGCAACCTGAAAGCTCTGTGCCAGCAACCCAGCCCAGTGCTGTTCTGCTCTCTGTGGAAAGCAGGACCACATATGGGAGGCAGGACTTCCAGGAACAACAGAAATTTGGACCACATGGTACTTTACATTCTACTTTGGGTTTCCACAGAATTTGGTACATTTTAATGCTCTGGTTTTTTCTGAGGCTTTGGGTTTTGATGATGCAAAAACATTCCTACGTTGCCATATTTTTTCAAAGGAAAAGCATGTATTCAAAATGTTGGGCATTAAACTCAGTGCATGTGTGCTTGCAAGCCCACTGCTGTCTCATTGCTATTGTTTCCTCTTTCTCAGGACATGACCTTCAGCACCACAATAAATCAGGAAGAACCTGTCAAATCCTCCTAGCTCCCCGGCTGTGCAATTTGCTGTTCCTCACTGTTCCCCTGACAGCAGCTTTTCTCACCCAAAGCACAGAAGCCAGCAAGTCGCAAATGACAGCTGAAAAGTGAAGCATTACCAAGAGCTGCTTGAGACTCTGTCAAAGAGAACTTTTATATATAATTCTCCTTCTGAGCCTGGGAAGCCGTGCATCCCATCAGTTCCAAAGAACGGAGAGAAGAAATGTTCAAGTAACCAACACCAGAAATCACACAAATTCATACACATTTTAGAGCATCTACACACAGCGACTTACAGCATTTATAATTCTCCATTCAGGATGGATGATGGATATAGAAACACAAACCAGGTCTCAGGTGACTACAGGTACCAGGATGGCAACTACGATGCCCCCAACAACGGCTACCGGGGCGGGGATGAGCCCGCGCAGGAAGAGGATGCCCAGAGTGATGTTACAGAAGGCCACGATGAGGATGATGAGGTCTATGAGGGGGAGTACCAAGGGATCCCACACCCAGATGACATTAAAGAGAAGCAGAAGAAGCGAGCGCCTGCCATGGCTGATGAATACAGAGACCGTGCTGACCTTATGGCCGAGAGGATGGAGGACGAGGAGCAGCTCGCCCACCAGTACGAAAACATCATTGAGGAGTGTGGCCATGGACGCTTCCAGTGGACTCTCTTCTTTGTTTTAGGGTTGGCACTGATGGCAGATGGGGTGGAGGTGTTTGTGGTTGGATTTGTTCTTCCCAGTGCTGAGAAGGATATGTGCTTGTCCAGTTCCAACAAAGGGATGCTGGGTAAGTGCTGCTGGCAAACAGCTCTTCTAATGCAGTGAACAGCAGCTGGGACACCTTTTCCTAGTGACCAGCTGATTTCAGGATCTTCTGATGACTTTCTTCTTGTGTTGTGTGTCATGCATGGTCATGCTTGGGTAGATCTGACTCAAGAGGGGTTCACATGCTGATGAGCAGCAGAATTGTACCAGAATGTGCTGTGGCCCCAGTTCTAGTCTAGTCAATGTGGGCTGGATCTGGGCAAGACAGCTTGCAGTCTGCAGGTCCACAGGGCAAAACTCAAAGGGAGGTTCAGGATAAATAAGTGAAAAGTAAAAGATGGATTTAGTGACTCAAAATTCAAAGCTGTTAGAAACTACAGGTTTCCCTTTCTTTCAGCCCAAAGTCCCAAATGGCAAATCAACTGTGCAGTCAGTTCCTTCTGCCTGCTAACTTCTCAGTTTGCTCATATGTGCTGGACCAGATGTCGTCAATGGAGGCTTCTTTTTAGGTCTATGGAATGCAATTAAAGTGCAGCATGCAGATTAAAGCTGAGGCTACTGGCAACATCCTTTTTGCATCATTGTCGACATCTCCCTGATGTCAAAATACAGGGCTTAGTTATTGGGAGTGAGACTGAGTGGAAAGGTTTGGACGAACAATTTTTTCCCTTGAACAATAGGCAAGCCATATTCCATCACCCAAAGACAGCAAAACCTCCCAGATCTCCAAGAATCAGGACAGGATCCTGTGGCCGATGGCGTGGGCCGGACAGCTGACCACAGGGACGGCCAGCGGCTCGGTGGCTTGTTCTGAGAGCTTCCTTTTTGTTAAGTCAACTTCAGCTAGGGACTTCTTTTCCCCTCGCCGCGAGCCGGGCTTCCCTGGGATGGTGGCCGCTGTCCTAAAAGCCGGAGAGCCGTTGAGAGAGAGAGTGTTCCCTTGCCCGGAGCCCCAAATCAGACACAAGACACGAGGGTCCGCTCTGCTTGGGCTCAGGGGCAAAAGACCCCGGGATAGCCCAACATTCAGACTTTTATTCTGAGGGTTACAACTTATCTCATAACGGTACAGGGGAGGACACGGAGAAGGGTCGAAGGTCAGGGTCCAGTCGGGAAGGAGGAAGGGAGGAAAGAGTGAGACACAAGATACCATTGTTAACTGAGGGGCAGGCGGGGGGAGTTCGACTCCCTTTCCAAGGCCAAACTTAACTCTACCTTCAGAGGGGCCTCACTTTCTAGGCCCCCAGAAATTCTTCAGGGGATATGTCATTCTCTGAGCTTGAACCACCGCTACAGGATCCAGCATGGCCCATGGTGAGAGCCAGCCATGCAATAGGAAAGCATCTGGAAGGGAAATAAAGTAGCTCTCGGAATAACTGCTTGAAGAGGGAGAGTGTGTATTGATGGACTGGGATTGCAGGGAATCATCAGGGACTGTAGGTCATACATGCTGGCCCAGAAGCCCTGCCTGAATCAAAGTAAATGCAGATTTGGGACTAGACCCCAGCCCTTGACTTCATTCTGTTTTAATTATTTTCGTGTGACAAAGGCAATAGGTAATTATCCCTATGTAAACCTCTCCTCTTGGTGAACTGAGGTCATATTCACTTTTCTGTTTCTCCCTTTTTCCTTTGAATGTGAGGATCAGGATGTGTCTTTCTATGTTAGCCAGGTTTGTACTTTTGTGCCTTAAAGAATTTAGTAACTTTTTTTGCTTCACGAACCCCTTAAAAAGTCTAGCCCGAAATATCTGCAGTCAGAGATCTAAAAGCAAACCTCTCGCAATTAGATCCTGATTTCAAAGGGGCTTTAGAATTTACCAGCTCCCTGTGGGACACAAGGCTTGGTGTCTTTTCAGTGATGAGACCTTTTTTGAAATGCAGGTCATTTATTTTGGTGACTCTATGAAAGCTGAGTTTTTCTGAAACTCTGACCCCATAAATATCTACCTCTGTATAGCTCAAGCTCTGGCAGGCGCCTGAATGAGAAAACTTCAAATGTCACAAGGAAATCTATCTTTTAAGTATTTCTGGCCCAAACACAGGTAAAAATGAACACGAAATCTCCCCAGAGAGCAAGTTCTGCTTTTTCCATCTCAGTATTTGCAAGGCTGAAAGTTCAGGGTGTTCTGATAGGCTCTGAATAAGCAAGGAGACATTTGGGTCCATATCCAATCCCAGCTCCAGCCTCCTGTGCACTAACAGAGCTAATCTGGGACTGCTAATGAGGGGAAGAGAACTCTTCTTACTGCCTTTCCTGCCCACTTTCAAACACAGCTTGTGAGAACCTGATTTTGCAGAACAATTTCTACTGTCCTTAGCTTGCTTGTTTGGGGGATCTCCTGTCAAAGCTTGTATTCACACTGTTTTGTGACTTAAATATGAGGCAGAAAAAAAGAGAATTTTTCTAAAAACAATAAAAGCTAGTTCATCTTGGTTTGGGACAGTGAAGAGAGTGGGTGTTATGGCAGCATCCAGTTGTTACTGACTGGTGATGTACACGGGGCAGGTCTGATTCAGTCCATCTTGCTTGTTAAACACCCTTTCTTGTCCACTGGACATTTCTCTGCTGCTGGATCTGAGGTTTGTGAGATTACTCTTTGTGAAAATGATTGAAGCACGGCTTGGAAAGCTTTACATTGCCCAGCAGTGCTCTGATGTGAGTAATGAGTACCCAAGGCATCAAGAAGAGAGAGTGTGACAAGCCTGGGGTGAGTTGCTGGAGGGCATAAGAAGGAAACAGTGCAAATCTCTGGGTCTGGAGAGAAGAAGGAGAACTTTCTGCCAAATGAAGGGTCGCAGGAGCAGGGAAAAGAGGGTGTTGGAGGTTTGACAGGCAGCAGGGCAGTGCAGGGACATGAGGTGTGGCTGCAGCCCTGCCTCCAGCACAGCCTCGTGTCCCAAGTACTGCCCCTGCAAGAAGGTTTCACCTCTTTTCTGAGTACCTGTGGCATAAGGACAGCAGATATCAGCTTCTCAAGGGGAAGGCTGAGGAAGTGCTATTGATGGAGACAAGAACATAATTATCAAAATCTTCCTTAGAATAGCTTCAGCTCCCATCCATCTACAATGAGGAAAAAAAGGTATTTCCCACAAAGTTCAGAGCCTCCAAGACAAGCTCATGTCCCTCTGTGAATCCAATCCTCCCACTGATCTGGATTCAATTCCATTTAGGGGTTGGTTTGGTGGCAATCAAAGAGCCTTCACCTCAATTTCTGATGTGCAGTGACGGTCTTGCACAGGTATGTCTGCACAGGATGAGCAGGGGGGTGATTCAAGCAGGCACAGCTTTCCCTCAGGTTATCACAAGATTTTAGGGAAGCAGGGATATTACCCACACATGAGCTGCTGCTGCCCCTTGCCTTAATCCCATCTACCAATAAACATCTACAAATAAGCTCATTATTTATTCCCAAGGGACTGATTATCTCCCCACGTTTTTGCTAAGGAACATAACCAGGTTTTCCCAGGTGCAGCTAAGGTCACTTCCAGGCAGCTGCTAACATTTAAACACACAAGGTCTTAGCCATAACAAGAGAGGCCAGGAGGGAAAAACTGCGAAATTAAGTCAGGTGAATAATCAAACTCCAGCAGAAATAGGAAGGGACAAATAAGAGAGATAAAGCAGATGCCTCCTAAAGACTAATTTAGTGAAGTTCAACTTCTGTTAAAAGGACGTTTTGCATTAAACACTCTGCATATTGCATATTTTTCCTCCCTTGGAAAGCAGTCATGAGAAAATATCAAGCAAACTACGGCCAAATTATGCAAAAATTGCAAATAAACAGATGCCCACAGTGTTTCATGAAATGTGTGAAATGGATATGACACATCTTAGAAAACGTTTACATTGGTTCTGAAAATAAACATCTCACCATCAGATGCAAATTAACAGCTATGTTAGCCCTAAATATCCTGAGTGGGACAAAACACTTATTTGGAAGTTTTCAGTGGTAAGAAATGCTAAAGATGATTTCAGGGGTATTACAAAAATAAAACCCAACAAAAAAAAAGAAATGACATTATACATATTTTAGCAGTTTGATTTAATCAACTTATAATACAAGTTGTTAAGAATAAGTTTGGTTACATGCAACAAGATTATTTTTACACATTTGATAGAACTGCTTTGCAGAGCTTTTATTGGCAGTCAAAATAATAATTCAATTCTTAAATTTACTGAAACAGAATATTCCTTGTCAGTATGGAAAGATCATTTTTTTTCAATATGCTAAGGATAATCAAAAGAGTAATAAAATTTTGTGTTTGCTGAAAGGCACACTATCATTATTTGGAGAAATATCTTATAAATATCGATCTTTACATGCTATAAATCAGTTCTTAAGAGGACTAAATATTATGTTTGCAAGCACAGAGCAGTAAGTACACAACCAATATAAAAGATAATGACATAGTAATGTTTTAAACTTCTTCACATCCTGCAAATAAAAAACTTGAGGCACAGTTAAAGCATCAGCCCTCTCAGATCCCAGAGTTGCAGGTGTTATCATCATTTCACAGTTCACTAAACTGAGACAAGGACATTTTTAAGGGCTTTGCCCGTAACTGTGGAACAGCTACACCAAGGCTGAGAATAAAATTGCTTTTTCAGGCTCCCTTTTCCTTTTTATGATTTAATAATAATTTTTTAAAGGAGAATATCATATTACAGACTCTTAACCTCACAATGTTGGATAAAAAAAAAACCTAGAAGAAAAGATCCTATAAGTAATTATGCTTTTATGTAGTAATTCAAGCTTGGCTGTGTGAGTCAGGTTAAGTAGAATGTGTTCAACTTGCCTGCTTTTAGTTGTGTGAAGAGATTGTTTTATTATCAGCTGAGATAAAATCTGATCGCAGCTTCTCATTGACCCGAATTCACCTGATATGACAGTAAATCCTAATCCCCTCTGCAGAGCTCAGTGGCTTTTCTCCACTTTTTTTCTCCTCTGGCTGAGCACAGACAAGCCCAGCCATGGCTCCTCTGCTCTGCCATGGTTATTTGCTGCCTCTTTTGCTCCTCCAAGGCCGTGGACCCCCAACACAGCAGCCACAACACCCTGATGATACCTGCCCATGTCAGGCACGGATTCCTGGCTGCAAATTTGCTCTCTGGTAGAAATGCTCAGCCCAAGCTGCAGCCCAAGGAGCAGCATCACCTCAAGCAGCAGGGAAAAAAAAACCAAGCAGGTGTTTTTGTGATTTGAGAACACCCCACATTTTGTGCAGGTCTGATATGGGGATGAATGGCTGTGTCCCCATCTGTAAACACTGTGGGAATTTCATCTGATGGGTTCCAGCCTGAGGAGGCTTTTGTTGGACAGCAAAGGATTTGTTTGGCCTCCTCTGCTGAAATCTTTGCTTTAGCAGAGGGGTTGGGTGGGGAGAACCAGATGGTCCCACGAATGTTGTGGTGCTGGACAAGTCCTGTGGGGAGATGTGAAGGCTGCTGAGTGTAAACACCACCCACGCCCCGCTGGCAGCACCCAGCCCGGCTGTGCAGTGCCTCTCCCGAGCTGTGCCACAGCCCCACGGGCTCACCCACCCTCCCCAGCCCCAGCTGCACAACCCCCTCCATCCCAGCAGCCAGATTTGCCCCATATCCACACACACATCTCCCAAAATGGAACGATGACTTTCCCACGGGACATTCCCTCCTCAGTGCCAGAGCCACTGCCTGTGGGAGGAGTCTCGCTGCTTGTGTGTATTAATCACCAAGGAGAGTGCAGCAAGATGAGCCTTTCCTTTGACTTCCATTTAAAAGGTCAAGATGATTCATGGGGAAAGCACTAATGAGCCTGCTAGGAAGAACAGATTGAAAATTGCAGGAAGAATGTTAAAAAAGACCTCCAGCCCTCATCTCATCCTCTGTGGAGACCCTCCTCTGTTCTGGGACATCATTATGGCACACGAGAGTCAGGGCTATCACTCCTTTATTCCTCTCTTTCAATTACTTACAATTGGATCCTGAGCCCTACCACATCCATCTCCCAAATTGTCCAGACCTGAATCACAAAGTTTTTTTGTGTCCAACAAGGTGCATCCCTAACAGATTCTACGCTAGTAATAGTATTTCAATAACCAGTTTTTATTAGAGCTTGAACCGCAAGATATATAAAGTCCTAATAATTTTCTGTCATCCAAATCCTTTCCCTCTTCAAGAGCCTCTTTTTTACCACAGGGATGTACTGGTAGTTGTCTGGGATTTGAAGGCAGGTAGGAGCTTTTCCATTCCTGTGGTTACAGGCTCCATGCAAACCAGAGACAACCCTGGGCCCAGGCAGCCTCCTCACCTCCCTGACAGCCCCAAGGACTATGGGGCTTCTTCTCAGTGAGCTGTTTCATTTTTTTCTGCTCAAAGTTTCTATTTAATCCACAAGTCTTTGTCCTGTCTTAAAAGGGATTATTTTTAGATGTGCCTCTTTTTTTTAAGAACTTTAATCCCATTAACTAACAATGAGAAAAATTCATGCTTGTGATACAGATTTAGGTAACCCTTGAATTTTTTGTGTTTTTTTCTGAAACCCTTAGAGATCTTCTTTTAACTACATTGAAGTAGTAAAAATCCAGTTTAGCACACACAGATCTATATACTGCATCTGCAGAACATTCTTTTCCTTATTCCTAGAACTTCAGCTTTTAACTTCAAATTCCTGTCTAACACAGAGAACATAACTTCAGTAAAGGCTAATAATTTTTTTAGTGTGAAAATGCTAAATATGTTACCCCTTTTCTAGTGGGAATAAGCCCAGTCAGTGGTCACATATTTTCCTTATAACTTCAGCTATGGATGAGTCATAACCCAAAATTTATTCATAGAATTTCAGCCCTTTGGTTTTCCACCACTTTTATGGGAGGCTGTTGCAGACTTTCCCACAGGCATTCATTATACTCCAGGACTTGGGGAATAGTCTGCAAATAACAGCTTATTCAGAGTTGCCCTTAACATTTCATCTGAGCACCTAATGTGTCAATTGGGAAGCTGATCCTTCCTAGCACAGTCTAACTATGTGTGGTTTGAAGCCAAGTTTAGAAGTCGAGGTTCTGGTGCAGACCATTGTAATGTTGTGCTGTGGAATATTTGATGGACAGAACTAACCCAGCAAAAGAAATACTATTTTGTGATCATGTTTCTTGGTCCAACTCTCCTTAAAATTTTAGTTTCCGTGGTATGAGCTGGATCTTTTTCAGAGGTAGCAGCCATTACTGTGTTCTCTGGAAGATTGTCTCCCTGCAAAGAGGCTGTTGGAGTAACTATTCCTCTCCTGCCTGAGTCCCTGCCACCTTGTCAATCCAGGACACAGCAATCTGCAAAGCAGACGTTGTTCAGCACCCTGGGTCCCGAGATCCATCAGCTGACAGTGTTCTATAGCAACTACCCCAAAATTTTAATTACATTGGCCAGAACATGCAGTCTTCACCAAAAAAAGACCTCTCCTTGATAATGAAATGTTCTGTTGATTTTTTTTTTCAACTCAAAAGCATGTATTTCCATTACCAGGATCTTCCCCTAAGAACCTAAGTAGACAGTCTATGGCTGTCCCTGATATTTTCTTTACTACAGATTTTAGGGACCATTGATTTATCATAGACAATAACTAATTAAAGCAACACCCTCTTGGTGAGTTTGTGAGATTACCAGGTCTGCTGTGATTTATGCTGCTCACTGTCTGATGGATGCTCTGTTGCAGAGGTACAATCTTCCTTCCATCACCAGTTTGGGATCCTTAGTCAGAATCTGCAGGGGTTTGCTCACAAAACCAGCTCCATTCTTAATGTCCAGTTTCAAGCACTACCACATCCCATGCTGAGCCCACTCCTCTCCTGGCCAGAGAACAGGACTGCCCCTCAACAGTCACTGCAGCAAAACACCAGCTAGAAGACAGCAACAATCTCCTCCACCTCCTCCTGACCTGGGACGTTTTCTGTTACTAAGAGGATTTGGATGAACATCTGCCATCCAGGGATTTTCTTTGGGGGGAGGGGGGGGCTGGGGGGGGGGGGGGGGGGAGTGGGAAAAGATTATAAAAATGAAGTTTGGCAGATCATTTTTCCTTCCTCATCAGGGTCTGGCTGTGCTGGCAGGGCTCACTGTCAGATGGGTGGCTGTGATGCATCAGTGAGTAGACACAGGGCTCATCATCACTTCCTTCCGCTGGCTGCCATCAGAGTTGCTCCATTAAATGCGGCTCAGGAGCCAGGGTAAAAGCATTAATCCATCCAGCACTGCATTAAGATCCTTCCTTCAGGAAGGTTTTGGACTGAAACTGTTTTTGCTTTGGCTCACCTTTGTAATTTACACTTCAGTGAACAAGCTGGAGGTCAAAGTTAATAGAACTAGAGATCTGAGACTCTGAGATGTGTCTGTATCTTGTCTTCAGATCAGTACCTGAAACCTTTACACACCTTCAGATCACCTCACCAGGACAGCATGGGTCAGGAGAGTAGGGCAGGGAGTAGTTGCACAGAACCACGTGCTCATGGTAGAGGTACAATTGGCAAAATTCTGCTCCACAGTTCTGGTACAAAGGCTTTTAATAGACTAGAACAGATGGGGTTTTTTGCCTTTGACACACAAATCCTGCCCATCAGACATCACGTGGATCCAAAAGAATCACTCACAGAGAGGTGACCCCACAGTGGAATAGGGAGATTTAAGAAATCCAAACTTTTCCACATCTGATCAATGTGAGGTAAGTGTCCTTCAAATGCTGAAATGGATCTCTGCTGCATAGCTTTTAATTTAGTAATGCATTTTAAATCAGGCATTTGCAGTCAAAAGGAAGACAGGATCAGCTGCCAGATAACTCAGCATTAGCCCCTAGCTGGCATTGCTGGATGGCACAGAGCTGCATTCAGCTACCAGACTGAGTGTTTTGTTTAAACATTAATGAATTACAAAAACATTCATCTCCACCTTGTTTTCCAAGTGTGTTTGACTGAACAGGATCTGGGGAAGGCATTGGCTCTCAAGAGAAGCCAAGTTTGGTTCAAGGTGAGGAATGAACCTCCAGACAGTCAACCATGCCTGAAAAGTGATTCTTTTAGCTGTATTTCTCCAGTCAGTGAGTGGGAATGTTTCCTGTTAAGGCAGTGTATTTACTTGCTCAGCATCCATTCACTTGGGGCCAGGGATGCTGGGATCACTGCTGCTTTCATTCGACCCCTGGGTTTTGAACCTGTCACATCCCCAGTCTCCAAACATCCTCAAGCATCATCCTTTTCCTTCCAGAACTCCCTGCACTGCAAGTTCTGCTTTCCGGCAAGCAGATGTTCTCCATCCTGAAATAGCTCAGCTCACCTGGATCACATCCAGACGTGATCAGGCCCTGTCAGGATCTCCACAGCAGGACTGTGCAGCCTATAAGCACAAACTATAAACCTGTCAGTGGGGTTTGATATGGTGCAGGAGGTGTTTTTGGGAGCAGCATCTTGTGCCTCTGTGCTCCCTAGGGAAAACTGTGGTTGTGACCAATTTCTTCTGAACTACATCTGGAAAGTACATAAAATAAATGAAAATATTCCTGACCGTTTGAGCATTGTTAACTAGTGCTATTTGCACTGGTATCTGCATAAAGCAAAAGGCAATAAAATCTCTGGCCCTTCTTAGAAGAGCCAGGGACAGCTGCTATGTTCTCCAGGAGAGCAGCAGCCATAAACTGAGCAGGTAACAAGGAGACTACCCAGAGTGGAGACCCATTCTCTCCTGTTCAGCCTGGCACTAAATGAGTCATTGAGACTGTGGTTTGAGGACCCTATAGTAGAAGATCCAGTAAAGTCAGGTAAAAAAGAAGAATCCATCTTTCCTGACAATAACTCTATAGAGCAAACTGTCCAGACAAGCCTTAGATTCTCCCTTCTCCTCAAATTTTCAGATCTAGACTGCACTCTTGAGTAAGCTGTCCTTTATTAAGACACCAGATCTTGGCTCAGTAATGAAGGAAGTAGCTGAGCTACACAAGCTGAGTCTGGGTAACAGAGTGATCCTTTCAGATACAGCTGGGAAAAGCAGAGAGTGAAAGAGATGAAACCCTGCAAAGAGATTCAGCCATGCTTCTTCAGTCTCTCTGCTCTCACAGTTTTCCAGGCACAAACAGCAGGCTGGCAGAGCCTCTCCCTACACATCCTCCATCCTGCTGCACTCAGGGGGGTCAGAGGAGTTAAGACATCAGACTTCTGTTGCATTGTTGGTGGCACATAGCTGGGACACGTGCATCCTAAGCTGCTTATGCCTGGCCATTGCTTACGTGCAGAGGATATGTGAGCTGTGAGGCTGGGAAAGAAAGATGTGGGTCTGGTCAAATGAGGGTATGTCCAAATTGCCTGAAGTGATGCAAGCTCTCAGGCACGAGATGGGAAAATCACTGTCCTGCCAATGGACAGAGTTTCTGGCATCTGAGATTTGGAGCAGATAGGAGTATCTCTAGTTTATTGCACAGTGTGCCAGGATGACATCTGCTGCCACATGGGCACTCTAAAGTCTGCTTCTACATTACTACTGCCACCCTGTTAACATGCTGACTGTCTCTCTCACTTCCAGGCTTGATAGTCTACTTAGGCATGATGGTGGGGGCTGTCTTGCTGGGCGGCCTCGCTGATAAGCTGGGAAGAAAGCAATGCCTCATCATATCACTTGCAATCAATGCTGCCTTTGCGTTCCTCTCCTCCTTCGTCCAGGGATACGGATTCTTCCTCTTCTGCCGCCTTATCTCAGGCCTCGGGTGGGTATCTGCTAGCTCTGCCCCTGTCCTGGAGGAGCCCCAGCACAGCTGGAAAGGTTGGGTGTGTGGGTGGGACAAAGAAGGCTGCTGAGGAGATGCATCTCTGGTACCCAGATGGGATGACATGGCTGTGTTATCTCACTCTTGATACTTAGAGCTGTAATGGCGGGGAAGTTTGGTCCTTGATTTTCTTCTGGTGCTGCCCAAAGTGTGCAGAAATGTAGGTGAGACTGAAAAATGCCCAGCTCCAAGGCCTTCAATGAGACCCTCAGCAGTTCCCATTGCCTGCCTGCCTATTTTGCCTCCCTAAAATGATTGATCATGAAACAACAAGAGGAGATGTTTAAGTGAAGAGCAGGGTATTACTCTGGCTTTGAACAAACTGTACAGGAAATTCAGCTTTTAGAGAATGAGAAGGATCTTGTTCATCTTTGATGTCTAACACCAGTCCAGCCAAAGAGAGATTTCCATTTTTCCTGAGTCTCACTTCTGAGCAGCCCATGTGTGAGCGTGACCTTCCCCCATTAAACGTGCAATCCTAACCACAAAGACATTGAAGAACACTCGCATTTTTCCTCTCATTTTTCATGTGTTGTTTTTTCTCCTCAGTATTGGGGGCACCCTCCCCATCGTGTTTGCCTATTTCTCTGAATTCCTGTCTCGTGAGAAGAGGGGGGAGCACCTGAGCTGGCTTTGCATGTTCTGGATGATTGGTGGCATTTATGCTTCAGCAATGGCTTGGAGCATCATTCCACATTACGGTAATTTGTGCTTTTGACTTTCTACACATTCCTACACCACTACACCACCCCAAACCCTTGCACAGGTAGTGACAGTTCTTACACAAGCCAGCAAAAACACCACTGAGACTAGTAGATACCTGAAGTGATCTCAGAGGGTCTCATAAATTGACTGCATGGTTGATTGATGGATACCATAGCTGCAGACAGGACTGGATGGGGTTGTTTTCCATCTAAAGCCTCAAATGCATCCCTTGAATTGCACTGCTGGAGCCTGAGCCCTTAATCTAAATGTGAGCTCATTCGGGGAAAAAAATGACTGGGATTATATTGCAAAAATTGATCTAGTTATCAAAAATAAGCAACTTTAATCAGGGAATTACTGGATGCTGTGAATGGTAGCAGTGAGGACAGAACATGTGCTTTCCCTAAGCCAAGTCAGGGCTGTGTACCTGGTGACACTGCTGCCCAGCATGTGGTGGGCTGAAGTCACTAATGACTTCCCCTAAATGGATGCAGGGGTGGAATGGGTTGCCTGCCCTCAGCTGGAAGTGGCAATGAAAAAGTAGATGGCTGTAAACTGAAATGTACTTGTGCTCTGAAGAGCAAAAATCTGCATGTCACATGGAATTCCTTGTAACTTGTGTATATAACCTAGGAAAACCCCAGAAGCAAATATCTACTGGGAAAGATTAACTCCTCCAGTATTCAGTGACACCAGCTGTTTGCAAAATCCTGTTTGAGAAAAGTAGGACAGTTCACAAAACCCCAATGAAAACCACTAACATTTACCTATCTGTCATTTCATTTTTAGCACGTTTAAAGCACATTCAGTACAAAGAAATATTCATGCTTTTGATTGATATGACAGACACTGTTGGAAGAAATAGGCAAGCTTACTGCAGTGGTGTCAGGTAGAAATAACTCTATTATCTGCAACAACATTTGCATTAAAAAGCCCTTAGATATTTACATTACAATTATTTTTCAGATGACTTTTTGATGTTGTGTTTTTTTAGCTTCTTATTTGATTTCCAGTGTTCCACCTACTATTTTCGAACTTTGTGAAATCATTAGAACACCATGACTGGCTCAGATGATACCTCTGCAAAACCCATTGCTGGATGATTTCCTTACTATGTGAATAAAAAAAATTATAGAAAAAAATGAATTAAACACTGCTTTTGAGATTTGAGCCTAGGGAGATTAAATGAAGCAATGTAAGAGAATGAGGCTGTACCTTCCAGTTCTTAGCAGAGCAACACTTAACTGGGTCAAACACTAGGAAAAAAAGCAGAAGAAGGGGCACCTCAAATGCAGAATTCAGATTTTGATATTTCTGAGTTTGAAGCCCAGCTCAGGTTTTGTAGGTCTGGAAAGAAATAAACTTGCTTTTCTTGCTCACTTCCATGGAATGTGAAATACATATGCGATGTAGGAGATGGAAAGAAGACGTCTCTAATGTGCCTCTCAGATCTGAGATTTAACCTTTGTAAACTTTTGGAAACGTCACTGAGGAGCAATCAATTATGGCCTTTATTCCTGTACCGTTTTCCAGCCTTACTTGCCTACAGCTGCACAGATCTTTTCCTATCACTGGGTGATTTCTAAACTCAAAGATAAAAGAGGGTTTTAAAAAGGCAGATCCTGAGCCTATTCCAATTTCTGTAATGAACATGATCTACTGAGCATGCTATTGAGCCTCCAAGAGTACTAAGAATAGCAAACTTTTAACATTTCCTCATGTCATACAGAGCTGTAAAGTTCAGAGCTGATTTAGCAGAGGAAAAACTCAGAATGCCTGGTCAGTATCTTTACTCACTGTCTCTTGGTGTTTGCAGGCTGGGGGTTCAGTATGGGAACCAAGTACCACTTCCACAGCTGGAGAGTCTTTGTGCTGGTGTGTGCTCTGCCCTGCATCGCCTCCCTGGTGGCGCTGAAATTCATGCCTGAAAGCCCACGGTTTCTGCTGGAGGTAAGATGATTCATCTCAAACGTTGCAGTCTGATATCAGCAGAGGATGGCAGGTCCCTGATGTGTCCCTCTCTGTCTTTCTTTTTCCCATCAAACACACATGGCACAAGTTCTGAGGCAAAGCCACTCCTACATGTCTACAGCAGCTCCACTGCTTAAACCCCAAAGATTACAGACTGTGGGGTCAATCATTGATGATTAGTGTGTCACTGCCAGATGGAGTAGAGAAGGAAGGTAGTGAGAGATGGGAATTTTATATGCCCAACAAAGGTACTTTGAAAACTCGCAGAGTTTGGGCATGGAACTACTGAATCCTGGTGGTAGAGCAAAGGACAAAGTACATTTAACTGTATAAAACAGTTAAACCTGAGAAATCTTAGACAAGGATTCTGTATTTACACTTGGGAAATGTAGCAATACCTCGTTCAAGTTAAGCAAGACTCTGCAAGTCTTTGGCAGAATTGGGGTGAAGGTCCAGTTCTCCTCATCCATTTCCTCTTCTTTTACCTGTTTTTAAAGCTCTATCCCTGACCCCTTTCCTGCCTCAGGCAGTTTTAGGACAGCTCCTTTCTCCAACATAGAGATGCTGCACTCTGTGAATTCCATCCTTTCTTTCAGCTCTTCAGGTTTTGTGCAGCCTATGCTGTCTGGGTTCTGCTCCACTATACTGCACCTCTAGAATGGCTTTCTCTCTGAGCTTTGATAAATTACAGAGCTGGGATCTTGAACACTTGCTTTTCTTCTCTTTGGTGTTTTCAGATTGGTAAACACGATGAAGCCTGGATGATCCTCAAGCAAGTTCATGACACCAACATGCGGGCCAAGGGCGAGCCAGAGAAGGTGTTTACGGTGAGTTGAGCAAAGCCATCAGTTAAGAAAAGCTGGACATACATTCCTCAGTGCAGCACAGCACCGTTCTATTTCTCCTCAGGACTTTTTCAATGTAATCTCTTCCCCAGCGACCAGAAAAAGGACTGCGAGGAGCATTTTGTACATTTAAACTTTAGATGCCGGTCTGTTTTTCCAAGAATTAGTCAAGTCTGTGAATTGCAATGAGTACTCTTCATTCCTGGTGTTACTCTACATCCTTTAGACCACTGATTTTTCAGTTACATACATGCTTAATTGGTTTGCTCTGAGAGACGAAAACAAAATAAGAGAGATATTAGCCATGTGGGAGACCTGAGTCACTTCTTTCTCCATTCTGGCTTCTAATCAAAGTCTGATTAAACTTCAAGTACTTTCTAATGAGCTTTCCAAACTCCACCTGCCTCATATCCAGTCTTTAATCTCTCCAAGGGAAAGTGGGATGAGTGGTTATTACTCATTGGTCTGCTGCTTGTTGTGAAAAAGGTCATACCATCAGAGTCGTTAATAGTAAAATCAGAGGAAAGGTTTATGCAGGGGTTAGCTGCAAATTACTGTAATTCAGTTGTAAAATCCTGGTGAGCCAGCCAGGGAAGAACTCTTGATTTATGCTTTTAAAGATGAGAGCACACATGCTTTTAAAGGATGGAAAAAGAGGAGATACACTTGTGTGTGAAACACATATTTTTGATCAAGAAGGAGACCAAGGTTCCATGTTCAGAAGGGCTGTCAGCAAACCATGCCCCTTGGGAGTGATCCTTCAAGGAAATTAAAGTTTCAAATCTAAGCATGACAATTCTGTGCAGGTTCATGTAGGAACTTAATGAGCACATGTTATTTTTAGTCTACCAACTACTTTAGTAATACAAGCAAGCCCTGATAGCAAAGGTGAGAGAAACATTCTCTTTAAATCCATCGCTGGCTTCGCTGCAACGCTGAGCTGGGAAATGAAACTCAGATATAAATGTGTATATATATATATATATATATCCCAAAGTAGGGCACTATGAGAGTCTGAGCTGAGTAGAAGAATGAAGGAGCAGCTGCACAGCCTGCACTGGTGCTCGTTACTCCTTGAACAGAATCACGACTGTGGTGGAGGAGCTGAGCTGGGATCGCACCTGGAGGCACCGGCTGAGCTGAGATGTACTGACAGCCGCTGGCACAGGCAGGTGATCAAAGCTCCTGGTGTGGCACAAACTGTCAGCTCTGGTGGTTTTCTGATAGGCCAGAAGTTGTCAGTTTGTGGTGAGTCAGCTGGCATGGGACGGTTCCCAGAGCTGACATTTAATCAGTGCCAGAAGAGGAAAGCGGAGACTCCACAGCAGAGCCAAGGCGCTCGTTCACACTCAGAAATTTATTCAGCAAATTTTCGCCTCCTCCATGTGTTTACAAACATTCTGTTTGCCTTCAATATGTCCTCTAATTAAAGCCACTGAGCAAATATTTGCTGGGATCCATTTGTAAGTTTTCTTGAGCAATCCAGTTCAGGTATTCAGCACTGAAAATCCAGACTCTTTTGGTGAACTGATTGCATAGTGTGGGCTTGCTTGATGGCAGGATGTATTTTCAGCAGCAAAGATTCCCTTCTACACATTCATTTGTCATAGAAGTTCTTCCAGTGGTATTTAATGTGAAATGAGAAATATTCCCACTAGTTGTCTTAGAAGAAAGAGATCCTGAGGACACAGTTTGAGTACAAGAGGCTGGCTGATCTTGGAGATAATTTTTGCTATAATTGCCTAGTCCTAATTGTAGTGGGAATATGAAGACAGAGAAATAAGGTAGTATACAGGTACATTAGCCAACAAATAAAAGATTGAAGTGGACATGATGCACTTAAAATATTTCATGGAAGAAGAGAGAGAGAGAGAGGGGATGAAAGAAAGGAAGGAAGGCTTATTTCTGTTAATAGTCTCTTTCTGTAATTAAATCAATTAGCTCAATTGCTAATGCTAACTTTCAAGGAAAATATAATAAGGGTTATTAGGTGGAAACATTGCCCAGAAGACACTGGAATTTAAATCCGCACAAGATTAATTCTAGAAATTTCAGTCCAATTTTTTTTGCTATTTTTTTCTTTCTCCAGGTTTCCTACATCAAAACTCCAAAGCAAGTAGATGAATTTATTGAAATCCAGAGCTCAACAGGGACCTGGTACCAGCGGTGGCTGGTCAGAATCACGACTACTTTAAAACAGGTAAAGGGAAGGAAAAAAGCCTTCACACAGGGCTCACCTAATGCCTATGTAGGACTGTGGAAAACCTTGTTAGAATTCTTTGTCTTGAAGAATGAGATGAAAATAGAGGAAAGTTCTTATAAATTAATAGCAAAGCAGGTGCTATATTCTTACTATACTTATGTGGTAAGTTAAGAGCTTAAGGAGTTCCATCCCCTTATGTTCTTGGCAGTATTTTCTGCAGTGAGTAAGAGCAGGTCTAGGTCTGCCTCCTGCTTAGCTTCATCCCTACCTAATTTCATCTTATACCTCCTAAAGTGCAAGCTGTGTGTGGGCTTTTGCTCTTCAGAGGGCATTGGAACTTGGTTTGAAAGCACTCCTGGCACCATGCATATATTTGAAAAGATAAAGCTGTCAGAGGGTCTGAGAACAATCTCACATCCACATATACTGATGTAACCTGAGAGGGACCAGCCCTAGCCATGCACTCCAGCTCACCACAGAGGGCTCAGATCAAGTACCTTGGCACTGAGCTGAATAAGTGATTTTTTTGTAAGCCATTTAGTGGAGAAATATGATTTTGAAAAAACACTGAATATGAGCCACACATTTGACCTTCCCCTAATGAACCCACTTTTCTGATATTAGGTTTATGATGCACTCAGAAATTAAGTTGTCAAGTGTCTATTGGGGGGACAGCTAATTCCTTTTTGTGGATTTGCAGGTCTGGGACAACGTGCTATATTGTTTAACAGCCCAGTACAGGATGAACACACTAATGCTGGCTGTGGTTTGGTTTACAATGGCCTTAAGGTAAGGTACTTCTTTGTATCTTTCAGGAAACTAAAGTACTATTCGGAGTCTGAATAGTTATTTACACATGTAAATAAACTATTACAAAATTAATACTGGTCTTATTCTAAAGAGTCTTTGTGAACTAAGCCTTGCTCTCCTACAAATATTGATCAATCTGGTTTCTTTATATGACATATTTGTACAAGGTGCTTTGAGCAAATCAGGACTTGAGAGGTTGGTAGCACAGTAATAAATTGACTTTCTCACCTTTAGATCTTTATTTTGATCTTGTACACACACGCGCAAAAAAAAGACACAACCCTACCAGACTCTCAGCTGTTCCTTAGGCCAGATCAAAACCACTCAGGGGAGTCTAAATTTAAACTAGAGGTAAATTTTGCCTAATTCTGACTTGAACTGCATACTTGCAGAAATCAGCCAAATTTATTTCTGCTCTGCTAACTTAGTGGGTAGCAAGGCTAGCACATTTCTTTATTCCCCAGCCAAGGGGAACTGAAGTGTCCTGCCTCAAGTGAAGGGGAAGGGACCAACAGGCTTCTGAGATCAGCAGGGTGTTAGCATGGAGAAACACTTTGCTCAGTCCTGTGTCAGAATTGAGCAAGAATTTGTGCCAGACACGCATTCACATTTGGAGTTTAACAAGTTTAAAAGCTGTGAAGAAGATTATATGGAGAATCTTGTATCCCTGATGTGTGTCCCAATCCTGCTGCAGTTATTATGGCCTTATTGTCTGGTTCCCTGACATGATCCGGTATCTCCAAGACGAGGCATATGAATCCCGAGTGAAGATCTTTGATGAGGAAGAAGTGTCCCATTTCACCTTTAATTTCACCCTGGAAAACCAGATCCATAGAAATGGGGAATACAGGAATGACAAGTAAGTGAACAGAATTTGCTTTGATGCATTCAAACTGAAATAAATTTCTAGAAGGCTCTTTCTTTCTTTTCCATTTTCCACCAACACTCAGTCTAAATCGCCCAAGTCCCAGAGGCAGTTTTTGACAGACTAAATGTCATTTTAATCCTGTTTTACCACCTACTCTGCCTCGGTCACTGACTTCTGCAGAACCCAGGGGAGGAGTCCTACTTCCAGTAGCCCCACATTGGGATCAGGGCAGTGAGTGCCCACCTGGCTGTGCTGGGCAGCCCTGGATACAGAGGTGATTTCTTTTTCCTTAGCCCACACTGACATCTACTGGGCTCGGGCAGCCACTGGTAACGAAACTGCTCTGCAGTTTACCAGCTCTGCTGCTGAATTCAAAATAAAAACCTATTTCTCTTTAAGTACTCGATATTAACTACCCCAGTCTCCATCCTGCAGCCTATTAGTGCAAGCTGTGCCATGGCCATACTGGGGTGCTTCTGCCACTGCAGTCGCAATCTACCCACAGACGAGTGTGTTACCTTCTCTTTCAGTGTTTTAAAGTCAGTGATTTTGCTCCAGCAGAACATCATTGCTTTCCTTCTTTTTGTTTCTCCTGTTTCGGCTGGGCTTGGTGTTTTTTCCTCTGCATTTATCCTGGACCAAAATCATTCCGTGTTCCACAGCAATGTAAATCCTAGTCATTCCATTACTACTTTTCAAAATCCCCCCAAAAAAGGGTGGCGAAATACCCCTATGTGATTTCTGTGATCTCATTGCCCCAGGTAGACCTAACAGGATGTTGCTCCAGCTGCCTTACACCATGTGGAGAGGTCCCCCTCGATGTTCAATGTTACACAAACCACTAATTGTTTTTAGTCTTCGCAGCTGAAACCACACCTCATTGCCCAGCCAGCTTGTTCCAATCTCCTCAGAAACTGTTTGTCTCCATTTCCTTGTCATATATTGGATATACATTGGTGGGGGACCCCAACATGTGTCCTCATGTCCTTCCATAGACCTTCCCTGCAGCAAAGAGCAATGCTTGATGATGCAAACCTAGTCCCACAATTCCTGTTCCCTAAAAGAAAGAGGTGAGAAGTGGATGGTGGTCAAATTTAGAGATTAGGGACATTTTTTCTTATGCCTAGAGGATATGCTGAACTTTCATTAACTTAATTGAGAATTAAGGATACTCAGCACCTTGCTGGATGAAGGCATAAAACTGTGATGTAAATCACTATTCTCCTGCCTTGGCTCTCTCCATTTCAGATAATCAAAACCTCATCAAGCTAAATTGCAGTAATGCCCATACCTTATCTCAGTTTTGTTTACATCTGTGTTTTCCATCCACCCCCCAGGAGTGAGCTAAAACTCCATGGATCACCAGGTCATTGCTATCTGACTTTTAAAGTTGGGTGATAAGAAAGTAAACTGCAGGGGGAAAAAAGGCTTTTAACAGCTTTTGGGAGTAAATACATCACAGGCAAATACATCCCTGAGGAAATGCAGAACAGCTTAAGTTTTGCTGTAACCTGTGAGATCCTTTACATGGAGCAAGACACTTGAATAGTCTTCTTGTGGTATTTTGTGTATTACTGATTTCTGTTAGGCCCAGTCAAGAAGCCCTGCAGTGCTCATTTAAAGGTGTAAACAACCATCACATTACACTGTGTTAAAAGTGCTCAATTCAATTAAGCTACAGAGTATATGTCAGGAGGTTTTTTTTCATCTGGTGACAGTCACGGCCTATTTAACTACAGCAATAATGCTTGTTCTTAATAGCTCCTTACATCTTCTAAACATGCCAGTGCATTACCTAATACATCTTCTCAGTGTTCCTGCAAAATCTCACAGGTAAATCAATATTGTGTCATCCTTCAGGCAGCCAGGTCAGACATGTCACACTTCCCATCAGAGGAGAAATCAATCACCTGACACAGTTTATTATTTTTAGTGAAATCTGTTTTCACTACATGATAAGCAATAAACCTCAAACAGAGATGGTTACAAGCAGAACTCAGATAATCTCACCACTGTCTCCAGAAACCCAACTGCATTTTCACTTAAAAAATCACTTTGAGTTTAAACAACTGTCAGAAACCTTTCACCAAATAGCTCAATAGACTCTTGATAACGTCTAGTTTTATTTATGATGGAGGAAGAGGGAGAATAAGTAAGACAGCAAGGCCAGCTCATGAAGGAAATGCCCTGCACTGGATGAAATTCTGTCTCCCTCAGACAGACTAGGACTCAACATTAGAGGATTTGTATCCCCTCACCTTTAGAAGCACATTTTCTCAGATATGAGTATTTTGAGGAATAGAAAAACTGCCAAAAATCCTAAAATATCTCTCTTTTTAAAAAAAACTTTCAAAACCCTTTCTCCTACTAAAACAGAGAAGGAGTTGGAGGAACAGTTATGAATTCAAGCAACACCTTTTATATAAATGACCCTAGAAACTTCCATTAGTGCTCTGTCTCTTCAAACAGCCACTGCACACTACACAGTGTAGAAAATATCTTAAAGCACACAGTGAAGTTCTGTTTCCTGCCCCACAGATTTATTGGCATGAAATTCAAAGAAGTGAGATTTGAGGATTCATTATTTGAGGATTGCTACTTTGAAGATGTGAGATCCAGTGAGACCTTCTTTGAAAACTGCACCATCATCTCTACTGTCTTTTATAACACTGGTAATGGAATTCCTGCTATGGTGTCATCTTTATAACTAGGAACCATTTTATCAGAAAACTATTTTATTGGAACTACTTTATCTGCTTTCTGGGAGAAAGGATAATAGGGATCTGTGTGTTTGAGTGTGTGATGGATAATGAGAGTGATGCTGGAGAAAAAGAGGGTGATGCATTTGGAAGGGGATTTCAGGTTGCTCCATCAGGAATTTCAATCCCATAGCTTCTGGTGTCTCTGGGTGCTGTGTGGGAAATGAAAAATTCTCAGGCTCTGACAGGTTAAAGTAATAGCAAAATTCTCAGCCCTCTACACTCTATTCAGTAAATTTATTTTGAAATATAATTTTAAGCAACTGGTGGTTGATGATCATAAGCACTAAAACTGTGGTTAATTTCTAGCAAAAAGGCATTTAATTTCTACTCTAAAGAAGAACAAATGATAGTGAAAATCAGAGCCTGCCATGTGACATTGCCCTGTCCTTGTGGCATGGGGATACCAGTCTAAGTAACTCCACAATATAAAAGGAATGTATGAGATTGCACCCACCAGGAGCCAAGGACTCAGCTAGAGTTTGCCACTGAAATAAATACTCTCTGGCCATTTCCACTGGATGAGAAACTTCTGTTAGGCCTTTGGATTGGTTAGGTCCTGCCTGCTGTTGCTGCTGTGAGAAGGGAGTTCAGTCAAGCAGGGTGAAGCTTTTGTCTCTTTCCCTCACAGATCTCTACGAACACAAATTCATCAACTGCAGGCTCATCAACAGCACGTTCATGAAGGAGAAGGAAGGCTGCCACATCGACTTTGAGGAGGACAATGATTTTCTGATCTACCTGGTCAGCTTCCTGGGCAGCCTGTCCGTGCTGCCAGGCAACATCATCTCTGCGCTGCTCATGGACAAAATTGGGAGGATAAAGATGATTGGTGAGTGGGGACAGTGGGTGATGAGCAGGATGTGGTGAAAAGAGCCCTGCTGGGTGAAGGCTCACTGTGTCTGCACACTGGCATGGGACTGGTGAGAATGAGTCATACCCACAACAAAAGGAGGAGGATAAAGACTACAGGGTGAGGCAGGTGATCTACTCCATGGCAGTGAGTGAGTGACCTACTCCTTGCCTCCTTACCCTGCTTTTCTGTGTGTCTATAACATCTTTTTTTTTTTTAAATTTTGCCTTTTGTGTCAAATACTGCATATTTTTCCAGTGCTCAGCGCATCAGGGTCAGAGCTAAAATGGACCTCTTGGTACTGTTGAGTTGCTGCTGAAGCCCAAAGTCCCTGTATATATAAATAAACATTTTGCTTGTAGCAAGGAATATTCACAAATGTTATTTGGCAGCTTGACAGCCCAGGACTTCCCACTTTTGATGTTTATCTGATATTCAAATGATTGCACAAACAGTTTCCATACAGAGACCATATGGTAAATTAACTGACCGTGTCACAGCCAAGCAAGGAGCCCCCCTTTAGCACCATGGGAATAAGTTATCAAGTTATCACCTTATCAGCTTTATGAATACTTCGAGAATTCCTGGTGTTGCTGCCTCCAGGGTTCAAACCTTGCTCTCCAGGTACTGTGGGAATCATGCCCTGAGGGACAACCAAAGGAAGTCAATAAAATCAGGGATGTGGCTGTAGGGTAAGGCATGAATCACTCTCTTGATCTCCCCTCTCTCCTCTGAGAACAGAGAAGGTTTAGCTCAGCCTCACCTTCAGACAAGTTAAAGTAGAGCAAGATGACCCCACTGATGTCTCAGGAATGTGCACTGAGGGAAAATGAGCATTCATGTGGTGAATTTGGAAAAGACCCAAACAAACCAGAGGGTCTGTGTGGAAATAAATTAGAGGAAGCTGAATGAGAATCAGATTGTCCATCCTGCAAACATGTCAGCATTTCAGCATTTTCATCTGGAATTGAGATGACAGCTGGAGCCCTAAATGCTTATTTCTCCTGCGAAATGAAGAGTACAGGACAAAAATTAGTAACGACATGCTGAAACATTACACCATGGAATTTCCAATTGAAGGAGCCTTCTGGCGTCCCACCTGTATCACTCTGTTGAACATATTATTTCTGGTCAGCTTAACAGGAAAACTGAATTTCTCTTTTGTGTTATGTGCCTTGCTAGGGCTTCACTTCTTTTTTATTATGTCCTGACAAACCTTCTCTTGTACAAAACAGATCTCTTGGTGCCCTCACGGTGACCAGTGCTGAGCTGGGCTTTTGCAGCAGGAGGAATATCCAGACCACACTCTGGGGTTGTAGTTTGACCTCATATCATGGAGGAGAAGTGGACATGGAGCCTTGCACAGCAGCTCTTCATAGGCAGGCCACTGCAGTGGCAAGATGCAACATAATGTCCAAAGTGAAGCATTTTAGTTCCACTTCAGCATCCAAGTTATTTTGGATGGCATTAAATTTACTCCAAAACCACCAAACAACAGAGAAATTGTTTGTTTTTCTGGTAATAAATGGAGATATTTCAGTGATAGCAGAACATTCTGGTGAAAAAGAGTTTTGCTTTTTCACTAATTTCATCTTTCAGGTGAAAATTCCCAATGGGGTAGAAAGCAGGCATGTAGCTATTAATATTTCTGAATCTGAACTGTGCCTAACTGAGCATGAATGCTCTCACTTTCTCCCTCGGTGATGCTCATAAAATTATGGCTCCTGTGCAAATGTGCCATGAAATCTAATGATGTTCTTATAATTAAAAGAGACCTCAAGTGCTTCATACAAGTGACTGTAAATTATCCTAATTGGGACTAGAAGTGTGTTAAGTGACTTCAATATGATATGAAATGCACAAGATTATCACTTGAAACTCAAGTTGAAAAACCTTCACAATGATGCTTCCTCCTCATTGACTTTCATGTTTACTTGCCTCTTCTCTTCCTGGGTCCATCTGGAAGCCTGAGATGCTGGAAGCTTGCCTGGAAAAGCCTGTCTTCACAGCCTTTGTAGGGCAGGACTATCAGCAAGATCAGGTGGCCTTGAGAACATTTCCAGGCTGGTTTCCAGCATCAGAGAATGACAGATAGCCAGCCATCAAGGTGGTTTTGGATTCTCTCAGATTTAATTCTTACTGGTGTGAAAAACCAATCTCCTGTTGAAATTTAAAGGTTTTTAATAAAAGATAATAAGGGACAAAATAGAGTAAAAGGTCACAATGCCCTGGACGCTGGGTAGCCTTGGCACTGAGTCAAGAGCACATTTGGTGTGGTCAGAGACTTTCTTTCTATACATTTCTTGTTGCATCAGCCTGTTGTATATTCATAGAAGATTATGCATATTCAAACTTTTCCTCAAACTATTTTACATGTTCCAGGAACTCGTTAGCATGGTTCTTCCTTGAGTCCGCCTTTTTAGAGTATGCGTAGTTTTTTTGGAGAATTCAGTGTCTTCCTTTGTCCATCAGCTTCCAATAGATGTTTGTTGTTGATAGGGATGTCCTGTGGTTAGTGCTTGTCACATTCGTGGTTATCAAAACTAAGTAGGTGGCTAATTGTTAGTTAGGAACATTTTAAGACAGTTATTTTTCAACTACATCTAAGTTAGAACAAAGAAAAAAAGTATTATGTTTTTCTAATAAAAGTTAATTCTATAAGGATTAACATTATATACATGATATTCATTCTGATACTTGTGAAAAGCCAATATTATACTACGTATTTATTACACTGGGATGAAATGCCACCGCTTGAAAGCCACCTTTACCAAAAAATGCGTTTGCTCAGCTGTGGGCAGGGCGAGCTGGCACCAGCGTTTTTCTGTTGGTTTCCTCTCCCCACAGGAGGCTCGATGCTGATCTCAGCCGTGTGCTGCTTCTTCCTGTTCTTCGGGAACAGCGAGTCGGCGATGATCGGCTGGCAGTGCCTGTTCTGCGGGGCCAGCATCGCCGCCTGGAACGCCCTGGATGTCATCACCGTGGAGCTCTACCCCACAGACAAAAGGTGCCCCGAACCCTTCCAATCCCCACCCTCTGCCTAGTCCTCAGTTCCCAAAAGGAAAAGCCACCGTAGAGACGTGTAGATGAGGGGGGATGGATACTTTTCTTGATGCCTTTTTCCTGATGTTATGGAAATGAAGCTAGACACAGTTAAGAGGGTTGGGGTCGTTACCTCAGTATTTTAATCAGGATCCTGTTTGATGCATCCACTTCACCCAGGTGACAGCGTTGCAATGCACACCCACCGTCAATCACGTACACAAGTTATAGACTTTACACATTAGCATATCTAACAAGGGAGCCCAATAATGGGGCTGGGGTGGGCTAACCTCTAGTTTACAGAATCTGTCCTACAAGGAGAGCTTGGCTTCCTGAGATAGTAGGATGTTTGGTCTCCCTGGCTCTGCACTCTTTGTTTTATTTTCGCCGGTCCTTCAGGGCTGTGTAATCGTGGGTGAGCACAGACCTTTGGAAGCACAATTCTGCGTGTGTGGTGGGTTGAACACAGGGATGGCATGGAAATTATGGGCTGGTAAATTGAAGAATCATGAATTCACTGAGTACTTTGGGTTGGAAGGGACATTAAAGATCAACTGGCTCTAAGCCCCATGCCATAGGTGGGGACACCAAATGAGATATGTACTCTGTTATTTCCATGGATGTGCACGAAGGTCTGGCCTTTCAGACTGCACACCCCAGCCTTTTGTCACAGTTAATTACTATGGCAGCCTTCCCCTCCAAAACCTGGAGACAGCCATGTGCACTGAGTGATTTGGGACATAGGTAAACACAGGAAACTTTCGTAAAATATGCTGTAGATTAAATGTTTCCTTACTACATCATTATATGTGCATTTTTGCCTTTTGCAGAATGTTGGGAGAGGCCAGAAAGGAGAAGGACTGTACATTGAAAGCTGGATGAAACAGGATTTAGAGGAGAGCTGTGGTTGCTTCTCTAATTACAACCCGCTCCAGGCAGCCCTTGGAAGGGCTTTGATGAGATCTAGAGCAGATTTTGTCCTCCTGTCTTTGGGGAGGGCAAATGCTGACAGAGAAGGACACTCTAGGGCTAGGGAGAAGGTGAGATGAAAAGGAGAAATGAGTGCACACAGACATTCTCCTCATTCACACAGACATGCAAAACAGTTGCTTCAATATATCTACTTATTTATTCCACTCAGTTTTTCTTGCTAGAAGCATAGCCTGGGTAACATAAAAGCATTCACAAAATTACCCATCCAAACCTCCTGTAGCTGTGCCAGAACCTCCCTCCTAACCATTGCTTTCTGCTTTTCCTCCCTGCAGGGCAACTGCCTTTGGCATCCTCAATGGGCTTTGCAAGTTTGCTGCCATCCTGGGGAACTCCATCTTTTCCTCCTTTGTGGGGATAACGAAGGTGATTCCCATCCTCCTGGCCTCCTCTGCTCTGGTTGGAGGTGGCCTGCTCGCTCTGCGCCTGCCAGAGACTCGAGAACAGGTCCTGATGTGAGCCACAGAGGCCAGGGGGCTCGGGGGAGGGCAGATGTAGAAGAAGAACAAAAAAGAGCCACATCTGGAAAACCCAAAATGATCATTCTGTACTGTTCTGCCGATACCTCAAAGCGAGACGGCAGAGGGAAGGAAGAACCCGCAGGGATGCAAACAAAACCATCGTTTCTGACCTTGTTACAGCCACGACTGGTGCATGCAGCCCCCCCACACCCCTTGCAGAGCTTGGGGTCTGCCCTCCCTGTGCTGGGAGAGCCCCCTGTCCATCTCCATCCCCCTGCAAGGGCAGCAGACACAGACAGTGGCTCCGTGCATGGGTGTTTCCATGGGGATGACACAGGAGGACAGACCTTGACCCTCCTGCCTCTGCCCAGCTGGGACAGCCTGCCCTTCTCACCCACATCAGCTGTGCTCAGGCACCAGAGCATCCAGGGGGAGGCAGGTGACAAACCTGCTGCAGGTGAGCTCTGGCAATAGGGGTGAGAGTGGCAGATGTGCCCCAGCTGTCTTGATTTTGGGATTACCACTCCACCCACCTGGAAGAGTGAGAGTCCTGATTTTTTGGGGATGTGAGAGGGTGGGTGCCCAGCTCTCTCAGAAGACTCAGAGCTTCAAAGCCCTTTACTGTCTTCACTTGGGCACGGAGAATCACTAGGCACCTTCTTGCTGTGGAAGAGAAATATCTGAATAATTATATATAGATATATATATATTTACACCTACTTGCAACATACATAAACCCATTGAAGTGATCAGCTGTTAAAATTTAAGATTTTTAAACTCTGCACCCTTAAGAGGATTTTAAGAGTGACACTAAAAACAAACCCAGTAATTCAAGGTTATCAGGAGTCATGACCAACTTAGTAACTCTTCATTCTTAACATCCAGATACCAAATATTTAAATGTATTAGTGGCTGGGAAGATATATTTCTATAATGATTAAGAGAGTTTTTTTTCTACAGCTTTCACAGAGGAGAAATTGATATGATATTGGAGCATTCCACAAACCAAATGTGTACATATTACCCAGTGTAAATAGGGGATTTTTGCCTAATACCTAGAGTATGGTAACTGTGAATTTACCAGCATTTTAGCCATATTATTTGAAGAATATAATGCTTGATTTTCTAATATACTTGGGTCTCATTGAAACACTGTAAGCACAGTTACTTAAAGCCATTTAAGTTGTTACACAGGGAATGCACTCAGCAAGCTTTCACCGTACAGAACATTAAATTCCCCATTAAGTGGCACAGTTTAGTTTGATATCCTGTGGAGGGCATTTCTGAAATTTGTGTGCCCTTTTTATCAAACGATAAAAAGTTCAGTCCCGTTGCACCAAGAGGCAAAGTGAGTTATGTATTTTGGGGTGTGTTTTCTTGGGAAACCACAATGAAAAGTATCTGTTCAATAACACACCAGCGCTCACATTGAGTGAGACAACACTAATTATATCCTTTCAACAAGCTCAGCAATAGACCAGAATTGATCTGAAACCACCACACAGTGCAGGGGATTTGTTGAACCAGGATATTTTGTGACACGAAAAGTTCCTTTGTACTTTTGCTGGTGATCTTCTCACTTACCTTTTGTTGGATCTTCTTTGTTGTTTTTTGTTCGTTTTTACTTTTTTGGTAGGTTGATGGGTTTTTTTGTTTTTTGGTTTTTTGGGTTTTTTTGTTTGTTTTTTTTTGCTGTTGTTGTTGCTGTTGTTTTTTAAGAAAACCAAGCAAGGCTAGGCTGTAATCCTGCAGCACTGATGTCTCACAGCTCTGCCTTTGGCTGCCTAGGGACAGTCCCTTGCTCTCAGGCTGGCTGGCAGCAGGGCCAGTCCAGGCTGCAGCTGGGGGAGTCAGCATGGTGCTGCTGCAGGGGCAGCTGAAGGACACACAGCAGGGTTGGATCACAAGCAGCAAATCCTGGCCAACGAGGCAAAAGCCTCTAATGAGCATCACTTTTATCATTGTGTCAATTGGGGATAAATGCTTATGGATCAGCTAGGCTACAACAAACAGGCTGTTTGGGATCTTTGACCTTTATTCTGAGGTTTATGAAACTGATAAAATCACAAGCTGCTGTAATAACTGAGCTTATTATGCCTCATTTCTTTATTTTATGGGTAGCTTAGGCCTTATTATTATTATTATTTATTTATTTATTTATTTATTTTATTTGTCTTCAAAACAGTGACGTTCCTTCTCTAAGGTAGGAGTGAATGTAATTATGTCCTTTGGCAGCAGTTCACAGCTTCTGTTCAGAATCACAGCCCAGAATGTGCATTTTTTCTCTAAGAATATCTGGTCCTTTTGCATGATGAGAAGCTGTTTAAATATGTATTTTGACACAAAAGATTACCATGACCTTTAGGTTTCATCTATTTTGTTGGGCTGTGCTTGCCAATTGCCACATTGCAGCTGGGCAGGGGGGAAAATTTTTGTTTCATTTTCTGGACTATTCGCTTGTGCTGCTCTGAGGAGCTAGAATCTATTTGTTTAAATATTTATTTTGCGTAGCATTCTTATTTACATATCACCCAATGCTCACAGCAAACCTGACTATTTGTGTTCTCCATTGACATTTTGCAGTGACATTTATGACATCATTTATTATACAAAAATTCCCCATTAATTTTCAGAGAAGGTAGAAACTGAAGTCTTGATGAGATAGAAATGGCAAGGTAATCACTAGGAAATACTACCCAGTCTTAGAAACCTTTCTTTCTTACAGAATGGCTCTTTCAGAGACTGCTAAACCTCCCCTCACAGACTAGCTGGGAAAAGGTAAAGAGCAATAGGATCTCACTGTAAATGTCACCTGGAAATCCTTTGCACCCCTAAATCCAAGGCTCGGTCACTTGAGGGCTAAGGGATATTGCACATGTTGGAGCAAGGCTCCTACCCTTGGCTTGGCCAGGGAGTTTGTGACCTAACAGGAGAGAGCAAACACACACCACAGCTGGCACACGAGAGCCTGAGGTAAAGGACATCAATGAGCAGAGAAGAAAGAAATGAAAAGCTAAGGAGGACTCACATCACCTAGCTGAGGCACCTAGGATTGGATTGAATGCACCCCTTTTTCTGTCAGCTGAAAGGCAGAGCAATGCATGGGTCCCTGCTCAGGCACTGGGCAAGCTGAAGGTGCCTTGCCCTGGAGTCCTTCTGGGATAGAGAGACCCAGAGCAGCTGCTCCAGCTCAGCATCGCCTTTGTGACACCTGGGCTGTCATCTCACACCCACTTCAGTGGGAACAGGCTTAGCCAATATTCCCAAAGTGTTTGTTTGCTGTCCTTGCCATGGTGTAAATCAGCGTAGGCTGCTCTCCAGTGCAAATCACACTGGAGCAAAACAGCTGCTGGGTGCAGACCCCTCTGCATTGCCTGGGGTTTGTTTTGGGCTCAGTTTCAAGCCTTGGCCACCTGCTAGGCCGAGCCTCAGCCACAGATCCTTGAGCCTCAAGCAAGAGAAGATTTCTCCTCAGGCACCTCCTCTGATGGCTCAGCTTAATTTCTGCTGTCAAATCAGCATTGCTCCTGCTGTTCAAGGGCCAGAACCTCTCCTCCTTCAGTTGTCCTGCCACATCTGCCAGAGCGAACAATCTCTTGGATATACTGGACCATCCACGGAGAAATCTGATGACCACAGGTCCCCTGACGATCTCTGCACATCCACAGATTCTAAACTTTACTGCAACAGGGACACAGAGGACAAAGACAGGGGACTTGCCTTAAATCCCAAAGATCTCTTCCAGAGGACAGCTGGATCTCCTCAGGCATGTGTGGCACACCAGTACAGCCACTTAGCCAGGGACATTGTGGCATGGGAAAGGTGAGTCCAGGGAGCCCAAACTGGCCTGCTGTAACTTTGTGTCTTCATCTCTGCAGCACTGCACTGGGAGGAATCCACTGCTGGAGTTCTGAGCATGCAGACACAGCCATTTATAACAACACCAAGCACTCTTGATACTATTATTAAAGACCAGTGGTATTACAATAAGAGTTCTGCCTCCTTGTATTCCCTGTTGATTTAATGGGTTGTGGCATCACGATTTATTTACTCCAGTTGGGCATGACAGGTCCTGAGACTGCCTTTGCCTCTGCTACATCCCACTGGTGGTGACTGCAGCTTGTTCTGGGTGGGGTGATCCCCTCCTTGCCCAAATGAACATCACTCTTTGAAATTCCTTGAAATGCTACGGGACTTACACATGGTGGTAATGGTTTATGGATCTTTTGGACTATGAAGAGGGTCAGTCTTGGAAAACCCATATCCAGTGCCAGAGGTTCTGCACACTGGGAAGTGCTCAGGCATCCTGATGTCCTTTGGTGATACTGGAGAGGCACTGAGGGATGCTCCCTGAGCCTGGGAGAGCTCCAGCCCCAAGGCTGGGCTCACACAACGGCACACAGCAAGACTGCATGGAGCTGAGCTTTCTGCAGATGTCCAGGCCCTGCTTTGAGATGTCCAACAGCAGAGTACACTCTGATACTCTAAAGGAGGCCCTAGGTCCCTTTATATTCCCTGCTTGTGTCCTTTGACTTTCCAAAGGACTCACAAAACCTGAGAGAATATTTTTAGGTTTATGTAGATTTAAGCCCTATGCATTTTATTTTGTATTAAGTTTCTCCCTCAGTTTCTCACCCTTATATTAGCAAATGCTGCTTTTAGGAAGAATCAAGCCTGGGAACTGTGAAAGAAACAAAATGAAATAAATTTCTTTGCTGTGTGTGATGCTAGTGCTGTATAAATGTACACACACTGCAAGTCTCACTGTAAATAACACCTGGTGTCGTGCTTTAATGAAAAGTTCCATTTAGATGTTCTGTCAGCTCTGTGTGTGAAATAGCCAATTCCAGTCCCTTGGTTCCTTTTCTTCATTTAAAACCTTCTTTTATTTTATTTTTTTTTATTTGATCTGTGTCTGGTCATCACTGGAAATTGCAGCTGTTCCACTGGACTTTGTTTTTGTTCTCTCTGTCACATTAAAAGGCTGGAAGAAAAAGAATGGCTCTTGTAGTGTTTGTGTTTAATGTACATTTTGAGCCTTTTCACAAGGGCTGGGTAACTTTGTATTCTGACACTGTGAGGCTTTCTCTGATGTTTGCTACTTTTTTATCCTTCCTCTCTCAAACAATCCCAACTCAATTAAGTCTCCCTTCTATCACAATCCTTTCACACCATGGCCTTCCAAACACAAGACATGAGAAAATCTTTACCCTGAAAAATTTACTGGTAGGAGGAAGCATGAAATATCTTCAAATGCTGTGCAAGACCAAAAAGCTAAACTCTGCTTTGTAAAAAGAATACATCCCCAAAGAAACACAGTTTTTGAGGCTTGGACTCCATTTGACCACAGCAGACTTCCTTCTCAGATGTATTTCTGAGGATTTCTTTCTTTTTATTTGCAGCTCTTTGTATACATCTAACTGTCCAGGCCATGCTTTCAGAGCAATGACACAGCAGCAACTGTATGGGAAAAGAGCTCATGGCACAAACAGTGGAGCCTGGCTGCCAGACTATGGGGCTTATGCATTAATTTCTTTATGTAGAATATAAAATGCAGTGATCCCACTTGTCCTAAACCCACTGAAGGGTTTGGATTTGAGTCATCTCTGGCTTGTTGTTAAGAAATTTAAGTGCTGAAAAGTTGTTGGGTAAATTAGTGATTAGTCCTCCCATCACGTCCACTGCAACGTGCTAGAGGTAATATTAAAGTGAGAGATAAAGAGCCAGAGAGATTGGGAATGTAATAAAGAAATTGTGAAGGCATCTCTACCATCAGGAGTTTAAATCAGCATTTTCTCTCAGCTCAAGCTCAGCTGGGGTCCCACTGGGTGAGCCAGAGCCAGCAGCAGCCTGGGATTGGTAAGGACTTGTCTCAGGTGGGAACTGGGAAGAACTGGTGTCAGGAGCTGCCAGGTGTGAATTTTGCAATGCTCAAGTCCAACTGCAGAGTGCAGAGCTGTGGAGCCAACCTTCCCTGAGCCCCCTCTGTGTGTTCTGCCTGTAGCAAAACGTGCATCAGCAAACACCATCAGAAAACATTTTCTACAAAGTGAGTTTTTAGATAAAGGTCAGAGATTTGCACTGAAAGCCTTGGAAGGGCTTTTGGGTCGTCCTTACTCCAGGCTAGTTGACATTCTGCATAAGGCTGAAGTCTCAGTAAGCAGAAGAATCCCATATTTGAATGTTCAGACAGGGTTGCTGATAAAAACTGCATAAAAACACCTGAGTAATTTTAAAGCAGGGTGCAGGGAATTTAAAAGCAGGATTATGTGACACGGATGCTTGAGATCTCATAGGGTGGGCTGGTGGGTAAGAAAACCTTTGCAAATCTGTGTTCCTGCTTTTCCATATTGATGTTTCTGCCCTGACCATCCCTGGTTTTATATGCGGATTTTCTGGCATAGATTCTTATAGCTGCTAATAAATGACCCAGATTCCCTGGATGTGCAGGTTCATCCAAGCTGTCACAGGAGGTTACCTGGTGGAGGAAGAAGGCTGGGGATGATGGCATTCCTAACCACAAAATCCAGCAATAGGTCTGAGTGATGCTTCTGAATTGTGAAGTGACTTTATATTAGGAATGTGATTTGAGTCAGGTTATGGTGAGAAGGCAAATAATTTTACCACTGGTCCTGTGTCTCACATTCTGGTCTGGGGACTTTTAAATTGGAGACCAAACTTGGCAATTTGGGTTCACATTTGTTGGAAAGTGGAGAGCAACAGCTTGACCAGGCCCTTGTGGATGGGAAACAGAGCCATGTTTTTCCAGCTTGGGGCAGAAATTGCTGGAGACTGAGCATTCTGCCAATGCACAAACACTGGAATGATTTTGGGGTAGATATTAAGGGAGTTTGTCCTTCTCAGAAAAAAATTCTTGTAAGCAGATGATTATTATCCAGAAAAACTATCAAAAGAAGGTTTTTCTTACCCATTCGCAGTGAGAAAGAAGAATTAGCTGAAGAACTCTTAGCTACCTTGGCCCATGACAATGCAAATAGGGGATTATATATAGTTTTTAACATTTTAAGTGTAGAGAACTATTACAAACCCACAAAGTACTATTTGAAAATACTAAAAGTCACATTTAAATTTATTGTCCAGCACTTCTTTTTTCATCTATAAAAATATATATGTATACATTCATACACACACATATACACGTACGCATTTATATGTAAAACTAAATAACGGCACTCGACCTTACTGGTGATGCCCAAGCATTTTTGGGGATTGAAAGACCAGGAGATGGCAGCAGTTGCCCACAACATTGAGTAGTCTCTGTTCACCAGTGACTGCTGGAAGCTGTGCCCAGGACAAGGTGCTGCAGCCGTGCCATCAGATACAGCCCACAGGACTCTGACCCCCAGCAAAGTCAGGGAAAATGGGCTAAAAAACAAAAAAAAAAAACCAAAAAAAGAAAATCTGTAATTAAAAAGTTTAGGAAACAAACAGCCCTGACTTATGCCAAAGCTTTTGGAATGTGAGTTGTGCAAACCTGAAGCAAAGCAAATGTAATTCTGGGGGAGAAAATAAGAATTTCTGCTTCAGTAGTCTAGTGCAATGGTTCTCAAGCTTTCTCAGCCTACACATCCTGAGTGTTTTCCTGGGGAGATGTAGACTCCTTGTAATAATATGGTGAGACTGCAGTTAGAGGGGAAAAGCTGAGGACTGGGGCTCTGAGCTGAGATGCTACAGGGAATGGGCTTTGCAGACAAGGTCTCCAGGCCCCCTAATTGTGGCAAGATGTCACCAGCATTGTCTCATGAGTTCCTCCTTCTCCAGCCTCAAGTGCAGGTAGAACCTTCTGTTAAAATCCGGGCTATTTAAAGAAGTCCCACTGCAGAGTGGTTTGGTGAACCCCTCCCACATCTGTGTGAGCAAAGTAAGTCAGGGGACAACACAGGTATTTATAGGTGCTTTGCTTATCACCTCAAAACAGCCTGAGGTCACAAACCCCCCAGATTTCCCTATATAGGTGATTCAGATCAGAATCCTGATCCTGCTGGGAACTAAACAACTAAAATCAACATTGCAGCTGTCCTGCCCACAGCTTCCAGAACCCACAGAGCCCAGCCTAAGGTGTGTGACCCTCTTAGGCAGGGCTTTACCCCAGCCTTATGAGCTCACTCCCACCTCAGCTGGATACAGCTGAGGCCCACCGTGGATTTCGTGTTGATGTTTTCTCTCTGAGAACCACGAATTTAGAATTACCTGAAAAGCTTTTCCTTCACTATAGAAAATAAACAAAAGAGCTTCTCGGTAAATACAAACAGAACTAATTTAGAGGAAACAAAACTAGACCTCAAGTGGCTTCATTTCTCTCTTTTGTTGCCCTGGCAAAGTAAAGACACACCCAGGGAGGACGTAACTTCCCAGGGCTGCAGCCTGTCCAGCAGTGGAGTGCCATGGGCAGGACAGGAGCAGGATCCACCCCAGTCCTGAGCTTTCAGAAGAAATCAGTAAGATTTCTCCAGAGGGAGCCCTTTCTTAACCTTGAAATCTTCTGCTTCAGAGTGGGAAAAGAATATTGTACTCAGCCCTTCAAAATACATCTTTGAACGATAAACTCAGCTCTTTTATCCTTTCTTATTTAGGATAAGGATAAGAGCTTTGAAATCTTCCCAGCAACCCTGTTCCTTCCCTTAGACCCCTAAACAACAAACTGCTCTGCAGAAAGCTGCCTTGTACTGAGCCCTCAGACCTATAAATATTTCAGAACAACTATTTACAGCCCTCTTTTGACCCTATCCAAAGGCAGGGTCAAAATAAAGACTTCTGAGCAGCCCTGGTTTGGCCCAGATGTGCAACCCTGCTAAGTTACTTTGCTCCCTTTCACATCCCACCTGGAAGAGGACAGGAATAGTGTCACCTTTGTGTTGGTCTCTGGGGCAGACCTCTTGCTCTTGGTAGGGTCACCCCTACATTAGGGGGCTCGAGAGACTTCCTCTGGCTGATTTTCCGAGGTTTTGGGTTTGGGGTGCCAGCTGTTATTCAACGTCCTTGCTGACATTTATCTCTGATATTGCAGAATGCCCTTCCTCCAGGTCAGTTAAAGAAGCTCTTTCTTGGAAATGCTTCACATTTAGCTCCAAATAACAGTTTCCCTGTCTCCGCAGGTCAACGTTCAGTATAAAATGTGTGGGAAGAAACAGTGGTTAAGGAGGAAAAAAAGAAGTAACACTGGATGAATGCCACATCAACCACAGAAGAGTTCAAGGCTGAAGTTAAGCATATCCCTAAATCATTAACATGATTATTACAACTTTCCCATGTCCACTGGGGATGAAATATTGCCTTGAGAGGCTTTAGAATAGGATTTCATAAAGAAGAGGAAATCCAGATGGCAAAATAAAGCAGAGAAATGTTAAAAACCAAAAAAAAAAAAAAAGCACCCAAATTCAAACCCAAACCTTTTTCTGACAATGATCTCACCTTAAAAAGGAGTACTTCCACTAGAGCAGGTTGCTCCAGCCCTCTCCCAGTACCACACTGGTCACAGTGCAAAGGCAGAGGCCTCAGCCTGGATCTCTGCTGTGTATGCAAACCCCAGGCTTGTGGATGTGTGGGTGGCAGGTTCTCTGAATGAAAATTAGGGTGGTGGTGTGGCTCACTGGAAAGCTGACAGTTCCTTCTCACTTTAGAAGAAGACTTTCTGAACTAGATCTCTGAGGTGTCTCACGGCACAGCAAAATCTGGGAAAATCACCTTCTGTCTCCTTTTCTCTCGGTTTTCATTTTTCTCTTCATCTTCAGGTATGACTTCCAAGTATCCTCCTTTGCTTGATGCAGTCAGAGTCTGGTGACATGATGCAAATGAAATGCTGATTTTTAAGCAACATTATATAAAATCCAATATGCTCAGTCACCGTAGTCCTGGGAATTCCCTTATCAGGAACATAATCATTGAGAATGAATTCCCCCAGTCTGTGAGATAATGGCAGGGAAGGAGGGAGGGCTGAGCTTATCACCAGGCATGGCTCAGCCAGGGCTTTCTCATACATGACAAGGAATGAGCACAAGGTGAAATGTTTGTTCCACAGAGATTTCCAGTGCAATGAGCCTGCTTTCAATAGGCCTCTTGAATAACTGCACAAAGCATTAAAGCCAATGTGGAGGACAATCTAGATCTTTCTCTTTGCCACATAGGGGTCCTGGTCTGCCCTTGAGCTGATTTAGGGATAAAGCACTAAAATTTTCACTCTGAGCTGCTCAGTGGTCATAGCCCTGAGCTATTTGCTCTTTTAACAAGAACCTGTTGCTTGGCATTACATTTATGAATAAAGTCCTTGGGTGATGGCCTGATTAATTTTATTTCAAAACAAGTCGTGGGGGATAATGCTGCCAACTTATTTTATGTCCTTGTTACCTTCTTACTACCAATCTTTGCAATCACAACTCACAAGTGACTGCTTTGTTTTCCTCTGGGCATGATTTAGCTTTATTTATTGTTGTTGTTGTTATTACTATTCATAAAAGAAATTATCAAGGTAACCTGGCTGATGGACCTCCAAGCATTTGGTAATGACTTCTGCAAATCATGAAGAAAAATATACCTTTGAAACTGAAGGCATAAGCAAAAGCAGGGCAAGGGGATGATGAGCTTAAAGGAATAGGTGTCCTTTCAAGTCAAAGAT
>JAHLSL010000025.1:11080152-11222609 GCA_025920805.1 Petroica traversi | reverse complement strand
AAAAAATTGATGTATTTTATTTAATAGTAAAAGAGGTAGAGAGAAAGAGAAAAGAAAGAAAGACATAGAGAAGGAAGTGGGGCGGGGGGGGGAACGAGAGGGTGATGGGGGTTAGGGGGAACCATATCAGCCATGCAAGAGTCCCAGCGATGTCTCGTTGCTCCCCTCCATCTGGTCTTCTGGGTGTTGAGGGTCCCTTGTCTCCACCACACGCCAAAGAGCACAGAATCCCCTGGGTTAATCTACACTTTGGCCAGGTGGGAATGCCCACGTGTCTCCCTTGCAGGGGCCAGTTTGACACTGACCCTTGGAACACTGAGGCTCAGTTGCATCATCTCTGGTGCTCTGGTGCAGGGTCTGGGGATCCCTTTGGGGGGGCCTTTGATGGGCCACGTCAACCTGTTCTGTTTCAGATCTTTCCCCCTTCCGGAGAAGGACCCCACAGCTGAGCTGCTCTGCACATTGGAGGACAGGCATTCGCTGCCTCTGACCAGGGGCTTTTCCAACACACACCGAAAGCCTCTCTGCCACCACCCTTTAGTGAGAGGTTCTGCACAAGCCTGACAGCTGATAGCTCTGGGGCTGTCATCCACTCCCCGAAGGTGCTAAGTTTGTGCTTTGTGAATGTGCCCAGCCTGAGTTGTAACTTTATCTTATCTTCATCAGTAAGCAGTGTAAGGCCTCACTCCAAAGGCCTGTACAGAGTATGGTGTTATTTTCTGCAGCTTTCGTAATACAGTTCTGAAAGTCCTTCATGAAAATGTTTAAGTCATAAACTATAATGTTTCAATCTCTGACAATGGGCTATTAGGGAGCAGAGGTTCATAGAGCAGGAAAAGATCAGGAAAGCTGCTGCGGCCATTCTGTATCTTACTTTCTCATATATATTCTGTTTTCTGTCCTCTTTTTGGAAAACTGCAGGAGGGGTGTTTTGAATGATCCCTAACAGGGCATTAGTTTTCTACCACCTGTGACTTAGAAGCACACTGAAAACTCAACCTCTTTGCTTTAACTTTCTTCTAATCATACCTGGGCTGCTGTCATGTGGATGATGATGAATAGCTAAGGTAGGACAGATTTCTTCAGAAAAATCTTCCTTGGGAAGGTGGCAGATTGTCAGGAACTTGAGATTCTATCCTAGGCTCCATCACAAATCTGCCTCAGAGTTTCCCAGCAACAGCCACCCATTATCAAGAACGCTTGAAAATAAGGCTTCAGTTATAGTTTCCTGATCTTCTGAAATGTCTGGCAGTAAGCTCTGCTGAAACACCACCTCTGCAGCAGGCAGGGACAGCCCTGCAGGTGCCTGTGGTGTACCAACACACACAGCTCTGAGCCTGACCTGTAACATCTGGAGCTCATCCCCAGCACAGATAGACAGCTGTGCCAAATGCTGCTGCCACTCTGACAGACACTCCTGTTTCTGGGTATTTAAGCACCAGCTCCTGTTCAGCCGTGTTCACAGAGTGACCTAAGCAAGCTTGAACATCTAGGACTCTAGATATCAAGTGCTAATAGAGTGCTTTGGGAGTTTTCTCTTGCAGTGCCACTAGCAATTTTTTGTTCAAATATGCTTCTTGGCTACAAGTCTTTCTTTGCATTTCAAAGCTCACATAAATACCTAAATCAACTTCTCTGGCAGTGTTGGCTGCTGTAAGAATATATTGCTTTACAACCAGGAGTCTGAAAATGAAAATGTCCTATAATGCTTTGCTTCCTTGCCACTTAGCCTGTTCAAACATTTGTGCCATCCTTTAAATAAAATCTACTCATGGCAGCTGGAATAATTGATGCAGAAAATCACAGAGCACAGCATTCTGTATTTATTGTTTGTTTTTCAGTGACATGGACATTGTTAGTTTTAGTGGACTTGATAGCAGTTCTTCTGAGTAAACTATGTAATGTAACTACATTATGGCTTCTTGCTCTCCTTAGCCTAACTTTGCCATCACAGTGTTCAACATGGGCTCTCTGAAAAAAAAATTAGTTCATTTCCATCCGTGGGCAGTGAGGAGGCAAAACACAGAACACACCAAGATGGCCATGTCCGGTTTCTGCTTGACTGACTGGGGTTGGTCAAGGAGCAGGGGAAAAGATTTCTGCCAGGAAATGAGAGTTATACTGCTGTAGTTTGAATAACTTATCCAATAGGCCTGTGTGTAGCTGTGGCTCTTACTTCCTGACAAATAACAACCTATAACACCTAAACTATTTATTTGGCACTTATTGGGGTGTGGGAAGTTAGCTTCACCTCTAATCCTTATTCTTACCACCAGCCCTGCGGGAACAGCTCACACCTTCAAATACAACTTAGAAACACTGTGGTCTAAGTTCCCTTTGGAGCTTCATGTCTCTATTGCCACACACACTCTGCTCTCTGCCAGAGATGGCAAGGGTTGGTCTGGCTGGATCTCTCACAGACTTCTCTCATCAGATTGGGGTCACCAATCCTTACTACAGTGCCACAGAAATGTGTTGCAATAGAAGATAGATCCACCTCAAAGTTATCACACAGAGTTTTCACATATCTGCTACGGTTTTAATGAAAAATTCATAGTTTTGATTTTATTATATATATATACTGATCTGAATAGATGTTTCCAATTTAGTTGTGTCCATTAACTGAGCTTCCAATTAAACTCATGTTTAAAAATTTAGCATTCAATTTCAAAAAGGCTGGGTGTAGTTAAATGAAAATGTAGTCAAAGTAGTTGTATTAAAGGTATTGAAGCTAAATTCTGAATGAAAACAGGTGTCATAATTTCCTGAATATTAATTTTGATTAAATCCTTGATTCCAACAAAACTCACTAAATCATTCTATTATAGCTTAACTACTTTGTGTTGGAAGTAGTGTAGGTGAGGTGTCCCGCGTCTGATGCAGCAGCTAATTAGGTTAACAGCCTTAAACATGTATTAGACTGTAATTAAAAATTAGGCCACTCTGCCCATAACAAACTAGAGACATATCTGGCTGCAGAAAAGTTTGCCCTTTTTTCTGTATCTCTGGAGCATGAGAACATGAGTGGATTTTACAAGGCAGAAAGAAGAGTACATAATTGCTTCCCCTATCCTTTTTATACTATCTAGTACAATTTCAAGGGGCTCTAAAGAAAAAATTGCTTGAATAAAAGGCTGTAGCTTGCAGGTCATGCCCACCTCTTCTGAAACACCTGCATTTTATATTGTGTCTGACTGGCTTAGTTCTGTGAAACAAGGAGGGCAGTTTGAAATTGGGGAGATTTCGAAATATATTCATCAATTTAAACTCTGGACATCATAGTGCTACAGTAGTAGTGGATGGTGCTATTTTTCCAAGGTTTTCTGGATATTTAAGAAACTGTTATTTATCCTTTGTTGGATATTTGCCTCTCCTACATGTAGTTATGTAATTTAAAACACTGACCTTGTACACTTATTTCCCTAGACAGTTTACGTAATTACAAGAGACAGGTTCCTTGTATTATCTCAGATTCTCTCAAATCATCCTTTGCAAGTCTCTCACTTTTCCTTTTACCTGAAGGAAGATTAAGATATGAATATTGGTATCTCAACAGTGAATATATCCCTGTAACTATTACCATCACACAGAAGAATTGGTACCTTTATGAGACCTTTGATCTGCATGTCTCTGAATTTCTTTAAGAAGTATGTGTGGTGCCTCTGGCCTTGGAGATATGCAGAACTTGAGCAGACAAGGCCCAGAGCAACCTGATCTGAAGTTTGCCCTGCTCTTGTGTGGGACACTAGATTTTTAGGGGTCCTGGCTAGTGTAAATTATTCTGTGACACTAAATTCAACAGCTCAGGGCATAACCTTGCAAGAGTTTCCTTTCAAGCTCTCAGTTCAGAATGAGTTCATCCCCTGAAGCAGGAAATGAAGGAGAATACATAAATCTCATATGTTTATAAATGATATAATTCTCATTTGGATGGCAAGAAACGTGCTCCTAGTGTATCATATATTTTCCCTTATGAATTTCTGGGGTTTACTACTGTTCTTCAGGCTCTAAACATTCCTTGAAAGACAAAGTGCCCATAAATCAGAAAAAATAATTTCTGCTCTGTCTAGTAAGTCAGGAGGGAAAACAGGATCTGGGGAGGGTTTTACTTGCTCTATGTTCTCTCTGAAATGGTACTTGAATATGCTGGATGAAAAGAGCATCCTGGATACAGCACTAATTAGGTAAAGTTACCTGGATGGGCTCTGAGGGCTGCTTTCCAGACCATGTGGCTAACATGGGTAATATGCCTGTCTCTTCCAAGGAATAGCAAAGTGTGGAGAATCCAGTTGTTGCAGGAAAACAGACTGAGAGCATGTGTCAAGAGGATTGTAAGATGGTCTGTTAAGTGCTGAGATCATAGTTTAGAGTATATATTGTTGGAAAGACCTGATTCAGTTGGCACTTGTTTCCAGCTTCAGCAGCATGTCTGGAAACACAAAGTCACTGTGAGTCAAAGCAAGGATTAAGGGAGATAGGAGCAGGGAGGAGAAAGCACCCATCTGCTGGTGCTGTCAGCAACGTGAGGTTCCCCAGGGGCTGTCCACAGAAAGGAGCTGTCTTGGTGGGAGGTTTGAAGGAAATCCAGATGGCTGCAGTTGCTTGCAAGGTTGATATGCCAAATAACTTTTTACATCTCTAATGTGTGAACAGGCATCAGCTCTTGACTTCAAAGTAACAAAGTGTTTGTCACACCGCCTGATACTTTTCTGGCTTTTTTTCTGGCTTTTTTCTTCCCAGACAGCAGGGTTTGCTATAGCCATCCTGCAAATGGATCACGAGGTACCTAAAGCTTAATCTGTGAGCTACCTAGCAGTCCTGCCACTGCAAATGGTGGGGAAGTGGTGTTATTTAGACTGGCAGCAAATGCAGAGTTCAGAGTTATGTGTATCTGGCTGAGTTCCAAATGGATAATTACATTCTGCCGACCTGAAATTCCCCCTTACAGCTTTTTAAAATCCATTGCTGAAAGTTGTTTTTATAATGTTGCTATCGTCTCTTAATTGGTAGCTACCTTCCACTCTACAGACAGCTCCATTTCAGTGACAAGTGAAGTGACCTTGTATGCATTGTCATGTCCCCATCATCAATTGCAAATTCATGTAAAAAAAAGTCAGTTTTTCCTGCATGCTTCATCCCATCTGCCGTCTCCCCAATATGTTTGTACTATATGCTTGTAAAGTAGTTGCCTCTAGTTCACCTAAAAATTAATTTTTCAAAGTTCTTCTACAATACAATTACTTTCTACTGTTTTCACAATAAGTCTTTTCTACCTTTTCTTGGTTATTATCATTTTTTCATTATGTGCAGAGCATCACTGGCCTGTATCCCCTGTATTTAAAGTGACCTGAAATTCACTGATGAGAAAGAGATTATTCCAGATGCGGACAACCCTTGCAGAAGCTTTCACACATCCAGAATCTGGCCATAATGCTGAGTAATAACATTTAATCAAATATAATGAAGTATAAAAGTAGGTAGATCAATATCAGCACCATCACTATTGTAGGAGATATTGTCATCCCAGCGGCTGGTCCATCCACATGGTTCATAAATTCTATTTTCCCATTTCCATGACCATCTGAAAGCTAATGCCTTAGAGTGCTTATCACATAAAGCTCAGAAGTGAGTAGTGCCAGGTGCGAGTATTGAAGGCTGAAATTATACATGTTCTCCTATATTTAACTGTAATTAAGCAGACACTTGAGTATCTGTTCATCTGGTTTGTGCTTTTTTAGATTTGCCACTATTCGGTAAATGCATCATTTTAGCTCTATTTCTTACATTAGGTATGTGCTTGGGAGTAATTAAAAATGTTAAGCTGTGCAAGGTAGACTTCACATTATTCTTGTGGAAAATGTGTTTTGATGCCATTTCCATCCTGTCTCCCACAGCCTCCTCTAAAAAGGAAAGAAAAAAAGAAGACTTGCTTTAGGAGAGTATGGTCCTTACTGGGAAAGAAAAGAAAGCAGAAGAGTTAAAACGTGCAGCACATTGGAGAGTTGCAAACTTGTTCTCAACTTTTGCAAAAAATGTCACAAGGAACCTCCCACTTAGAGATCTGTAGTAAAAAAATGAATCTTTGATGTTCTTGCTAATAACATTCCATGTTTCAGTAGCCTGTTCATGCTCTGAGGCTTTGAAAAAGCAACAAAACAAATGCTTGAAGAGTGCAAGTTCTAAAGTTTTAGGGCAGGAGTATCAGCCACTGCAGAATATCACAGCTACAGTTGCACTGTAGCCTTTCTTTCAGGGAAGACTGCTGGTACTCAAACTCCCACATTGCTTATTTGTCTTCTGAGAGTGTATTTGTGCCACAGGCAGTCCTGTGAACCAGATTACACAATTTAATATTTTGCAGGAGTTGTAATAATGAGGCAAGTAGAACTGTCCAACATGGAGCATCTTCCATTTCAACCGGTAGGAGAAGCTGAGAAGATTTATTGAAAAGAAATACTGCCTTCCTGCCATTAATAAAACTAAAGGGTTTGAGTAGCACTGCACAGTTATTTCTCCTTGTGAATTTATGAGGGCATTTGGGAAGAGCTGTTTTTCTTCGCCAGGTTCCCTTTTTCTTGCAGTGAGTGATGGTTGTGTCGTGCTGGCTGCAAGGCGAGCAGAGAGCAAACAGTTCATAAATGTAACTACCTTCCAGAGCTCCTGAAGCACAGCAAAGTGCTCTAATGGAGCAGGCAGGCAGGGTGGGCAGGCTGTAAAATAAATGCATTGCTACTTAAAGAGTTGTCTTTGCTCTGTTTACACCTCACTTTCTGCCTGATACCAGCTGAGTGGAAATATTTTCAGTAGAGGTATTTCTGAGTCTTAGGCAGTTCTGCTCATCTTCAGTGTGCCCTGTCAGTCACCTACTGCCTCTGTGCCTGGTAATCTCTGCTGTGCTGCACAGGGAAAAAACCTTTGAATCTGGGCTGGGAACAACTCATAAACTTATAAAAGTCACATATCTAATTCTACTTATACCTTGCACACTGTATAAAATGAAAGATTGTTTTATTTTTAGTTTGTTTCTCAACACCCTGTATCTCAGAGAGGGTCTGTTTAGTTTTTATGGTTCAAGAAGGGCACTTTCTACATTCATTAAGGAAAAGAAATGAAAGTTTTTAATAAATTAATGTTCAAAACCTAATCTAGTATAAAAGTATCCTCTTATCCCATTAAAATCTGTAGATATTTTTACTCTAAGGGCAACAAGAAAAATATGGTTTTTGCACTAAAACACTTATTTCTAATAAATGGCACTGACCTACTTTAGTGTAGTTACATGGATAATTGGGGCAAAATAATGTGTTATTCTTTTTTTAAATATGGGAGTATCCTGCAAAGCTGAAACATGTAAAAATAGGGGGGAAATACAGAAAATAGGGCCCTGAATCCACATTGTCTGCCTGCTGTCTGTGTTTAAACATTGTGCTGTTAAAATTATAGCTGTGAATTTGCCAAGCTGTGAGACGTGTAAAATGGTCAGCTGATGTGGGTTAACCGAACATATTCTTCATCGTTCCGCATTTTTACAAGCAACATTTTTATGTGAAATCCTGTTGGGATGAGTGCAAAACTGGGACAGTTGTTTCTGAATTTTTGTCCTTGCTCTGACATTAAAAGTCATTTTTCTATTTGCAGAATGGGTGGTTCATTTACATCATCATCTCTTTACAATGACTACCTAGTTAATGATTGCAAAACAGACATAGGGTTTTAAAATAAGTGGCAAATTCTTTCTTATCCTGTTCTTACATCAATTAGAGCCAGAATCATTTGATATGACATCATTTAATATTTGAGTTCTCTGATTGTTTTCTCATGCTGTCACTAGTTATGAGTTCATTTGTGTCCTGTGTGATTAGCTTGGGATTAAGGAAAATTTGTTTTATGAGAGGTCCCTGTTTTATTTCTTAGTGTTGTCAAATCAAGAATTCCATCAAGCACATACTTAATATAGGAATGATTTGATAAAAGTACTGGCAAGTGTGGCAATAGGAAAGTACTGGCAAGCATTAACAAGAAATCAGGCTATGCTATCTCATGCCTCAGACAGCTACGAAACTAGGAGCACTGACAGTCCTTTTTAAGAAATTTTTCTCTTACCAGTGGAAGCATAGCTCCTTGGTAAGGATGTACAATTAGCCCTTGTGAACAAGGTTCCTAAAGTGTATGTACTGCCTTTCATGCCAGTGTTCCATGAAAAAATGCTTAGATATTACAGATGTGATACAGGCTGTTGTGTAATGCCTAGGCTGACCAATGTGACCTGTGGGTTTTTTCCAAGGGGAACTTACTTTTGAAAATAATTCCTTTTGTAGAATTCACATGGTACAGTAACAAACCATATCTTGAGGCACTGCAGTGCACTGATAAATGAAAAGATGGTAGTATTTCTGTACTGCATACAGAACTAGATGATTTTGCCAAGAGACTTTGTCTTCTAAATGCTAAGAAAAGCAGTAAAACCACTGCGCAGTAACTTCTAAATTAGTCTGGTGTAATAGTAACTACAGATTGCTGTGGTTATCTTATAACCATCACCCACTCAAGCAGTGATGGCAGTTAATGATATTAGAAGGAGCTTGCAAATGTCACACCTCTGATTCCAGGTAATGTAACTCACAGCACCCTGTGGTATTTATAACTTCAATATATTGTCATGTAAAGAGAAAGGACAGAGAGATCAACACCAACAACACTCAAGTTAGAAAAAATAATTAAGGAATAGAATAGAAAGAACATAATTTAAGTTGTTGAATTTGTTTTCTCTAAATTCAGAGACAAGGAAGTTGCGCTGTGTACAGCAGGTCAGCTGGGCTTACATAAGATAACAAATTAGTAAAATTCCAGAAAGTTAGGCTGACGGCTTTCTAGGCTCATAGCACTCCCTGCTGAAAGCAAAGCTTTAAAAAAAAAATAGTTTCCAACCTCTACTTCAGGCTTATAGCTAAACCCAGCTAGGTTAATAGCTGAAGAAGATGACAGAGTCAAGTGCCACGTGTAACAGCAGGCTGTATTCAACTTCCGTGCAAGATATAAATTATAATCTAGTGCTTTTAAAAGCAAGAAAAATCAGCTTGAAATCACTGTAGTAATGCTCAAGTAGACTGCTCTGACAAAAACACAACCTTTGGCAGTGGTACAGAAGCTCTTTCACACACTCTGGGATCAGTTGAAACACTTCAGAATTTGTGAGGAAGACTTGGCTGCGAGTCTCTCTTGTGTCAGCAGTATAAGCAGGAAGAGGATGATAAGAACTTTTTTCTTTGACTCAAGAACAGACCCATGACCTAATGCAATTTCAGTGGAAATTTCTGTATGTGAAAAGCCTGGAAGTGAATTCATTTATACATCAGACTCAAAGAGCATTTATTAATGTGTTTGACTTTCAATGTCATCTGGTTTTGATTATAGTTAAATTAATTGAGTACTTTAAATAACCAGTCTTTTAGTTTATAACAGAAATTAGCCACCCTCAAACTTTAAAGGCAAGGAAAAAATATTTGGTGTTTTTGTTCAAGCAAACCTTGGCTACAAATCATTAGAGTGACTGTATGCTTCATGTTCTGCTCTTTAAATACACAGTAATTAAAACCTGAAATTTGTGCCAGTGATTATGATAGTATAAAATTCTACAACCAAAAAAATATCTCACAGGACAGAAGAACAAAAAAGATTTTCATAGGTTAGAATTTAAAGTCATACTTCTTAGAAATTAAGAGAATAATAGAAAAGATGTTTGGATTGGTTTGTTTGGGGTTTTGTCATTTAATGCAGATCCTCAGAATGTTTTCACAGTCTGATACTTATTCTGCTTTAAGGATATATTTCAGACTTGAGCAATCTTAAGCAGAATTAAAATTTCTTCATTTCTATTGGTTAAGTGGTAATTAACAACACAGATTATTATAATATTTTCTCAGACGTTGCAACCAGATGTAAGTGAAGATCAGGTTTGGAATTAGATTAATTAGATTCATTTTGGGTTCAGCCTTAAAATTTTCTGTTCTGATATAAAAGAATTCCATTCTGGCTCTCATTTCTGGGATCAGTCAACTGATTGCTCATTGTCATTATTATTTACGTTCACAAAAATGACTTCACAATAACTTGTTGCAAAGCAACAAAAAAGTAAGCCTAGGAAATCTTCAGAAGGTCAGAGACATGTATTTGCTTTTTATCATAATGTTTCATATGAGATTTCAGACCAGAAATAAAGATCTGCCAATGTTTACTCTTCATTTCCTTATCAGTGATTTTTTAATGGTCTTCACTTGAAACATAGAGCTTGAACACAGATTGGAAGAGGAAGTTTGAATTTGCCAGAGATTCTGACAAGGAAGTATCTGTACCCAGCCTGAGGAGATGCTCAGTTGAGATAACAGCCTCTTAGGCCCAAAGTTGTTAAAACATGGAGTATTTGCTTCCTGTCAGCCCATTTTTCTTGGCCTTGCCTAACTTTATAAATTAACTACACCGTTGAATAACAAAGAGGTGCTTCATCAGGCCTGACCTAGTTCTTCTTGTTAATTCTGATATTTACATATCATCACTATGTTCTCTAAATACAGCCTGAGCAAACAGACTAAAATAATTTTTCTAACATTTTTCTAGGTATCGAATTTTTAATGGACTTTTGGGTCTCTGCTTATGCTGCCTCACTGCAGTACATCTCATACTCTGCAAAGATGTAGTGTCTGACACAATTGGGTTAATTTCTCTTGCTTCAGCTACGTATTTTTCTATGAGGATAAGATGTGACGTTTCCCAAAATTACTTCATAATCCCTGATTCCTTGCAAAAGGTCTGGCTGGAGTCACCTTGCAATACAAACATAAGCTCTTTTTGTCTCCATGTTACATTGCCTGTAGGCCACTTGTCCCTGATTTCTTGCTTCAGAAAGAGCCAGAATAGTTGGATTAGTTTTAGGTACCTGCAGTAATTTGCAGTTTGAGTGCATCAGTGTTTACCTCCTACCACCATCCTCTCCCACCCCCCGTCACTGCTGCTTGAGCTGGCTGCCTGTCAAGTGATTCATTTTCTCTGGAAAAGGTGACATTTCCTAAGGTTAATGTTATAACCTGACAGATGGAGGAGCAAGGAAGATCACAGAAAAAATGAAAAACAGATAAGGTATGGTGGTTAGAAACCTTTCCAGGAAAACCAGCCTTGACAATAAACTTTGGTCTTTTAGATTTTATTAACCAGGGTTTGGGGAGAAACACCCTGTCAACAAGTGAATTCTTGTGTTATACTCTTTTGGTGTCTTACAAAATAGCTTATCTCATATTATCCTGTTTTATCTATCTAGTTTATTTAAATGCAAAAATATGTATCCTAGTTTACCTAGCCTTGGAGAGGATGGATGTATAGAAGGAGAGATAGGATTGAAAGGAATTTTACAAAGGTATTTAAAAGGGAATTAAAGCTTCCAATGAGCATTTTACAAGTACATATTACAATGCAATTTATTCTGAGATTCTCATATAGAAATTTGCGGTGGTCTTCAAGGCCAAGGAAACCTGTGAGCAGGAAAGGGAGATCAGTTTCTTGTGTCCAACTTAACCTGTGTTCATCCTCCAGTAGCTGACATGGTACTCTCAGGTCTCTGGGTGTTCTCCATGTGATGTACAACTGCCATGAGTGCATTTCTGGACTGAAGTGATTTTCATGTCATTCTTTCAAAAATGCCTGAAAATAATTGCTCCAGATAGAACCAGAATAAGTTTGTTCTGTGTACACATTGTACACACCTGTGCCACCAGCCCAGGTGTCACTGGACTTTCCTCCAACAATTCTGTGTGATTAGGTCCTGATTAAGCTTTTCCTTGATCTTCAATTGACACGGAACTGTGCCCTAGTGAACTGGCAGTCTTTTTTGCCTCTCTGTTTTTTCTTTCCATTTCATATAAATAATTAACTATTCTCTTTGAGATACTTTAATATTCAGATTTGGATAACTGAAATTAGAGTCAGCATATTCTGACAAAAACATAGTTGCGTAAAAGGTTTTTACATATAAAGGATCTTCTGGTCAGTTTCCAGTTTATTTTCATTTTTTTCTGCTTCCTTTTGGAATTTTTCAGCATTGCTGAGTTCCCATAGGAACATCTGCAACATAATTTTCAGCCTAAGTGCTTTAAATTCATACACACTATAAATATTAGATTGTCTTTTAGAGGCCACTTCCCTTTGATTTGGAATATTAAGTGGAACAAGCAAAAAAACTTATTATTAAGACAATTGCTCTAATTTTGGTGTCCTCATTTTTCTGGGCTAAAATGCAACTAAATTCTGCTACTGTTGGAGCTTGAAATACATGGTCTATCTAATTAAGTAGTGTGCAGGATCACTCAAGAGAGCTGGAGACAGAGACACACATTGGAAAACAGAGATTAGTTTCTTTTCCAATGGTAAATTCAAAGGACTTCTAAATAGGCAGATGAGTGTATAAGGGAACATTTCTCCATCCTGCAGCCGAAAATGCTGCTCATGCAATTTATTTAGAAAAACAAGAAACAGCTGTGCAAAAAGCCCCACCCAGACATAGATATTGGGCCTGAAGCATGTAATTGCAGTTTAATCAGTAAACCTTTTCTGATTAAATGAGCTTCCTGTACAGTGGGTCTACAACTTGCCGCACTTTGCCCTTATCTTGACTTGCCTCCCCAGTCTGTCTGTCTGTGCTTTTTTTCCCCACCACCTGGGTGGAAATGGCTTCTTGCAGTTTTATGCTGCTGGTTGTGTCTACCCCAGAGAATACTTTGCTCAAGCTAAGTTACTGTAGTCATTCTTAATTGATTTTAGGAGGGCTTATTGCAGACTGTTAGTCCGCTACTTGTTTTAGAATGTACTAGGCCCAAAATTCTTTAATACTTTTTAAATCCTTAAAGATGGACTTTTCCCAGCCATGGAAAGATGGTAAAAATTGTAGGATCCTGATGGTGCTGGTTGCTGCTGTTTTCTCTGATTATTGGTGCCCTGAGTTTTTATAGACAAGGCAGGTTCCCCAGATGCAGAACGCTATCAAGAAGCAGCGGTGAGCTGGAGATTTATGTCATGTCAGCTGAATGGGTGAGAGGCACTGTCGCATAGCCATCTTTTCATTCCCTTATTTGGGTTTCTTTTTCTGATAACCAGGTTATGGAAAGAATGGAGATTAAGTTTTCTAGAGTTCAGGAAGGAGTTAGGTCCGGAATATTTTTACTTTTTCTCTATGAATTACCCTTCCATCTATAAGCAAAGAAAGAATTGTGTGTTTGCCTGTATTTAACACCTTATATGGAGGATGTTTCTAAAAGTCAGTGGTATAGGCTGTATATACAGTTTTGTTTAGGCCAATGTATGTTCGTGATTATTTAAAGTGAACTAGAAGAGATTCTGTATTATGTCTCTTATATTTCTTGGATAAGGGTAATAAAGGCCTGTTTTCAAAAAACATCTGTATTTAGGACAGTACCTTCATATGCATCCTCAAAACAATGTCCATGTCAAGATGTATATTTCTGACTATTTCTTAAAATTGCCACTCTCACTTCTGCACTGGCCTGACCCTGTAGTCTTCTGTCTGCAACTATGTTTACCTATTTGAAAATATACACGCACATAAAATATTTTTAGGAATTCACTGCCAAAGTCTGGCAGTAAGAAAAGGCAGAGGAAAAGTCATTAAAACCCCAGCCCTGGCTGCTGTTTCCATCTGATGTCTCCAAGTAACATCCAGCATTTTGGACTTTGTAAGGGCTCTATGCAAGTGTCATTTTCCAGTGTCTCAGCTGAAGATGTGAGCAGGGCAGATGTAATCCCTGCATTGAAAGATGGCAGAAGCTGCCTCTGCCTACACTTGTGAAAAGTACAGTGGGCCCAAATGTAATAATAGCCCACTTGGGCGTGCTGGCAGCAGTGATATTCCTTGCAGCAAGACAGATAATTTTAGTCTAACTCTCTATTTAAATGAGCACATAATGTGGGAGACCAGAGCAAGCTCCTTATTCACAGAATGACGTTAACACAGCATCCAGCACTGTTTGCAAGCTGGAAACTTCCTTCCTGAATAATATTTGAAAAATCATCCTTGTCTTCATGACCTGTATGTCGGTATATGCTGAGAGCACATCTATTTTGAAACCAGCCTTAATAACACAGCTGCAGCCCTGCAGAAGGGAGAGCTGCCTGAACATGCTGCCACACCACTCAGCTACAGTAAAATTATGCATCAAGCACTGAAATCTGCTCTGAGCTCAGGAAAGAGCCTTATAATTAACCTATTACTGCAATATTTTGGGGTTTATTTTATTTATTTTTCATGTCTTATGTAGATGACATAAGACACGAAAAAAGTGTCATTTTATTACAGTAATAGAACAGTGAAGCTCTGTGGTCTAATGACATATTAGCTTTATGAAAAGCTCTTTTCTATTTATCCTCCATAAACATAAACTTGCAGTCAAAACCATTACATAATTGTTAATCCATAATACATTTTTCTTGTCAGTTGAATGTCAACAATCTGCACTGACCAAGATTTTTAAATGAATTAGTTTTTTGGAGCTTTTTTTTCATTCTAGCAACTTTCTTTAATACTGCAGGTATTATAGCTCTATTATAAAATGCTGCAGGATAATTTTAGGCTGTGATAATTTTATCCTGCTAATCAATACAACTGCATTCCTCATTCTCCCCAATGTCCTTTCCTTTTCCCTTAAGTCTTAACTGCATGAAGCTTTCTCTGAACTGTGACTGAGGAAGAATTTTTATATAGTGTCATCAGAAAGTGAAAGAACTTTCTAGCAGATAATTGCAAAGCAAATAAAGAAGCTTGCAGGGGTTTCAGCTTGAAGGGCTGAAATTTCTATAATACTCAGTTTACTTGGTAATGTTTATTTCCCTGGTAACCTTCCACAGAATGGCTCTTTTGAATGGATGCTGCATCATTCATATGGGGCAACAAGAAGAAAAGTTGCTGCTGCTTTCAATTAGGAAATTAAAAAAAAAATTGGAATAATGGAATTAAGTCTTAGAGGAGACTTGCCTTATTTGACGCCTTCATGATTTACAGGTAATGCTGAAGCGATAATACCAGGTGAAAACATGGAATCATTTCATTATAATTCTTGATAATGCACACTCCCAGAAGCAAGTGCTACCAGGGCACTTTTTCACTGATTTTCAAACATAAGCTCCACTGTGTCTGAAATTTTACCCTGAAGTTCCAAAAAGCTAGCTTTTGCAAACAAGGTGCTGATTTTGTCTTTCTTTGATAGCTCTGTAAATGACTGGTTTGTATCTCTGCCTTCTAAATTTGTTTTTGCATATGCCTATGAGCAGGGTAGTTTTTCATTTAATGTGGATTCCTTTAATAAACAGGACATGAGGCATGATTGTGTAAAACTTTCCTTGCATATGCAGGGGAGACAAGACTCCTTTCTCCAGCCTTTTAAGTCTGGGATGAAGAGATCTGCAGCTGAGCCTGTTGTTTGGCAAGACTGAGGCAACCTCAAAAGAGAGAAAATTGTTTTCTTACTGCTGACCTTCTTGTGAGCTTTGTCCTACAGTTAACAATACCTTTTTTCTATACAATGGTCTTCAAAAAAGAGACAGCATTTGAAAAAATACTTGTAAATTATATGTCACAACCTCTCCTTCCTTGCTAATAGCATCAGCATAGCTGTCTAGTGCAGTCTGTTTCTATAACGTAAGATGGAAGTTTTCTCTAGTATTGGAGGAGATAAAGCAATCACAGGGAGAATGCTAATTATATAGGCTGGCTATGAAAAATTGAGAAGGGCTCTTTCCAGTGTCAACACAGGGATGCAAAAGGAAAACACCATCAGTGCTCTGTTACAGCTTCCCTTTTCCAATAAAGAGAAGTATTTTCCAAACACTTTTTGCTGGCTTACAATTGCAGTACTTACAAATAGAAGATAAAGCATTTGGGAATAACAATGCCAAATTGTGTCTACTGCATGTGATGCTGGAATGATTTTTGTGTTTTCTTTTACCTTTTTGTGTTACCTTTTACACAGTTCTCTGTATCCATAAGAATTAGCATTTTGCATACTTGCAACCTTTTACTTAGTTTAGTGCTTAGCATTTTGTAAGTGTTCTGCAGGCCTGAGACTGAACAACCCAGAACTGCAGAGCCAGGGAGACCAAACATTCCACTATCTCAGGAAACCAAGGTCTCCTAGCAGGACAGATTCTGTAAACAAGAAGTTAGCCCACCCCAGCCCCATTATTGGGCCCCCTTGTTAGATATGCCGATGTGTAAAGTCTATAACTGGTGTGTGTGATTGACGGGGTGTGTACATTTTACCACGCTGTCACCTGGGTGAAGTGGATGCATCAAAGAGGATCCTGATTAAAATACTGAGGTAAAAACCCCAGCCCCTTTAACCGTGTCTAGTTTCATTTTCCTAACACCAGGGAAAAGGCATCACATGCTAGGGTGTATAGTGCTTACTTCCTTCTGGTTTCTTTCTTGTTAAGTTCTTAAAATGAAAGTTCACAGGTTGCATAAAAATGCCTACAACTTCCCATTACAATATGACATATATAAAATAATTTTTAAATAAACATAGGCCTGCCTGAGAAGTCTTGAGATGGGTAAGTATAAGGTAGTTCATCTATGATCTGTACAGATCTGTCTGCAAATGTTGCAATCTACACTTGGAAAGAGTTTACCACTGTGATTCCCTTTGTCTCTGCCAACTCAGTGTGCCTTTCAGCTCTTCTAATTAAAGGAATAAATAATTATCCTGTTTCTCTCTCTTTTTTCAAATGTGTTCACATGCTATGGATACTTTATGTTATGGATTCAGGAAAGGGCTATCTGTGAAAGTTTATCACAGTGCAGGCTAAATCATGAGCACAGTGACTTCACAGATTTTTAGGACAGAAATGTAGCACAATCTTACCAATTATAAAAGTTTCATTCATTGGTTAAATACAGGAAGAAGAAAATAAAAGAAGCTTTCAAAACATGAATGGTGGCCTTGGTTTTTAAAAGGTAGAGTTAAGAGCTGCTTATTGCAGTGAATACATTGCTCTTGTGTTTATTTCATGTGCAAAATCCCTCTTAAGAGACATACATGTCAATAACTTTTAACAAACAGGAACTTTTTCAGAGTACCATTACAAAACCATAATGCAAAAAGTGTTTCTTCCAGGAATAGCAGGATGCACTCTTTTTTAGTTTTCATAAAATGGATATTTTAATCCACATACAAATAGCAAAGAAAAATTGTTTCCTTACATTGTTGCTTTGAACTGCCTGATGAAACAAGTTACCAAATGGCATCCAAGATTCTTCAGAAAGAGTATGCCAGTGCTCCTTTTGTTGCAAAGAAATTCTCTTTTTTCAATAGCTGGTGACATTGTTAATTATACCATTTTGATTTACAGTGTATTGTTCACTTCATTCTTCCATCAAATATCAGAAATCTTGAAAACTTTCTGGGATATACTTTCTGCGATAGCTTTTTGGGAGAGGTGCAAAGGTTTTCACACTTTTGTTATTGCTTCATATTTCAGATATTTTGATGCAGCTTGTGAAATAATGTGAGTACTGCATCTACCCTCCTGCATTAACACCATCTAACACATTTATCATCTCACATCTCAGTGTAACTGAGTGTCTTGTTGACATATTTCTGTATGGGCAAGTCACCTTTGCTATAAATAGATAGTAGTTTAATCACTTCTATGTTGATAGTCTGTTTTATTCCAAAAGCAGAAGTTCAGGAATTGAGATACCTAGATATGTTTTAGATTTTTGCCCATCTCTTGAGGATGTAGTACCTCCACTGGAAGCACAGAGAAGAGTGACAAAAAATTGGACTGTAGGGAGGAGAGCTTTTTCTAAACAGAAGAATAAAAGAAGTAATGATCCATTATAATTTTATATTATGATTATATTTCTGTGGGTCTAGAAATTTTGAGGGGCATCTACACAAGGAGGGAGGGAACTTGTCCTAGGCTAAATTGCACTGTTTTCTCCTAGAAAACTATGTGGGAGTCACAGATTGGAAAACTGTGTCTACCCTATTGAAAACTGCTCACAGTGCATCCATCAGTAATAGAATAGAAAGAGACTAAATATTTTCTCAAAATTTAAACTTTTTAGGTTTTTTTTTTTATTATTAGGGAATTATGGTAACAGCATTAATTGACTAAAACTTTTCAAAAGACTGGACAACAAGACACTAAAAGCTTATGCTGTATGATTTTATAGCAATAGAAGGGAAATTGTCATGGATATTCCTCTGCATGGCTTACCTGAAGTGGCTGCCTTCTACTTATTAGCTTTTTTGAGTTTAAGAGCATAGATTACTTCTTTTTGTCTGCTCCATTCCAAGTCTGACAGGTTCTGAGGTACAGCTCATCCATGGGTTGTCCATATATTTCTCATCCTTTTGCACAGGGACAGGGTGACTGAGCACAATGCAGCTTTCTGCAGCCCTGTCTGCTATTTCTGAACTTGTCCCATGGAAAGTCTCAAAACCCCAGTCAGAAATCAAGCAGGAGCTTACAGATTCCTTTTGAAGGCCATATTTCAGAAGTAGCTGACAAATGGATGCTGAGGCAAGGCTGCAATAGTTCTAAACATGCCAGCACTGGATAAAGCACTTGTTGTAATCACTATGCTGAAGTGGAATAGATGGCAAATCCCAAACATAATGGTGTTGGAAAAGTCTGCCTCACCTTGATCTTTCTCTTTCAGGGCATGAACTGTGGTGCTGAAGCTTCACTTACCAGATGAAAGAAAGCCAGCTACTTTCGGAAATGTTGAAAAAATCCCCAGTTCACGGGTTCTTTCAATGATATCTCTGTGAAAACACAGATCAAATAAGTGTGTAAAATATTCTAGAATTGCAGAAAATTGAATTTATGAAGCTTTTTCAGAAAGAGTTGGGACAGACACAATAAATATATTGCCAAAGGAGTGCAATATTTTTTGTGGATTTTCTGCTGTACAGAAGATTACATAACACATCAAAGTTCCAGCAAGTTGGAATATTCTTGTAAGAAGTTGTCTAAATTATAGAAAATTGTCATTTTACAGAAGGATGTAGCTTTGCGTTCTTTCTTCTTTCCTGTTAGGTGATCTGCTAATATTGGCACATTTAGGATCCTTTATGTTTTTAGTTATCTGAAATAAAAAGTTTTGTTTGCTTCTGCTACTTTTTCACTACCAGCACTGAAGTTCACAGGTCAAGAAAGCCATTATCTTGCTGCCTTAATTATGCATGCAGTTATGTAATTCCCCCCACAGAACTCTTGCTTGGTTCTGTGTGCTTTATGATGACATCTTTACATTTCCTGCAACACATGGATATGACACTGTTTGACTACTGTCTTTCAAAGACAATTGGGAGGAGGGCTGTTTTGCAAACTGAATACAACTAAGTCATTTCATTAATTCATTTATACAGTAAGAAATTTATTAAGATGGAGTGCAGACATCCTTTCTTGAAAGTCAAGCAGGCTTGCCTAATTGTGATTTGTGAAGCTTTAGAAAGAATTTCCATGGGGAAGTTGTGGAAGACATGGTTCTATTATGTGTAAAGCTGCCTTAATTAATCTTATCTGCTTTTAGTTTTAGCAATATGACTGAAACTATTGCTTTATTAATTTATAAATTCTAAGGAATTTCAACCCATCTTAATGTATCTCAGACACAGAATGAGGAGCATTTTGTGGATAGGTAGTGTGCAACTCTGTCATCTGCAACTTATATAAAGATACATATATGTATAATGTGGTTAAAGGTGTATGTAGTACAGTATGTATCTGGTTCACTTTTCCATCCACTGTTCAAATCTTAATTTAAGCTGAAATCAATTGGGGAGTTAATTGTTCAGAACACGAACAAGGTGGCAAAATTTTCCAGCTGTCCAGCCATTAACCTAGAAAATATGAGCTGCATAATTTCACAATACTTTTACTGTGTGCTCACTGTGTGTTTTTTGGTAACCACCAACAATGGAATTTCTGCCTTTTCATTATAAAATCTTTTAGTGCCACAGTTTAAAGATTACACTGAAAGGACATGCTGGCTCTAAGTTAGAATATGTTGAATATAACTTTGATTTCAGTCAAATACTCATTCATTTCCACACTGGAATAGTAGTTCTCTCTTCTTCCAAGATTCAAACATGCATATTTTTGAATATGATTAGGGGATTTTTTTTCTAAAAAAGTCACATACTCTGTATTTCCCCCAGTCTAAATTAGGTGGATTCAGTTCACATGTTTTGTTCAGTGGAACCTTGAAGCTGCACAAGGCCAGTGCCTTTAATTTTTTCATTGTTTTTACACATTTATTGCCTTGTCATTGTATGGCAGCTTCCAGTTCTCAGACTCCTGCTGTCTGAGGGAAATTTTGCTGTGTTCAGAATTACCATAACAGCTCTTTCATGACTGGAGCCTGAGCGTCTGGCACACTGGATCACACCTGCAGTTGTGGATGTGTGAGCAAATCAGGAGACTAGTTTTTAATTATAATAGGATTAGTATTGGGAGATTTAAATCCTTTATCTCTCCAACTCATAAAACATCCATTGTTTTAGTGCTGACTGGCATTTTCCTTTCAAATACGATTTCTTAGAAGATTTTGGAAAATTGTCACCTGTGTGCAACTGGGATTAAGCTGATGCTGCAGTTCTTTATTATCTGAGCTATTAATATTCAACACCTGAACTAGTCCATCTATAAGTAAGAATGAATAGGAAAGGTATTATAAGAAAGTCAGACATTTTAAGAAAAATGCCTGAATAGATTTGGTGGCACTTTATAATTTGAAAAATAGGATACAGGATTCATGATGAAAAAGTTGATTTTCATCACTGTTAAATTGGCTTTATCTATGTCAATTTGCTGTTACAAGACAAAGAAAATAGATTTTGGATTTTTTTTTTTTGTCCTCAGAAATAGATTTTCACGTATTTATTCTGTGCATTCCCTGCAGAAGTTCTGAGATCAAAGAACATGCAAAGCACTGATCAGGGGAATGTGTTAAACCTCTGCTTGCAAAACATGAAGGGAGTTTGCAAACCAGAACAGAACTGGATTTCAGCCCTTGTCATGCATTTGTCTTTCAGCCTGCCATTCCTGCTGCAAATGACTCTGCAGACTTGGTTTTGTACTGTTGGCAGAGACTGGGAGCTCCAAAGTCCCTCCCAGGATCTATCAGAATCAACGCCACTGCAATTTTCTGTCAGGGACAAACCAAAACTCAGTCTAAACAAATGGAGGATTGTGTTACCTGACAATTGGAGACAGTGGAAAGACTGAAAAGAAGATTCTAAATTTTATTCTGGAAATAGGATACTGTCCTGGTTTAGGGACCACAAAATACACATGGTTCACTTTTTTGCCCCAGAAATCTTTTGGAACAGTTTCACAGGTTAAAAAATTCATTCAATGATCCATGAGTTTCAAGAACTCTGAAATGGTGATATTTGAGTTTGATGGAGAAGGGCTGCTTTTGTTGCTACTAAAGTTTATGTAATGATAATTTTAAACAAAATGGCATTCAGTTGACACTGAAATGGTGGATTAAAGCAAGTACAGGTAGTTCTTAACTGCTGCTGTGACCAGCTTTCTTAATTGAATGCTGCAGCAGTTCTCTTTGTAAAAAATATCAAGCTTTTATTTAAAAATCCTTCTTATTTTGTTTTGCACGAACCTCTGATTTTCAGAGCACGAAATGAATTCATTGGATGTGTTGAGACACCAATGAAATTCTTTGGATTTCAGCAGCTTAATTTTGATATATTTTTAATGTAATAAAATGACTGTTTACTGATGTAGAAATAGTACATATGTATGTGCAAGTGCTAGGTCAGGTTTCTTTCCAAGTGCTGGTTTGAAATTATGTAAACACACCCCCCCAGCATAAAAAATCAAGTCTAAAAAATGCCCAGGGAATCTTATTATCATCATAATAAAGAGAAACAAAAGTTGTATATCCATCTCTATCTTTGAAATTTTCATTCTGTATACTAGTTGGCCCATTCATAATTCGACCTTCCATTTGCAGAATTCTTCATGGATTCTTGATGGGAGCATTTCCATAATTCATTGGTTGGATTTTTAAGGTTTGATTGGCTTTTGTTTAATTCCATGCTTATTTTCAAGACTGAAGTGGTGAAGGGTCATTAAAGACCTTGGAGATCCCAGAAATAAAGAGTGTTTTTAACATGTGAGAAAACTGGAGCTAGCCATAACAGTATGAAAATGTATGTTACACACTCTTCTAAAGAAAAAGATAGCATCTTGGTTAAGCAGCTGATTGTAAATTCATTCTGGAGAAAGGAAAACAGGGTAGAGGAGTGAAATTATTAATGTTCCTTTGACAGAGAATGGGGGTTGTTCATTAAAGAAAGGATACATTCTAATTTCTGACTACTTTTATTTTATTTTATATCTTTTCAGGCTGGGTAATCTTTACTTCTTTCTCGTAGTTCTGAACTCATTCCCACAAATGGAAGTCTTTCACAAGGAGTTTACAATACTGCCTCTGGTTGTGCTGCTGCTTGCCAGCATGATTAAGGAGCTATTGAAGACAACAGAAAATACAAGTATGATAAGACAATAGACTTCACTAAAATCAGGGTATAAGACAAGTAAGTAAACTAAATCAATTATTTTTTTTTTCCCTTGCTTCTGTTGTGATAGAAACCGCACACCTGATTTTACAATAACTCCCTCACTTACCTTTCAGAGTACTGGAAGTTTGGAAAAACCATTGCAAAATATTTTTTCTACCTTTAAAAATGCCTTATTTTCTGGCTTAAATCATCTCAATATCACTGAGGTTTTGTTTCATATTACAATAGTGTGTGCTGATATATACAGGTTTTCATTCCAAGTTTTCAGAGCAGCTTGCCAACACACACACAACATCCTCTCCTGATAGCAGAAGGTTCTGGAGGATAAATGGAACTTACCTAAGTCTCAAACAGAAAACTGGGGCTGTTTAGAAAATTGGAACGTCTTTCAGATGTTTCTCACTAAAATCAGTAATACAGAAATTAATGATCAACTACATTCCAGGTGAATCATAATTGGGAGATGAAAGATGTTCTATGACTTCCAGTAAGCGATCAATTCAGTCTGGCTTGGCTTTGGAGCTGGTGCAACACCTGCAGGAAGCTGTTTACTCAATGCTGACTCAGAAGGAAGAAATATTTTCACTGCTATTCTTATTGCAACATTTCGATTTCATCAGAGTTTCTTGACCAAGTACTAACTTTGGGCTGCTTAACTTGTCACTCCATAATGAAGCAAATAGAAGTTTTCATTCAAAAGAAGTTTAAATATTTGTGTGATTTCCTTTTTTCACCTGTACTTAAGCCCAGCCCACAGAGAAAAAAACTGCTATGATTTGCATACGTGTCATTAGCTCTTCTGGAAATTAGCCCCCATCTGTGCTGACATACTTATGTGTCAGAGGAATAAGGACCAAAGGGAAAGGGGTATCTGGGTGAGAGAGGAAGGTTTGGGGTCTATCAGGGGGAAGGATCAGGCTGAAGGGTGATCCAGGTACATTGCCCTTCACTTGCTTATGTCTATGTATGATTCCTCTCACTACAAAATCTTAGGTTTACTTGGCTTGGGGGAATGGGGGTTGTTTGTTTGTTTAATAATAATCCATGTTATGGCCATGAAAACAAATGATAGAGGAAATAAAAGAGAAATATTGTCCGTACTGAGGCCTGTAGCAATCTTTTGTTGACATCTCAGACAAGGAACTCTGCCCATTACCTTTGAGCTTCCTGGCAACTCCCAGGGTAATAAAGTGATTCTGAAACTCCTGGACTGACCTGTGAAAACCCTGTGTATATTCTCAGCTTTGCCACTGCTCTGTGTTAAAGCAGAGACACTTCATGAGTGCAGGGAGTTACTGCCAGTGAAATGGTCTAACCAGGGCCTCCTGGCATCTGCTGACTGGAAGAACAAAACATTCAGGATGTTTTTGGCATATCTGAGATGCAGCTGCCCTAGCAGGCTCTAGGACCTGGTACAGCTGAGTCAGGATGATCCCCATCCCTGGGTAGGTGGAGGTTGAAGTGGAAGAGGCAGCCCTGGTCTTCGGACAGCTCTGCTCTTCTCTCCATAGTTTGGGAGTTCGTTTGGACTATTGAACTCTTCTAACTTTACTGGTTTTCAGCTTGAAGCTACTTTTGTAAAGAAAAGCAAGATGTCAAGGAAAATTTTTCCAAGCTGTTTCTCTGGAATGATATGGAAAAAACATTTTTTCAAGGAAACCTGCTGCCAATGTTGTGCTCCAGACACAGAAATCCAAAATGAGGAGCTGGAGAAGAGAGGAAAAGTAAGGAAAAGAAAGAAGAAAAATGAAAATAAACGAGTGATCATCTCCAATTTGCCCTTTGGAAAAAAGAAGTGGAAGGAAAATCCAAACAGATTCTATGACTCCAATGAAATTAAGACCACTAAATATAACATCTTAACTTTCCTGCCTAAAAATATCTATGAGCAGTTTCACCGCTTTGCCAATATTTATTTTGTGTTCATTGCACTGCTGAATTTTGTGCCAGTGGTGAATGCTTTTGAACCAGAGGTGTCTGTGATCCCAGTTTGTGTTATAATGGCCATTACAGCCATTAAAGATGCTTGGGAGGACTTCCGGCGGTATAAATTAGACAAAGAAATCAATCATATGGGATGCTACATTTACAGCAGGTAAGTTTTCTATGGTTTTTATTATCACAAACATTGGCCCGAGAGCTTTTATCAATGGTGAGGCTTTGTGTTTAAAAAAAATTGATAAATAACTGCTGAAAAATCTCAGTTACTAGGTGAAATAGGGAAAAGTCATGGCCACTATATATCACCTGGTATTTGTTCTCATACAGGGAACGATTTTTTTTTTTTAAGCATTTTTGTACTTGGAGTTGAGTTTCATTATATCGGTGTGTCTATCAGCCTCTTAGACATGCAGTGCACTGAAAATAGGTGCTTAAAGTGCTACAAGCAGATGAATTTCAGAGACATTTTCAAGAGGGTTTAATTCTATCAAGGTAGCACAAAATAAGATCTGTCATGGGAATTATTTGCATTCTTAGGTACCAAGAAATCTTTTAAAAACCTGGTCCTTTGAACTACATTTTATTTTATACTCTACATTGTTGACTAGCTTTCAGTTATTTTTTCTTTCTTAGGCAGTATGTAAAATGAACCTGTAACAACACAGTCTAGAAATGAAAGATAGTAATATATGCCTCTGTTTAGTCATCTCTAAATTAATTAACTACATATATCTGTGCGCACTTCTTCAAAGTTTTTCATGACTTCTTGCTTTTAGGACATTCAGAAGATTGAAAATTATGTTTTATTGTATCAAAACTGATCTCTCAGCAAAGTAGCAAATTAATCCTCCCTGATAAAATATCACATCTGGGAGTCAGAAGTGCAGAATTTTCCATCTCCATGAATGTGCCTATCATCCCTCAAATTAATCAACACTGTTTTATATAACTTGTGCTTTCATGTGCAAGATCTTTCAGAACTCTGGCTTTTATCATATGGGGCTGTCATTTCTATTTGTTTCTCCTGCATGTGTTTGTCAGATTTTTTATTTTTATGTCCTGCTGGTTAAACAGGAAAGCAATAGGTTTGCTTATTTAGGGGCTAAACTTAGGCCTACATATAGATAATGACTTATCAGAAAAAAAACTGCATTCCTCTCCTTGCCAACTTTCAAAAAAAGCTGGTATTTTACAAGTTTCTAAGCATTGTGGATTTAAGATCTCTTCTGTAGCGAAGACTGTCAATAATTGTAGCTCTTTGGGTAGGGTGGCAAACTGCCTCTTCTTCCTGTATTTCAAATTTCAATCTGGTTGAATGTTCTAGCTTTTCCAATGTTGCATTAGCCCATGAGGCAATGGATTATTTGTTAATACTTGTTAAAACTAGGAAAGAATAAGTGGAGAAATAGGTGCTAATGAATAAATCTGCAGAGGGGTCTTATTTATTTCCTCTTTACACACAGAAACCACGTCAGTTTAGATCTGAAAGCCTTTTACCATGGGAACACAAGAAGGAGGGAATACAGTAAAACTTGTTTTGTACATGGGAAAAATGTCCGCCATGGAGTTACAACATTTATTCAGATCCAGTTTCAAGTTATAGCCATGAGTGCTTTGTTTTGCAGAAACACAAAATGGGCCTGCCTTAAAATTGATTATTCCATCCCATAAAAAAGATTTTACTATATGAATCAGTCTTGTCTAAGATCTTGTTTTTCACCAAAGTTTTATGGTCCAAAAACGTGGGGTAAGGGAAAGAAAAATGAGAAGGGCTTCAGAGTGCAACATTCATCCTGTCTGGAAAAAATTGTGGGTAATAACAGTTGCCATCAGATCAGTTGCTACAGCTTACTATATTATGAATAATTTCAATCAAGCTTCTCTGGTGCTTTGGGAAGCTGGTATTTCTTGTTCTTCTTGCTGGCTGCAAGTCATAGAATGGCATGATGTCTTCTAATTTTCTTCCACATGAATCATGAAAATAGGTAATTGTTTTAGGACAGGTGAAAGTCTTTTGGGGACACTGCAAATTTTGCTAATCTTGTGGCAGCAAAAAGTTGTTTTTAATAGAACAACCGGTCTTCCATCCTAGGTGAAATATTACTTAGATTTTAAGGGGTAATCTTGGAGTGTGTGTTGTCTTTACTCCACATTTTAATAAGGACTCTGGCACCTATTCCAAAAGAAATACGAAAGTAAACCAAACTTTTCTAGATGCTGAATGTTCTCCAAAACTTTCTTGAAGACCAGGGGAAATGCAGTAACTTGCTTTCTTTCAACACAGAGCAAGGGAAATTAAAACTAAATAGGCTGGTCTGTAAACATATTTATTCTAATTTTCTTTTCACAGAGATCAGCTGAAATGGGAAATTTAGTCTGCTGGTCAAATGAGAGAAAATACACTTCCAGTAGTGTATTTAAAGAATGTTTAATTGAAAAAAGAAGAAACAATTAATAGGCATTAATGTGTCTTGGAGAGATACAATAACCTAAATGTTTGAGGAGTTTGTATTTTGGAATTATACACTGTAGACAAGCTCCTGTGCTGTTGGAACAAATCACACAACACCAAAAATTTGAATTGCAGATGGTACAGACCTATGTTTAAATGCCTGCTTTCTCATGATGTTCTTTAAAATGTACTCTGTCTACTTTTAAATTTTCCAAGCAAGGCAGACTTCCATTCCTACAAAATGCCAAAGCATTTTCTATGGTGTTACACTTTATTATTCCTCTTTAACTGCTTTTAAATTTCTCAAGTCACCTGATTTCATGCGACCCTAATTAGTTAGTCTGCATCCACAGTAGTTAATTATAATCTTCAAATATGTGTGATTTTTATCATATTCATTTTGTTTTACCCAGACACCTTTTAGTCAAGACTGGCACAGATTGCTCTTTTTGTCTTTCTTGTCAGCCAGTCCCTCTAATCCTACCATTTATTTTTCTTTAAACTCTCTTCAGTTTGTCATTAACTTAGTACCAGGGGCCAGCACGGAAAGTGGTACACAAACCTTAAAGTGAATGTCAATACAATAGTTGCTAAAAGCTAATATTTAATTTTCTTGAAGTTCTATAATATTCAAAGAACTAATTGATATATAATTATTACATAGCTTGGTTGTGATATACCCCAAGGGTTATATCAAGTTCAGTAAATACTCCGTAGCATCCAGACAGGTTTTTGCATCCATTTCACATTTTTGTAAGATTAAACCTATTTTTTCCTCAGAGTTTTAGTAGACACTAAGATACAAATGCAAGGGCTATGCACAGTTCAGTATGGTATAGCAGTGGCCACAAAAATATTAATATTATTTAAGCTATTCATATTTCTTAATTTTAAGAATCTAAATTCAGGCATCTGAGACAGTGACTCAGAAAAGCCTTGTTTATATGCTTTGAATCATCCTGTGGACCTTCTGGAGAAGTAGGTAAGCCAGCTAAGTAGGTAAGACATCCTAAATGAGTAGCCTGATTACTCTTTTCACAGAAACTTCTCTGTAATGCATTCAGGCCCTGTGGTTTTCAGGTAGTTCCTACAAGCATCAGTCTTCTCGTCCTCCTCTCTAAGTTCCCTCTAAGAGGTCTCTGGTAAAAAAGATTTAGGCTGGCCTTCACTACGACTCTGACTCTTTGTTGGCTTAGTGTAAGGTTTTAGAACATTTAACGATTTTTGCATCAGCACAACCCTGGGTTAGTCCTAGAGCAGAGGTATGGGAAGAAGGAAAAAAACAAAGAACTCATAACTGTGTTGCATAAAATCAGAACTACCAACAACTGAAAAGCTGAAAGTGGCTTAATCTGGACCCACTGTTTTGAAAGATAATTAAAATATTTCAGTCAACTGAAGTATTGTAATTCTGTGCTGCAATTTTCTCTCTGACAGCAATGGAGATTTGCTTGCCTGCAGGTGACCATACATACAGGGTACTTTATGTTTTCTAAGGGAAGCTGCAAAGGCAAAGGCTGCCCTTCTGTTTGAACCTCCTTCATATGCTCTGTTCAACTGGATTTCTGAAAGGAGGAGAGATTGCACCTCCTGTGGATGCTCCCCATGTCTGGGATCGTGCCTGGGACTGGCCAGGGATGCAGTGACCAACAGAGGTTGGAAGAAAGCAGAGAAAAGGATAGGGAACCTGCTTGAAATCAGGAATTGATCTACTGTCAAATCTCAGAGTTTAAAGAAAAACAACTTTTCTCTGGACCCAGAAATATCATATGCAAGTCATTCAAAACAAGGTATACCTGAAAGTTTGTAAAGTAGAAAGCAGGATGAGAGGAAAATCCCATTCTGCCATGGGCACAGTGAGCAGAAACATTACTTGCCAACACTTTAAATTAAACTGTTGGTCAGTAGTACTGAGTTTTCTTTCTTCTTTGTTATTTTTGTTTTCTGACAAAGCATAAATTTAAAGATTTAGGAGCCTGCTGGAGGCTTTAGTGGGTTCATTTGATACACACACACAAAAAAAAAAAAAAAAAAAAAAAAAGATCCAAAGCCTGTGTCCCATTCGAAACCTCACCACAGGCAAAATTGCAATCAATTTTCTTGGGCATAGCAATATCAAGGCTTCTACACCTTAGTGTAACCTTCCCTGAACAGTGCAGGAACCTCATCAGTTGGAGGCTGAAGACCTCCTGAACAGGTGCATTCCTATGGCAGCCACAAAGCATGTACTCAGATTAGTTGCAAGCTACTACCCTCCTGCCTATCGTCAAACATGAGTGTGTTGTTCTCTGGCAATGGGCATCCTCTGCTCTGTCGTCCCTATAATTTTTGTCTATACTTCAAGTACTATTGAAATTTTGTACCTAGTTTAACTGTGGACACCTGAATTAGCAGTGAGTTTGACTGAAGGTACGAACAGTGTCTTCTGCTTGAGGCATTCTTCAGCCTCCCAGTGAGCTGAGAAAATGTCCTTAACCAACTGTACACTGAGGTGTGTTATATCACCATGACACTGCTTGAAACCGGTAGTACCAAAATCATGAAGAAATTAGAACACCTTATATGGGATATGATGATGATTGTGTTGAGAAGAATTATGGAACACGCTGATGTTTTTTTCCTGGTGTTATGAAAATGAAGCTAGACACAGAGGGTTGAGGGTCGTTACCTCGGTATTTTAATCAGGATCCCGTTTGATGCATCCACTTCACCCAGGTGACAGCGTCACAATGCACACCCCCCATCATACACATACAGAAGTTATAGACTTTACACATTAACGTATCTAACAAGGGTGGCCCAACAATGGGGCTGGGGTGGGCTCACCTCTAGTTTACAGAATCTGTCCTCCTAGGGGACCTTGGCGTCCTAAGATAGTAGACCATTTGGTCTCCATGGCTCTGCAGTTCTGGGTTGCTCAGTCTCAGGGCCTGCAGAACACTTACAAAACACTAAGCACTAGACTAAGTGAAGGGTTACAAGTATGCATGCTAATACTTGTGGATACACAGAACTGTGTAAAAGGTATATAAAAGAAAACACAAAAATCGTTTCAGCATCAATGCTGAATGGACTCAATGGAAACCAACTCTCAGCTGGTCCAGGCAGCACCACTTTAAAGTGGAAGAGCATGAGCTAGTAATTGTTGTCAATTAAGCTGTATTGCTACAATAATGATCCTTAGTCTCTGTGGAAGAAAATCTATAAAATACATTACTAAAACTACCACTGGTTCGTGTACTGCTTTATCAGAGCTTTCTTCAAGATCTATTACCTGCCAACGCATTTAAAGCTGCTTCACAGAAAAGGTGCAATGGCTTAGCAGACAGCAGCAGGAGCTAATGACAAAACATTAAGACCAAATAAATGAGAATCTGTGGCTTTGGCTCAGAGACCTGCAAAATCATAGCCTCATGGCATTAAGATTCATCCCAACTGTCTGAACTTTTAAAATACCGTTAAAACCTGGAGAGAGGCAGATTTCTACCATGTGACCTCAAAAGCAACATGGTCATGTAAGGATATAACTGTCAAAAAAACTGTTGTAGGCTGTGCTTTCCAGAAACTTCACAAGTTAATGAGAGTCCCTAGAAAGTAAAGCTAATGAATAGGAGACATTAAATGAGTGACCTAGGAATTATCTTTTCATTCCAGCTGGTGCCAGAAAGAACTATAATAACAGTATTTTGTTCAAAGCAGTAAAAAAAAACCCTTTTCCTAAATACAATAATCTACAATTTGCAAAATTAACCTGATAAAGTCTAAGCAACACGCTGTTTACGTCTCTTTTATTTTATTTCTTCAAAGGTGAGTTAAAAGAAACCCAAAACCATTTATATGAAGAAATAATACATTTTAAAGTTCTGGTACTTAATTAAAGTTTACATAAACTTCAGTTAGTTACAGAAGTTGAGTATAGGCTTGTATCATTGAGAAAATAAATTACTTGTTATGATGCTATAGGTAGTTTAAGCACATAAGAAGATAGGATTTGTTATTAGCATTGAGGAATTTGGAATGCCAGTATGATACAAATGTATGTACTTTGTTAGACCTTAGATAAATTTTGTTCCCATTATTTTTAAAAAGTGCTTTCACTATCTTAAAATAGTGCTCAAATCAAGAGAGTTTGGTGCTCTGGGGAAAGACTGGGTCTGGGTACAGGACTGTCCACTGCTAAATGACATCGTTGATGCTGCTGGGCTGATGTGCTGACAGGAAAAACCCCTCCCACTCTGGAATGGGTACATGGCAGGAGCCAGTGACAAACCCACAGGCACACCCTCCCATGCTCAGACAGCATCTGCAGCTCGAGAACATTGGCAGCCAATTGTGCTATACTCTGACCTATGAACAGGTTTCACAATCAGTTCCTGTCTGATCTAGTGCCTTCCTCAAGTCTAAATCTGCTCCTTTGTTGTCAGTTTTTTTGTTTTGTGGCAGTAGCTCCTAATGATGAGGTCATGGCCATGAAGTGATTTTGAAAATATTTTGTGAGGGGTTTGCATATAAAAGCTGATGCATTCTTTGATAGCATAAAACTGTTGTGAGATTTCTATTTGCAAAAATAGACAGTGAAGAGTAAGCAGCTGTGTGATTCAACCTGTTGCCCATGTAGAACTGGGATCCCAGAATATTGGTGGTTTTTATAAAATAGGTGGTGCTTGAAGGAGGCCACTTTCAAATATAGCATTCTAGCAAATTTACATATGACAAAATATAAATATGTAGGTTTCTCTATTAATGACACCAATATATTTTTCTAGTGGTGACCTGGTGACAGTTTGGTGGGGGGGGAGTGATACAGTGCAGAGCAAACAATATCTTTATTTCAAACTGCAAAGGATCCTGAGACTGAGATTGCAGTAATTCTAGGGAATAAGATTCATTGGACTAACTGTCTGATAAAATGTTTCTAGATGACAAAGATTTCTGAAGATCTTTCTCTAAGACAATCTAGGAGACACACATGCTGTGGAGTGCACATGAAAAATTACTTTTATTTAATCTTCTCTGTATAACAGAACAATAATTTTTATTTCCCTCTACTCAACATCCATTTTGATCCTGTTTTTATTTGAAATTTATCTTTATTTAATCCAAGAAAGCAAAATCAAATTGTTGACACAAAGTCAATAATTTTTTTCAAGTTCCTCCATGATCTCCAACTGCAGCAGGACTTTTTTATGGTCTTTTTTTTCCCAGAAAGGACTTGATAAAATCTGTTTAGTTCAGGCCTTCTGTTCAGATTTGATGAGTTTGATAACAGTTCTGGAAGACATCATTCTGACTGTTCAAGGCCTCTTTTCATTGGTAGTATCCCCTGATGGGCATCATGATGATATCTATTATCAAGGGAGCACTTTTTGAATGTACTTTTGATAAATTGCCTGGTAAAAGAGAAACAGGACTGAGGAACTTTTATCTTACATCTTGTCTTCCGTGTACCACATACTATAAGAATCAGCCCTGATGCCACATACTATAACAATCAGATATCCAGATTCCCACCTATTGAAAATCATCACAACATGTTTATTTTATTGGTTCAATACATTTGCCCTTTTGGTATGCTTCCTGTCAGACCATCTTGGATGTATTAAGCTCCTCTGTTTATTCAGCAACCAGAGCTTCTGCTATTAACTTTAATCACTGAACAGAAAATGGGCAGTGTTCTCAGTTACAGGGATTGCTGAAAGGAAAGTGCTTCATCTGTAAAACGTTGTTAGACAACTAGGCCAGTGCTGCCATGGGGTGCACCAGCTACATTGTGAAGTACTTTTCTTTCTTTCATCCACTGGCAATTCCCTACAAAGTTGTAGAAAAGCTTTGTACTATAGGAAATTTTTAATCTTACAGGACCAGATGAAGAGTTTTCTTCAGGAGCAGAAAATGTGTATACTTTGAATCATGTTTGGGATAGAGTGGCAGTCAGTCCACCTGAATGCATGTTTGGATTCTAGCAATCCTTGAACTATAGTCCCTGTGCTAAGTAAGGCTTTTTCTATGATCTGAAAGATAACATTTGGCTTTCCTGACTGTCTCCTCTTTAATTAGTGACTGGGTAGAACCCTGAAGCTTTACATCTAATGTAGATTTCATAGGGAGTTATTGAAAAGAAAATTACAAATCCATGATTTCTGTGAATTATTCGTCCTAATCTGGTTTCTTTCAGATGAGGTAGAACAGAGCCAGCTGGACAAAGTCCTTCTATAGCATTTTATGAGTGGACAAAATCAGAAATATGCTCTGTGAACTTCTGAATTGTGCAAGAGTTGATGAACAGAGAGGTAGGATTGCCCTGCAGAAGCCACAGTAAACATAATATGCAAACTATAAATGGTATCCAAATGTCTAGGATGGCAAGACAAGACATCTACTTCCTCTAAACTGATCTTGTACTCTTTCTTTCATGTTTTAAACAAACAAATTAATAAGTCCTGTTCAGAAGGTGTTTGGCATGGAAAGGATTGGTACTTATATAGTTGATTTGTTATATTAACTTAGTGTCTGCTTTGTAGAGGGTTAAATTCTCAGCATACACTTGCTAAAGTACTTTTCAAATAGAAATTTATCTAGATTTTTTTTTAAACGCATAGCAACATCTAATTAACTTGCAACAAACCTCTGTTCTTCCATGTGGTCTTTTATGTCTGTTGTTGCACAAAAGAAAATGAACATGCAGGTAAGTAGAGTCAGACAAAATAAGAAGAATGAAAAATTCAGGAAATAAAAATTAATGTAAGACAAAAAAAATTTTGCTACAATCCCATCGTTTAGTAAGTGCCTCAAAATCAGCAGTAAAGGGATTCAAATTATTATGTTATGGGTTCTTTTTTAGAATAAAATCTGGGAAATGGGCAGAATGTAACTTCTTGCATAACCCATTCAGGTAACTGTTAGTTGATGTTGTTTTCAGATAAGGGCATAAGCCAAGTGTGAGGGCTTGCCTGGAAGCATTGTGGCTGGCTCTGCTTTGCAGAAAGCCCAGAAAGTAGGTTATCAGGAAGCAGCCCTTGGCCTGGCTGTGAAGCAGTGCTTGGATATGTGCTTTGAATTGTAGCAAAATACTTTTTCTCTTCTATCACTGCTCCCCTTCTCATGATACAAACACTTCAATGAAAGATAGTATTCTCCAAGCAATAGATGAGGATGATTAAAAACTTAATCCAAAATGAGATTGAGTCATTACAAAAGGACTTTTATTGTCTGTCTGGTAAAGTATCATGAGCATTTTCCCTTTCAGAGAGGAAGGCATAAGATGATTTGGTTATTCATACTGAAAAAACAATTTCCTCTCAAACAGTTAGAGGAACCAAGCTATTGTTGCCAGTGCAGTTTTCCCATTAACTAATTTCAAAGCTTATTGCGTAGTTTCTGGTCTGCTTAGATGATTAAGGGCACTTGAAGGATTAATTATTGAAAATGCAACGTCAGAAAAAGTCTGCTATTTGCTGAACTTAGTTAATTGATGAAATAGTAATTTCTTTTCCTTGAATCCCATAGGCTGTTTTTCTTTTACTTAATTTTTTTATTTTCTGTTAATTTAGAAACTCTTTCTCACTTTAACTTTTCAATTAAACTTGGGCTCTGGTTGGGTTTTTGGTTGGTTAGTTTGTTTGTGGTTTTTTGTTTGGCTGGGGTTTTTTTTAATACTAAGGGATCATTTGTCAGCTCTTCTGCCTTTTGATGTTGTTTCTGTGCACTAAACTCAAGGTTTGCAACTACCTCTTGGGAGTTACAAACTGGAAAGACCTGAAGCAAGTGTGGCTGAGGTATCAGTTTTCTTCTTCCAGGAAGATGTTGGAAAATACCTGGGAAACAGTCACAATCAAAAAAAATAGGTTTTGGTGAAGTATCTAAATTTCTTCAATAAGATACTCGAAAATACCTCTGTTAGTCAGACTGCTTTCCATATTTTGCTGTGCAGATTACAGAACTAGAATGAAAGAGAACTGCTATAAATTTTTTATTCTACGTAAAGATTTAGTTTAAATGTGACATATGGTGAAGTGGAGCAATGGAAGTGTGAGAATAATTGATTTCTAGCTTCTGTGCTTTGTCCTTCAAAAAGAGATCAGTGTGTCCCCATCCCCTATTTTCTCTTTTTGAAGCCCCACAACCCAGCAGTCCTGCCTTCCTAATGTCATTCATCACCCATTATATGCTTTTAATGCAACAGGGAGGAACATGCTTACGTGGAGAAGTGCTGGAAAGATGTCAGAGTGGGGGACTTTGTGCAGCTTCAGTGTAACGAGATCATCCCAGCGGATATCCTGCTGCTCTACTCCTCTGATCAGAATGGGATCTGCCACCTGGAAACTGCCAATCTCGATGGGGAGACCAACCTCAAACAGCGCCAGGTTGTGATGGGGTTCAGCAGCCAGGTGAGTCTGTGAAAATGCAGCCCATGGGCACATTGTCTCCAGTTAAGGCCACTGTGCCACAGCAAGCCACTACACCAAGGGATTTCTTTCTGCATGGCAATTGGAAGGAAGTTCATGGTCCCCTGCCAAAGCATCCCTGAGTCTCTTCATGGATTCTGTGTCTCTGTTGCGGCTGACACACCACACTCGCTTCATAGGCAGGTGGAGGTGTGCTAGCTCAACTGGGAGCTGCTCTGAGGCACACTGGGTTGGAAAAATTTAAAGAATGGAATTCTGTGTAGGAGTTCATTGAGAGTTTAATAGGAACTCAAGGTAAATTAATTTTTTTAAGTTATATGTTTGACATGAGTTTGTGATTCAGTTTGAATTCTTAAAATCACCTTTCTTTTCTTCATAGACAATATCATTTCCCTTTTACACTTTAGTGCTATATTCACATGGTTCATGTTGAATAAACCTGAAGTAAACTAGAATATATGACTTGAGAAAAGTTTTTACATTTTCAAGTATCTTTAGAAACACAGCAGGGCAGTTTTTCAAATAACCCAGAACAAGTTTAAGGAATGGCAGCAAATGAGGAAGAAAATTTTGTTCCACTGGAATCGTTCCAGCAGACAGGAAATAAAACCTCACAGATAATTCTAGGAATTACATTAATTTATTTAGCAATTAGTACCCTTGCCATTAGAATAATCTTTCGGGGCTACTGGTGTGCAGGACACACCTGCCAGGGAGCAACCAGACATTAAATAAAAGCACACCATTTCCATGGCCAGTTGGGATCAGGTGCTGTACTCCAGTGTCATTTACTTGTTGTTAAAATGGAAATCACTTTGCAAAGACAGTTAAGGGCTTTCTCATACTATGGTGCCATAGCATATAGCACAGGTCTTTTCCAGTGACTTCCAGTGCCAATTAGGGAAGGGTTTTGTTCCTGAGAAATTCTGGAAATTTTTAATAAGTAGAGATTTATCAGAAAAACAGTAAATTGGTTACTTGACGTTTTTTAAATGCTGCATTTTTGTCATGTAGTTCTAATTTACACTTTAGGTTTTCTATCTATTTTTACTTTTAGAGGAGAACAGGGTTGTCTGCCATTACACAAAATGCAAAATTTGCCTCAGTTGTTCATAATATGAGGAAGTCTTCCTTTAAATCAGAAAACACCCACGTGCTAAATTATGCCCCAGACTGCCTATTCATGGTGATTTTCTTTGGACTTTGAGTTGTTATTGAGATAAACTATACCTGGGAGTGTCTATGCTTGAGAACTTCTGTTCCATTAACAGAGTGCAATGCAGTTCTTGCTATGGTGACAGCCAGTGCTCAGGAAGGTCAGAGCTGACACAACCACCCGCATGACCCTGTTATTGTGGTGTATTTGTGTATACAGTTCATTGGATAAAAAACCCCAGTATATGTAGTATCACACATGCAGACTTTAGTGTGCCAACTTCTTTGTTCTTTGAGCTTTGCTTAGTCCTGTGATTTATGAACTGCATAAAACCCCCTCAGATGTAATTCTGTCTATAAAGCGACTCTTTAAACAGGGAGTATGAACTGGGGCTAGTTCTTCAGTTTGGGATGCAAAGGTGGAGAGAGACTATTTACAAGAGCATGGAGGGACAGGACAAGGGGGAAGGGCTTCAAACTGACAGAGGTTAGATTTAGATGAGATATTAGGAAGAAATTCTTCCCTTTGAGAGGGGTGAAGCCCTGGGACAGGTTATCCAGAGAAGTTTTGAGGGCCCCATCCCTGGAAGTGTCCAATGCCAGGTTAAATGGGACTCTAAATCAACCTGGTCTAGTGGAAGGTGTCCCTGATCATGGGAGGGGTTGTAACAAAATGATCTTTAAGTTTCCTTCCAACCCAAACCATTCTGTGATTTTGTGATGTGCTTAGGAATATTGAATACAATTCTCTGTAAAAGACTGAAAGAAAGTATTATTATTTTTTTCCCTTATGACATTTTCTAACTTGAATTTTCAAGCATAAAATTCTTGTCATAAAAGGAGAAAAAATTTGAGACAAGAAATATTCTTCTTTCTCCCTTTCTATCTGAAAGCCTATTGGATTTCTTTTTTAGCAATGAACGTTCCAGGTGTCTTTTGTATCTCCCTGTTCACCTGTTGTACAAATACTTCTAGCAAAACCAAATATTAACTGATTTTCCTGTTGAGTTCATGGAGTTGAACAAGATTCAGCAGAGGTGAAAATTCTCTTTTAACAGACATTCTAAAAATATTCAGCCACAAGGGTCAGAAGGTATGCAAAATGCCCTTATATTCCTGAAGCTTTTATAATTCATCCAACAACTGTTTATCATATTCTCTACTTTTTTGCACATATATATATAGTAAAAAAAAAAGAATATATATGTCATTTATTTAAAAAAGGAAGAGAGAAAATAATGTAAAAATTAAAGCACAGTGCTTTCTGTATAAAAAGGTAGGGAGGCCCAGAAGCAGACTGAGTTCCAGCTTTCCTAACAGAGTAATTTGTATTAAGTGGACTTCAGTTCTTTTAAAAATTCTGTGGCAATGCAATAGTTATTATCTTTCACATTTCTCACATCCAATTTTTATTACATTTTCTTAATCAAAAATCAAAGTTATGTGTATTTTTTAGTTAAAACTAAATCACCGCTTACGGCAGTCAAGTATGTCTCATTCTGTCTGCTTTCTGGACTGCTTCATGCAGTCCAAACCCCAAGCCCCAGAATGATTTGGGCTGGAAGGAACCTTAAAGTTCATTTTGTTCTGCCATGGGCAGGGACACTTTCCACTACCCCAGGTTGCTCAGAGCCCTGTCCAGCCTGGCCTTGAACACTTCCAGATATGAAACAGTCAAAGCTCTGAGCAACCTGTGTCAAGGCTTCATCACTCTCACAGAGAAGAATTACTTCCTAATATTTCATCTAAATCTACTCTCTTCACTTTAAATGAAGACAGATGTTTTCACTAATTTGGCATCTGTGATGTCTTGTCCAATACACAGGATTTTCTTCATTTAATTTAACCAGTTGTTATTCCAAGAGCGGGAAATAATCAGCTCTCCTGAAGCTTTGCTTCAGGTCGAATGAGCTAAAATGACTTTGTCTCTCTTTCTAGGGCAAGTGCTGTAGCCCTGGTGGTCTAAATTAAGCTTGTCTTTGTGTTTAGCGTTTCAAATACTCATTGGATTTGACACTCATTCTCGGTGGGTTTTCTCTTACAGGATACTGTGTTTGAACCGGAATTTTTCCAAAATACCATCGTCTGTGAGTTGCCAAACAAGGATCTCAATAAATTCAAAGGTTACATGTAAGTACATGTTATCCATAAATACATTTTGGATCTGTATTTTAGTATTACTCTTGGAGGAATTGGATGGATGAATATTTTGAGGAAATTGATGGTTGTCACTATTATCTATTCCCAGATTCAGAAGTCAATATAAAACATAGACTTGGCCTCTGTTTTGTGGCAAGGTAGAACCAAGGCTTGCATTTGCAGTTGTTTCATACAAACTATTTTCATAAAGCTTCAGCTCTCGTCAAAACTTAGACATAAACTTACTTACATTTGACCTGATGGTTAGACTAAGCTAGATTTTAGATAAATCCTTCCAATAGTTCAAAGGTATCCAGCTGCATGGCTCTAGTTTCTTCACATTTACAGCCACAGGGAAAAGGTGGCTGTAATGAACAACCTAATGAACAATCCAGAGTTTTGTCTTATTAGAAAGGTAGAAAAAGCAAACATGCATACAAAATACTCTTGAACCAATGCACTTGTATAAAAGAATAGGGTAGGTTTCTTTTTTGTCTTTCTTCAATAAATAATTCTGGCACAGGCATAATACCAAATTCAGCTGATTTATTAATTATAAGGCAAATTTCTATGTCATGGCTCATGTCTTAAAATTCTCTCACCCTCCATCACAGAGCAGCCTTTCCCAAGGCCCTCTTCAGAGAGGTCATCAGTCCATGCTGATTTTCACTCCACAACAGAGAATTATCCAAAATACCTTCTGCCCCAGATGCATGCCCCATTATTATGCAAATAATTTAACTGCATGAATGTGCCAGCATCCTCATTCATGCCCCAGCTTTGCTAAGTTTACCAGTAGCTAAACTAGGAGTTAATGGCTCTGCAGGAAGCAGTGAGTGTTGTACTTGGAGGAGCTGCAAATGGCTGGTTCTTTGGCAGAGCAAACCAGACGGTTTTCTCCCATTGGTACTGACCTATCTAATCTGGTTTTGAGGTTGTACCCTCTAAGAATGGTGCCTCTAATAACAATGCCATTTCTCCTCTGCTGCAATATCTTACAATGGAAAAAGACGTCAAGTTTGTATTGATTGCTGGCTGTGGTTGTTGGGTTCAGGGACCACAGCGTAGAATCTGAATTGAAGCAACCCTCCGATTAGCAAAGAGTACCAAGGTTATAGGAATGTAGGAGATATGTCACAAGAAACACACATGAATACACACCCTTAGGACCCAGGACTGGCTTCAAAATATTCAACTCTCAACTGAAAGTCTGTAAGTCTGTAATAAAAATCTCTTTAGTGAATGCCTATTTTCTCACCTGCTTGATGGAACATGGAATTAGCTGTCTTTCTCTCCCCTCTTCAGGGATAGAAGAAAGAATTTGCTGAGGAAAATTACTTCCTAAGAGTTAGTGGAGTTTCTGTCTTTGGTCTGCTGAGATTTGAGATATTCTGTAAACACAAATTACTTGGAGCAGACTACCTTTTTCTCCAAGAACCCTTAATAATTATTGAGGCTCTATTGCCTTGCTAAAAAATAGCAGGAGTACTCTCTGCTAAAAATTATAAGAAATAACTTAGTGACATCCATCTGACATGCCTGATCACAGAAAATTCTGTTCAAGGGGATGCAAGAAGGCTTCTATTAAATGAGCTCCCAAAGGCTGAATTTAGATTCCAAGAAAAACAGATTTCTGGAAGTATGTTTTTACAATTCCACCAGCTGTAGGATGTTGGCACCTACATTTTTTCCCTTATCTAGTTGAAGTTATATAATCATGTGCAGCTGCACTTAGACATAGGACTGTACTTAGCCCTGATATAACACCTAGCCTTGCCCTTCATTTGAGAGATGCACTGTTTACTGGTAAATAAAACACAAATATCAAATAGAAAGTAGAGATGATTATTCTAGGAAAAAGATATCTTTTCCCACCCTGACATGTACAAAACAAAACAAGACAAAGTATCTGAAATAGAAGCTCTCAGCTTTGGATAAAATCTCAGGAACTTACCAGTATAAAATTAAAGCTGTGGGTAGGGGTTGGTGTGTGCCATTAATTTTCAGAGGCAAGTAACAAATTGTCTACCTGATGGAGCACCAACCTTCTGGTTTTCATCAGTTGGTTCTGCAAGCAGAAGGATCTGGTATGAGATGGGGTATTTTTAGCCAGGATGAAAAGTCTTCCATCCAGGATGAGAATGAGGAAGAGCTCCTCAGCTTGAAGACAGTGAGCTAAGATTCACAAAGGCCTTTGGTGGCTGCTGGAGTGACAGAGGTTCTTGAAGCGTGTAGAGGCATTTGTTTGAACCTCTGCTCACCTTTCTAAAATAAATTTGTCTGTAAGAAGTTGTAAAATTGCTCTTCTTTTCTTTCATAAGATACTGAATCTGCCAGATAAGGTTCCAAATGAAAGCCAAACTTGCTTTCTGTTGGCATCATGACATACACTGTACAAGTGGTCTCTAAAAGAAAGACTTGGACTTCTCTGTAAATTTTTGCGGGAGTCTTCCTCATAATTGAGGTAAATAAAAGCAAAATAGGGCCTTCAAAATCTTTTTATTTCAACTTGAAACAGACATGCACATGAAAATTTTCTTTGACATTTCATTAGAACAGAAAAATTAATTGCTCTATTTGATTTTATTTCTTCTAGGGAGCAGCCAAACCAGCAACAGATGGGTTGCAGCATTGAAAACCTCTTGCTTCGTGGATGTACAATCAGAAATACTGAGGCTGCAGTAGGAATTGTTATATATGCAGGTAAGACATACTTTTTATTTAGGTTAACTGATAATTTCCCTGTAAACATCCTTAAAAAAATAAGGATAGCATAATACTGCAGCGGAATTTGACATTTTGTTTCAAAAACTGGTAGTGCACAGAAAAAGAATATAATTTCTTTTTAAGTAAAGGTATTACTCATCTACCTCCAAAGCCAGCAAGTCTTGGACTGAGTCCTTGGCAAGTACAGTACCCTTGTGCCTCACAAATATCTTGTAAAAATATCCAGACAAGAAAAAATTGCTAAGGTGTATTTAACCCTCAGCTCTGGCTATACCTCTAATTCTATCAGTCATAAAATCTACACAGCTGCCCTAAGGGAGGTCTCACTGGCTCCTCAGGGCAGAAACTGGAGCAGCTGAAGATTGAATTTTTAAAAAAAATGTCATCTGTGAATTTCATTCATCCAGTCAATCTGCCAGTGCCAGCACGCAGGGGGCAGTGAGGCAGCAGCTGGAAGTGACAGAAAAGGCAGCAACAGCACAGGTTTGTGCTGACATAGATATAGTGTGCATATGGTGCAACCATAAACCTCGTGCAGGAGACAAAAGGACAAAGAAAGGTGATGTCGGTGGCCAGATCAAATGCAGCAGTGCCAGGTTCAGCAGTAGGTCAGTTCATCTGTTTCTCAGCATCTTTTAACTTTGGAGTGTTATCACTGCTTTTACTCAGTGAGCATGATTTATTATTGGCTTTGCCAGCTGTGCCCTCTTCTGCATCAAACAGAGTGTATCAACTACTCACTTATCTGTATATTAAAGAAAAGTCAATTCAAACACAACAATTAATCCCACTAAGTACTATCTTTCCTGTAGAGTTATATTCACTTTTTTATGTCTAATCAGCATCATGGGTTTCAGGTTTGAGCCATCTAAGAGAAAAGAGAAGTCACACATTTACAAGAGTCATTTAGCTTGGATTAATCTAAACAGTCCAGAACAATTTACCTGACAACAGACTGGTTATTTCACTATTACACAACTAGACTCTAAATGTCTGTAGTTCCCTGTAATGGTTTGATTTGCCATTTGAGTCATGGCACCAATTTGATATGGTAGGTTTGAGCTCTGGCCAAATGCCAGTGCGCACTCCAAAATTATTTATTCAATTTCTACTGTGAGATAAGCATTAGAAGAAGGCAAAGCAGGCGCAAAAACTTTAAGGAACATTTTAAAAGCTTTAATAGCAGAACTAAAAGAAAAATAATAAAACTCAGAATAAACATTAGGAACACTTCTGCTCTAGTACTTCTTCCTTTTCCCAGTAACAACGTGAAGAGACAACACTTTTTTAGTTAGTATACCACTTCTAAAATAGTCTTTCTTCAATTCACTTAGGGAGACGAGTCTTTTTGTCATGCCATGGAGACCTTTTCACAAGAAACAGCTCTCTCATGGCTTCAATGTCACAGCAAAGCAACCACCTGGGATGGAAATCGCTTGCAGTGTGAAAGCCCCTCCCACGTTTTGGTAGTCTTCCCACAACTAGCTCTGTGGGCAACTGGCCCATGGGGTACAATTTTAAGGATGAGCTGTTCTAATGTAGCAGCCAAAGTTCTCTTCTTCTATCTGGGGCAAAGGTTCCATTAGATCATAACTACTCTTTCTCTGTTCAAGCTTCTCATCAGGTCACAGCTACTTCAACATCTAATTGCTTCCACACAGGTGCCTTGGCTCACTAGCTGTGGTTAGAATGCTACATTCCCCATACATCTCATGAGTTACAGGGATTACAGGCTGATGGATCTTGTCTCCACCATGGCTTACAAAAGAATTTTCAGTCTCAAGACCTGGGGCATCTCCTCATTCTCCTCCACCTGGGCTTCAGCTCCGGGTTCTTCACTGACTTTGGTGTCTTCATGTTGTGTTCTTCATGGGTCTCCATGCTTTCCTTCTCTTTCACTGGAGAGAGAACTGATGTTTGCAAGTTTATCTGTGTGCTGAAAGAGTTGTTATCTCTCCCGGGCCTCTGCAGATGGTGATTTGTGTGGGGCAGCCGCGCTGGAGAGGCGGAGCGGCCGTACTGAGCCTCAGCGGCAGCAGACACAGCCCAGATCTCAGTGGCCGCACACTGCAGGCCTGGAAGTTTTCCTCCCAAAGCCCAGCCTGGCCAGGGCCCTCAGAGCTGGCGGGTTTAGGAACAACAAGAGTTTAAAAGTCCGCACCACAGCCAGCTCAGGTTTGCCTTCCTCCCCTCCCAGTCACATCAGCCAGGCCTCACAGGCAATCATGGGCCGGCCGTGCCAGCAGGAGGGCGCGAGGAGAACGCGGCTTCTCTTTGCAGCAGTCAGGAACTAAAAGAGAGAACTTTTCCCAGCTTTCCTTCTTGACATATGTAGACACAGAGATTTAATCAGCATCCATAATTGGCTTTTAAAAGTGTCAGATTCAGAACTAGCCATCTAATTGGTTTTGTCAGGTCTGAAGGAAGCTGCCAAGGTCCTTACAGGGAAGAAGTTACTTCCATAATCAGTGGGTTTCTCCTTAAATAAAAACTAAGCAATGTTAAACCACAACATTCCCGTATATTTCCAAGATAGCTTTGCCTTTGTAGATCTTTCATTGCATGTTTCTGTGTACACCACATGCAAGGGTGGTGCCCACCAGGCAGAGGAGGAGAGCCAGAGCCAAACTCAGCAACCTTTTTTGTTTTAAGTAGCTACTATATAAAAATCTCATTAGTGATCATTCCTTATATAATTGGTGTAATTTGACTTCCCTTCTCCTGTTGCAGTTCCTAATTTTCTTTTTTTTAGCTCAGATTTCCCAGTGCGTTCCCTTGACCACCAGCACAGATCCTAATGTGGATCTGCATTTATGTTGCTTAAGCTGCCAGTAGAACAGGTTGGAGTTTTAAAGTTATTTGCAAGACATACTGGTTTTCATATGAGTAGGTCTTCAAGTCAATTTCCAACTAAGTTCTTATTGTCAATGACAGCATAAAAGTTCATAATTTTTTTTCCCTAAAACTAGACTGGCTTCAGTCAGTATCAGCTTCATTTCTATGGTTCTTTGATATTGATTATACTCTGGTTTGTAATCATGGTCCATGACCTTTTCTGAACAATCAAGATCAGTCACATAATAAGATGGCACACTTGCCATTTTTATGACTCTATTACTCCTCCGACTTTCTTTCTAATGGAAGTCTTTGTGAGTTCAGCCATCACTTGGAGCAATTGCTTGGTCTGTGCAGTTCTCATCTGACCCAATAGAAGTTATACTTTTCATGGCTACCCAAATTGTTCTACACAAAGCAATAGCACTAAAGCACAAAAACTTCATTACAGAGTGACAGCCAGTGTAGTTTTCTCATTGTTATTGGAACAGCAGTAAGAATTATATGCTTTTCATATACTAAAGTACTAGAAAGAAGTTTCAGATGAGCCTATCAGCATCTAGAGATAGAGAGACAATGTACCATTGGGATGGTAGGTGAAGTGCTGTGTTTCACAGCATAAGAAGTGTGAGGATTAGAGGAGAAAAAGTAGTTTATTCCTCATATTTCTGATTTTCTGTTCCTTACAAGGTGATAACTATGTTACAGTGTTCTTTTCCTGATGGTCACCTGAAGTGGAAAGGAATGGCAGAACGGATATTTGCAAAGAAGCTCATCATGATTTCTTCCTGAAATAGATTCATCAACACTTTCTTGAGGGTTTTCTGGGAGGGATTAGAGGGCTTTGGCTTGATGTGATTTCAATACAAAGCATTCCATTACACCTGACATAAAAGAAAAGTGAGGAATAAGATTTCGCACAGCTGCTGGAGGAACAGAAATGCAAGCAGCAGTGCCCTCCGCTTCAGTGTAGCTCAGTTGTTAGAGAATTTGTTCAAAGGGGAGGTTGGGATTTGTTCTCAGTTCTGCCTGTATGGGAATGAACATACATCTCCTACTCCGCAAGCTGTACACTGAACACATGCCTAAGTGGAACAAAAGAGTTTGTACATATGTGAGAACTGGAGAGGTAGGAGCACTGGTAGTATAAACTGGTCCCACTGACACAGCTCCAGGTTATGCAAATAATTACATATTCATTGGAATAGTAAGCCAGGAGCCCCAACTCTTGAGTGAATGTCCTGAACGTAAGGCTGGAGAGTAGTTTTCTCTCTAGCTCTCTTCTTAATTAATAACTGCTGATGTAAACCTGGAATGAATCCAGCAGATGTGATTGAACTGCACCTAACTTCCAGCTTTTGGATTAAATCACTTCTCAAGAGAAAGCTAAAAAGCAGCTTGGAAAACAGTCCTTGCCACACACATCATGCACATACAAATGAAAACTAAATACAAGTCTGCAGGGTCTGTATTTTCAGGGAGAAGGACTGTAGAAATAAACATAAAAGATGCCATTCAATATAGCAGCAGATGGTGTCCATATATCCCAGTTGTGGAGCCACAGTTTAGATACTAACAATAGAATTGAAAAAGTAATTTTTGATTCTTGACTTCTTACAGCGCTCTTCTTTTTCATTATTAGTGTAGGAACTCAATTCTAATTCACTAAGTTTAAGGATTGGGCTTTTTTTTTGTTTCCCATCCTCCTGTTTTATCAGGAATGTACAACCAAATAGTAAAAAGCTTAATATTAGTGTTTTTCACTAACTTGTTGAATTTTATTTCATATATAAAATGTATCTAGTGGCTTTTTAAATTGCTGCTGAAAAAGATTCAAATGGAGGTTTCAGGAATCTGTGTAGCACCTAAACAATTGTGTATAAAATGCAAAAATATAATACTGTTTTCATTTTTATTTTTCTTCTCATGGATATTTGGCTTTTGGTAATTTATATACACCTTATGAACCTAGTAAATCGGCTGTCCTTGGGACAGAAACATGTATATGACAGCTGAAATCTGTGATATAATGGAGGTCTTTGGTAAACTTCAAGATTTAGACTCTGATGTAGTCAGTCAAATAGGAAGATGGACAAGAAAAGTTCTGAATGTCAGCATTAGTCATCCTGCTCTCATTTTGGGAGAGAATGCTTCTTTTAAAAAAACAAACCAAAATACAAATTATTACATAGAAGTGATTATATTCTTTTGTGTTTTGAAGGTCACGAAACGAAGGCCATGCTGAATAACAGCAGTCCTCGTTACAAGCGCAGCAGGTTAGAGCGACGGATGAATATGGATATTTTCTTATGTGTGGGACTCCTGTTTGTGATGTGCCTTGTTGGAGCTGTAGGTATGAAGCACTGACAAAAATATTTTTCCTAAATGGTGATTAAAATTGATGTTATAGACATAAGTGAGATCTACAGCTGAATGCTCTTGGGGTCTTTAGGTTCCTTACTCTTTCCAATAGATGAGTTAAAATGGCAAATCTGAGCGATTCGACTGAAGAAAACAAGGCTATAAAAGTTTCAGATAAGATTCTTCCCTGCCATGGTATAATACATGTAAAACAAGAGAAAGCCGTCCTTGTGACTGCATTGTAGGAATCTATATTTGTCAGCTGAGATCTTCCTTCCTTCCTGAGTGGGTGTTTGTTCCTTGTGCATAAGAGCAAAAATAAAATGATTTTGCTTTACTTTCATTTCAGCAGCATCTTCCTCTAGTATGTTTGAGAGTAATATTAAACAGAGACACACAGTTTAGAACCCATGAACTGCTCATAACTAATTCATTCAGTTTACATCCTTCATGGCTTGCTTCCTTCTCAAAAGCCCCTTTACATCAGGCTGTGAGATGGAATAATTGCTTACATTGGAATAGCCTGCATTTTTCTGGGGTCCTTGCTGGTGAGCACATGTGAATTTAGTAACTGTTAACTGACTGGAGTTTACTGGATTGATAATCTCAAAAAGATTATTTTCACTGCATGTAGCCACCTGCTTGCTTTCCAGCTCTCATTTCAATCTGTCCTACGCAGGCCAGAATTAATGGGCTCTCATAATTCTGAACAAAGGACAAAATTTTAAGTCTCCTGACTTTTGAATGAAGCAATGCTTTAAAGAAATAATGGAGGCTTTCATGAGCCCCTTTTTCCATTAATAGATTTTTTTCAGTGATAACTTGCTTAGTGCTACTGCTCTGATTAACAACAGTCAAATCAAGGTTTCCTGTGCCTGCCATGGAGGTACATGATGTGGCACACCAGTCAGTCATCAGTATAATACCATGGGAAGTATGGACCATCCTAAACAGATTAACAATTGAAATTACTTGATCACTTCTTTAATTTTACCGCTTCATGTTGCAGTGGGCCTTTTTGGCACCAAAATGGGATTTCAGTTTCACAACTAAGCTCTGTGTGAGGAGAGGTTTTATTTTCGCAGTTCCCTGGCTGCCATCATATGGATTTAGAGACTTGCCTTGTCTAGTGTGTAGTGGCCCTTGAGTAATAAAGCCCTTCAATTTAAGATTTAAAGAAGTCTCAGATGAAAAAGTCAGCATTTAAAAATAATTTATCTACTCAGTTTAAAAAAATATTCATAGTCTAAGTGAAACGTAAAAGAGCAAAACTTCTGTTAGCTTTCATCCATCCAAAATGTCCAGAGGCTCTACCATGAGTTCTTGCACACAGTTCCAGCCTTGTCTGAGTGTGGGGTTCCAGGAGGAAGTATCACTGATGGATCAGTTATCAGGATTGTTCTTGCACACAGTGATAAATGGGGGAAAGAAGTGACTTGTGCAGCAGAGTTTCCTTGTTCAGATGTGACTGTGGTCTGAACCAGCCAAAAAGCATTGCTGAAATATTTTTAGTAACTTTTGCAGCATTTTAGTAGGCAGATACTGCAAAAGAACTGCTTGGTTAAGTGGTGCTAATGGAAGTTTTATTGGAGCTGGATATGTGAAGTGGACTGATAGATATTTTTGGCATTTGAACAAATGATTCAACGAGAAAACAGATTTATTTGCCTTAGGTGTGTGGGAAGTTTCTGGTGCTGTAAATTTAGTAACCTCCTTGACAAAAGTTTATTTCAATAAGGACAGAATTGAAAGTGGTAAAACAATTGTGATGGGATGTTGTTAAGGCCTGGAACAGAGGCTTTGTTTTAGCAGGGAAATGATGTCTACTGGTATTTAAAACACAGAGGAAGAAGCAGACTGAGATATGATTTAATTGAAGGAATGTAAAGATGAGTTGCCCAGACTGAATTTAGGGGGTTTCTCAACTCCTAACAAAGACAGATTGAAATCAAGAATGGTCAGGGAAGATAAGAAATATTTTAGTTTGTCTATATACAAAGATTCTAAGATTTATTTCTGTGAGAGGAAAGAGAGTCTTGAGCACTGAGGATTTTTGTGGATAGAGACTGAGTCTTCCAGCAGGGAAATGCAGAATGAGAAAAGATCTGTGCAGAACTAAGAGCTATAGGAAACACCTGATGAAGCAGAGGTGAATGAAAATATCCCTGAATACTTATTTCTCACTACCATATCAATTATGTGCATGTGCTACAGAGCTCTGCAGGTTCTTTGCATTCTCCAAAAGAAAGATTTGCAGCATTGCTTGGGAAGCATTGTTTTGAAATGCTCTCTCTGTTTTATCAGCAGAGCGCTCTACATCTATACATTGCAGAAGCACTGTCAGTCACTTCACTGCTCAGCCGATTTCAATCTTATATCTCATTCCTACAGGGCATGGCATTTGGACAGGAAACTTTTGGGAGCATGCACCTTATGATGTCCCAGATAGGAATGGCAATTTTGAGTCTCCAGTTCTTGCTGGTTTCTACATGTTCCTGACAATGATAATCCTGTTGCAGGTAAAAGACAAAAACCTCTCTGTTACCTCCAAGGAAGAAGTTATGCAAAACTGAGTATAATCGCTAATAGCGAATATCAACTAAGAGCTGTGCAGTGCCTTCTTAATCCTATTTGAAAATATTACTAGGATTGTTTCAAATCATCCAAGTGTGAAATAGTGTTTCTTTTTACTTTTTTTTTCTTTCTAACTGCAGATTTTTTTCTTGCTATTGGAACCCCACAAGGAAATAGATAGGAAACGCATGTATCGTATCTTTAACTCAGAATATCTAGCAGTTACAATAAAGAAGATATTTACATCCAAATGTCAGCTTTATTCTTTTTTCTGCCAATATCCAGAATTCCAAAATAAGAATGCCACTTAACATCTCAGAAAAACAGTGATACAAAAGTTGACAATTTCCCAGTGGGGAATAATAACTAGATATGGTTCATCTGGTCTAGGAAAGAAGCAAAATTAGAAGTAGGCTACTTGTATATCTGAGTGTGATTAAGCTTAATTGGGAAATCATATTTTATTGAGTGAGAAAAAAATATAACATTTACTTATCAGTTTTCTTTATGTCAGTGCTGAGATTTAAGTGGACAGAAAAAAAAATGTGAACAAAATCTGAATATAACTTTCAGAGCTGCTCAGAGATTCGTTGGGAGACTATTCTTTATTACTGAAACAGAATATTTTTGCATCTTAAGAATTCATTATTATTTCAGGGCAAGGAAGCTTGTAGGTGGGAAGCGTTGTGTACAAAGTAATGGTTTGTGAAACTTTTCTGCACTAAGAGTTAGTCTGTGCTAGTCCATCCTTTCAGAGTTCCAAAAGTACAAGAGCAAGCTTGAGCTATGCTTTGTAATGACATCCTCTGACAGACCCACCTTTTAATTTGGTGCTCTAGAAATTTAGTCTAAGTTTGCCATTTATTATCCCTGTTTCTCCACTGCTATTGTGTGTAGAGTTTTTCTCATCCCTGAATTATTATTCATCAGTCCTAAAATATGTCTCTAGAAAGAACTCTTCCTTTGGAAATTATTGGTATACGTGTGCCAGGACCTTGCAGGTAGAATGCAGCAAAATTTGTCTTGCACCTAACTGAGAATTTAAACTCTCTTTCAGATTTTAATCCCCATATCTCTTTATGCGTCAATTGAGTTGGTCAAACTGGGCCAAGTCTTCTTAATACACAATGACATTGACCTGTATGATGAAGAAGCAGATTTGCCCATCCAGTGTCGTGCCCTCACTATTACTGAAGACCTCGGACAAATCCAGTATATGTTCTCAGACAAAACTGGGACACTAACAGAAAACAAAATGGTATTCCGACGCTGTACTGTTGATGGAATTGAGTTTTCCCATCAGGAAAATGGTGAGAGACACTTTTTTATACTTGCTTTTTTGTCTGAGCAATTAAATGTTATTAATTTAAATACAAATACCTAAACATACTGAGCCATCTTATCGAATGTAGAGTTTTGTGGATTAGTCACTGTTTTGTGAGGGCCTGGTGTTACAGAGATTCACAAAAGTGAAGGCATTTTAAATTATTCAGAAGTCAGATGGGAAAGGTTTTCCAGGTCCCTCTGCATGTACCTCCAGGATCTGCCTTGCATTCAAAGACCACACAAAGAGACCATTTTCTCTTTCATTTATAAATGAACACCAGACAACCTTTTATAAGCTCACAAACTGATATTAGTTAGTATTTAAACTCAGTGGGTCCAAAAGTAATTATTCCTGTGAATATGAAATGTTCTGTGAATATGAATGTGAATATTTCTGTGTGATATGAAAAATACAGGTACCCTTTTCCTGGAGTGGATCCTGGCTCCAGTCCAGATCTGAAGGATCTTGGCCCTCAGTGCTCTGAATTCATAGTGTTGACTCAGGCCCCTTCTTCGTCGTTGCTTTTGTGCTCTATGTAGTGCCCTATTAAACTGGCAAGCAGCTGCCAAAAAGGTGTTTGTGTTCTGTGACTGAAAACATTAGCAAATTTTTGAATTACCATATTTCACTCTCCTGTTCCAACTGCAAAAAGCAACTGAAAAGACAAAACATTAACAGAAGCCTGTGAAAGTGACTGATCACTTTGAAAACACATTTTTATTTTCTTGCAATAATAACAGTGGCAATTGCCAGAAACTGTGGGGGACAGTGAAATTTTTCTGGTACTGGCTTTTGAAATGTTTTGGCTTTCATTTAGTTTGTTACACATTTTTTAACTGATCAAGGAATTCCTCCCAAACAATGAAAAGAAAAAAAAAACCCGAAACAAAAACATAATCAGAGGTAAGGTTTCATTTTTCTTTTACAGCCAGGCGACTGAAAACACAGAAAGAGTTGGATTTGGACAATGAGGACTTCGCAAAAATTCAGCATTTCACTCTTCCTCCCATGAATTTTGAGAGACCAGCCACTTACAAGCACAATACCATGAGATCTTTGAGGAGGTGCCAGAGCGCCCGGGCGCGTTTTCAGGGGCACACAAGGAACAGGTCGGTCGGTCGACGCGACAGCAACCAGTCTCAAGTGGCATTCAGCAGCCCCATTGTGAGTACCAACAGAGATATCTAACACCTTCTAAGTTATCCCTTCTATTGCATTTTGTGACGGAAAGCCAAGAGGTAGAGAGAAAAAATCCACGCCTTATTTGGAGCTAAGAGAGGGAAGGGGGAGACAGTGGATCGGAGTCCTCGATTGGAGCATGCAGGCTGCTGTCAGAGGGGAGCAAAATCTGTTGCAATTCAGGTGTGAAGCTTCCTAAATTCACACAAAGCCTAATTATAGTCAGACTATTCTGCTCTTCTTGAAAGTTTTTTAGCAGACATTTCAGGCAAGGCTTTTGTGAACACTGAGAAAAGGTCATTCTGTTTCAAAATTAGAATTCCAGTTAAAATTAAAGGCCTGGAAAAGCATCTAAATTTTGATTAAAAAGTCTAATAAATTCAGAATTCTCAGAACATTATTTACTGCAGTTGTTACAAGGTCATACTTACCTTATTCAATTCCACTATCATGTAGTAAGTACCGCTCAGAACTCCTACTGTTCTTGGAATAAGGGAGCTCTATAAGTTGTTATAGTATACTTTCTAGCCCAAACCTCATGAGTTGCTGAGAACATCTCCATGGATTCTTGAGAACCTATGAGTCATGACTTCTGAGAGCTTCTTTTAGGTCATGACTATTGAAGTGTGAGAAAAAATTTCTTGCCAGTATATTTTCCAATTACAATTTTACTGCCAAGCCTTTTCTTTTTCTTCTACAAATAAACATTTTTTTAAATTCGCTATAAAGCAATATTTGAGGAGCTAGTATCAAATGCCTCCTTTGTAGAAGAAGATTAAGCTGCTGTCATGGAAATAACCAGCCTTTGCTGCTCACAGGTGTCACTCTATCTGGATAAATTGTCTTAACCCTGTATGACTATGAAGATGTTGTAAAAATAGAAATATTTAGATATCGCACAGAGCATCCCTGTATGACTTTTAAATAAGACATAGCAGTATCCTTCTTTGCCACCCAAGCCAATTCCCTATTAATAAAATGTGAATAATAAATTCACTGTCTCTGTGGTTCCTGCCCTTTAGGACATACATCACCTTGTCTGATGCATTTTTACTCTGCTACAAATCTTCAGTATCCTGAGTATTCCTGGTGTAAAGTGTGTTTGTACACTTGTGTGTATGTCAGCAGACAGAGGTTCGTAAGAAAAATCCATCTTTCAACAATGGAACATGATAGAAAATTAGCATTTACTCTCTACCTTTAGGTTTTTTACGAATCAAGAGAGTGGCTGTACATTTCCTTCTAGATTTAATAGTTCAAATAAGTAGTGCCTTGCTATTAGAAGCATTTAATGAAGATTTTCATTGTCTTCTGGTCATCAGGTTTTTGTGCCATCAAGTAGAAGAAATGCTATCAAGTTAATGAGGAAACCTTAAAATTGAATGGCACTACCCATTTTATATCAGCATTTTCACTGAAAAAATTGTTGACATTGAAAAGTTTAAAGTTTTAAAGGCAAATTTAAGTGACCATCATCATTAATGCTGTTTTATTCAGTTTTCTTTTTCGCTTGGTTAGGGTATTTCATATATATGTTCAGGCTGAAAATTCAGGTCAGTGCTGTTTTCACTGAATGTGAGAATTTTTTTTATAAATATTGATATTTTTTTGTTGTTTTGTTTCTAAAACCTATGTCTGAGGCCAAAGTTAGCCTGACAATTTTCAGTTTTTCCAGAGGAAACTTTTGAGTTCAGAAAGTTGCTGCTGCAGTGAAATGGCCAGTGGTGCATTGTCCTTTTTGACAAGAATTTGAAGCAGACGTTGATATAGGTGAAAAATAAATTGAGTGGGATGATGACAGATAGGAGAGGCTGAGATCCACATGTAATAATTTGGTGTTTGTGATGTTCATTCTAATTGTGGCACTGCTTGAAGAAATTGGATGAAAAATTTTGCAAGGTGTTGGAGAGATTCTAATCTTTCATGTTTGAAATTTAATAGAATTCCCAGCATAACTCTTGTATCTGCACATATGTGTTCTTCATTGGAATTGACCTATTAAGCTATTTGGGACTGTTTTATGTACAAAGCAGGGTATTGGCTTAGTCCCATTATCCAGAGAACTGTTGCAGTGTGATATTGCAAAATGGTTTCTTAAAATCAGCAGCTTTAGCTTTTCAGCCTCTGTTTCTTTTTAGGAGACTGAGAAGATAATCAGGCTAAAAATCAGGCTTATCCTCAGCATCCTTTAGTTTGTTAGAGAAAGGACTGCATCAATATTGAAAACATATGCCTGTATGTGAAGTAAAAAAGCATTAAAACACTGAGCCAGAAGAACCAGAGATTTCTGCATCAGGAAAACTGCAAAGTCTCATTCCAACTTTGGATTTCCATTGAGTTGCAAAATAAGCAGTAGATTTATTTGCAATTCTTAGGATTATTTAAGAACTGCTTGTCACTTAGCAGTCAGGAGATGGAATGTAACATTTGACTCAGCCCAGTACAGCCAAAAAGGTGCTTGGGTAACTTCTGTTGCATGTTTATGGAACTTGGGAAAACTGCCAGATTGAATGAGGTGAGGGCAATAGCTGAGATGAACTAGAAAGCAGCTAAGTAACTTTGGCAGTTCCTAAAAGAAGGCATGCAAAACTGTTGACTCTTAGACGTCTTTTAAATTTGAAAGGCCTTGTTAAATATGGCCCTGAATTTAATCCAAACCAGATTCAGCTAACATGAAATTTCTATTAAACATAATACTCCCATAGCTCTATATCAAATTAAATTGTAGGGAAGGGATATTGTTAAGTAGTTTGGCTTGCAAATTTAGGTTTGACTAGAGAGTGGTAGTAAAATTACAGAAACATTTCAGGAACAAGTAAAATTTTATTTATTTAACTATTTTTGCAAAAAGTGAAGAAGAAAGGTTTGAGAGCACTTTTCTTTCTGGGTGCAAAATTAAACTACTCTGGAAACAAAAACTGATATTTCTGTAACTAAACCATAAGCACAAAATGTTCTGTGTTGAAATAACTATCAGCTTCCACAGTTAACCAGGAGACTTCATTCCAGCCCATCTGGAATGCCCTTTAATTCACAAGTCAGCAGTTTCAACATTAAGGATACAATATCAATTCCTCTGATTTTTAGTAGATCTCAAAAGAAATAAAATTCTGAGATTATCTTCCTTTTGAAGATGCATTTCCTTCTAATTATCAAGTTATGCAGCTTTTTGAAAGATATCTTTTTTCCATAGATGTTAAGTACAAATGGCATTTTCTAGGTCTAAATTCAAGAAGTCTGTGAAGTTGCCAGTTATTCCTTGAGGACAAAGGTAAATGAAAATAATCCTCACTAAGTAATTTCTCTTCCAGGAAAAGGACGTAATTCCCGATGCCAGGCTGCTGAGGAGAGTGAGAGAAGCTGCCCTCCAGACTGAAAGTCTTTCTCCTTTTGTGCAGATGAAGACTTCAACATCCTTTACTGACTTTTTTCTTGCCCTTGCTATTTGCAATACAGTTTTAGTCTCCACAGCTACTGAGCCAAGACAAAGGGTAATATAACTTTAAATACATAAGGAAAAGGATCATGTTTCCATTTAACAACATAGTGTCCAGTGAAAACTGAAATTATGAAAAATGTTTTTTTGAGTTGTCCTCTAGTTCCTTTACATTTTCTGTAATATCTACTGTTTCCCTGACTGTGTATCCCTTCCTAGCTCATCTTTCTATGTTTGATGAATAGCTAAGGCTACCACAGGATCTGTACTTTTTCTTTTAGATTTTGTATTATATATGCTGTAAGAAGTTTGTTGAACACACTGGGTTTTCTCTGATCTGTCAGGCAATTGACAGAACTACAAGGGCTTCATTACATCTCTGCTTCAAAGGTAGAGATACAAATCACCATCAAATTTGAATGCCATCTCACATAGGAATTTTCTTTTGAACCTTTCTACCACAGTTAAATGGCAGGAGTGGGGAAAGGGAAAGTTGCAGTTGTTGTTACTGTCATTTAGATGCAGAAAAGTAGAAGAGGTTTTGAGAAGGCTCTTGTAGTTCACATTTATTTATTTTTAACCTTCGTTTTTCTCATATTTCTAGGTCACAATCCCACCACCAATAAAATCTTCAGGAATCACCCTGGAAAAGATTCATCAGATTTTTCAAAGGCTAAAATTAGCAAGCCTTAGTCAATCTCTTTCATCATCTCAGTCTAGTTCACACCTCAGTGCCAGCCTTAGTGCAGCGAACACGGAGGAGCCTCTTGCTGCACTGGAGAGTTGTGAAAATGAAAATGACTGCAGTACGAGCAATAGAGGCCAGAAACTCCAGGACAAGGGCAGCACAGATATTGGTACTGCCTCCTTGGATGAAGTTTTTAGGTCTGCAACTAACAGCTCACTGCCAACAGACTTTTGTTACGAGGCTGAGAGCCCAGATGAGGCAGCTCTTGTCTATGCTGCCCAGGCCTACAGCTTCACTCTTGTGTCCCGGACACCTGAACAGGTCACTGTGCAGCTGCCACAGGGCACACTCCTGACCTTCGATATCCTCTACACTTTGGGATTTGACACAGTCAGGAAAAGGATGTCTGTAGTGGTGAGACACCCTATAACCAAGGAGATTGTTGTCTACACAAAAGGTGCTGACTCGGTTATAATGGACCTGCTGGATGACTCTGCCAAAGGTAATTAGCCAGGGAGCTATTTCTGTTTTGTCTCCTAACAAAGAAGTTTACAGTAGTCTTTTCTGCATGAAATATTATATCCAGATATTAGACGCATAAAAAAAGAAACTTTGTCTAGTATTATCCTTGCAGATCAGAACCAAGGTATTTATTTAACCTCAGATGTGTTAGAATATGGAATGGGATAAATAAAATTCACTGATTGCACTAACTCATGTGAATTGTGTACTCTGCAATTATACTGTCATAAGGGCCTGATCTTTGTTTTGCAGGTTGTCAGCAAGAGTGCTATAATATTAACAAATAAAAACACATGTAATGTCTTAAAAGAAACATTAATTTTTAGCAAGATTTCAGCTTCTGCACAGCCAACATTTCTGAGCTTTTAAAGAATTCGGTATTATAATGGAATATACTTTCTCTAACACCCGCTCTTTTTAAATCTTTTTTAATCTTAGACCATTAGATCAAAAATGATCTGTGCTTAAAATATGGAATCTTTTCCTTGTGTTTCACAGGTGATACTAGAACAGAGAGGAGACTGAAAAGGATAAAAGAAAAAACACAGAAGCATCTGGACTATTATGCCCATGATGGACTGCGAACTCTGTGCATAGCTAAGAAGGTGGGAGAGCACCACATTCTGTACAAATCAATAGAATTAGTGGAAAAATATAGTGCTTATAATTCTGCTTCAGACAACCAGACAGATAAAGCCCAAATTTTTATGCCTTTGCCTTGTCTTTTTTTCCTCTTTTTCCTCAGTGTGACCAAATGATGGATTTTTAGTCAGACTCAAAACATTTATTTCTGTTTCTCTTATAATAACTCTAGCTGACCTACTCTACAGTGTTTCCAAGCAAGAAACAAAGAGTCTGCAGAGCAGTCAACCCTTTTCTCTTTTGCTTGGCATTCAGCTTTCAAAAATCTTGCTCTCAGCCTGAGTTAGTGTATCTTAGTGTCATACTTTCATACTGAAGTTGTCAATGTGCAAAAAAGAGATCATATTCAAGCTCTGGAGAAATGTAGAACAACCCTCAAAAACTGTGTGCTGTCAGCTAAGCAAGAGTGTGTGAGCAAGGGTTTCTCTATGTCATATTTTTGAGTCTCAGCTGTAGGTTATTTGTACGAAATAATTGTTCTTACAGTTTTCTTTTGGAAAACTCTGTGTTATTTTAAAGATGACACAGTACTTCACCAGTTGGATAGGAGTTAATTCTCTGTGATTCAGAATGTTGGCATTCCTCTCTTACTTAAATTTCAAATAAGTACTGTTTAAATTGTGTTATGCAGGTGTTGAATGAAGATGACTTTCAAAAATGGGCCAATTTTCGTCGGGAGGCAGAAGCTGCCATTGACAACAGAGAGGATCTGTTAATAGAGACAGCACAGCATCTGGAGACCAAACTCACCCTGTTGGGTAGCTAAAAATAAGAATTGTCATTGCGTGAAGTATCTCTTACTCTTCTGTGATAGTCTTGGCAATAAGAGAGACAACAGCTTATACTAATTTGTATCTAAAAGACTTCCTCTGTGGTTTAGAAATCTCCAGGCTAGGGAGATAAAATCCAATGACAATGTCTACACAAGTTCTCATGCATTTATATCTCAAGCTGTAACTTTGAAAACATGTACTGGAACTATTGTGTGCTCTGAGCAAAGAACATGAACATCAGATGTTACTGTGTCTTAGCTGACACATTAGATAATGAAGTTCCCACAATTCAATCATATGTCCATATCCTTAGACAAACCTATAAAATACTATAAATTAACTTCAGTTTTGAGCACGTATTCCAAGGGAATTTTGGTAATTGAACGGTATAATAAAATCCAGTAACTTAATTATGAAGGCGTTTTGCTACTGAGTTCCTGCTGTTGTTGCATTGTTGCGCTTGCTTTGTGTACTTTGTAAAAAGATGTTTAGTATTATGCTGATTGACATTTCTGCCTCATTCATCGCCATCATATCTAACAGCATAACTCTCTTAAATTATGGAGCACTTCAGTGCGTTCTGTTCTATTTTATTTCCAAACATCTTATTTTTTTTCAACTTTGATTTTTGGAGTTGTCTCAGTCCCATTTTTCTCTGACTACAATTTGTGCCTATACTTCATTATTTTGAATTTCTGTGATTACAAACAATAGCTTGCATTATGGCTTCTCATAATCTCTGCAGTGGTTTAAAAATTTAGTGTAATAATGGTAAATACCATAGGCAGACACATAAGAGGTAATGTAGATCTTGTCAGAATCTGTTACCTTTGCCAATTACTAAGACTCTATGTGCTTTCACACTTTGATTTGCAAAAAGTATTCCCTTAGCCTAAATCAATATCTATCTTTAATGTACCACAGTTACAGCATCTTCAGACTGACCTCTAATGGAGAGATAAAAGGATATTGTAACATTCAGATGGTGATTTCCCAACATCATCAGGATGAATGTTGGCATCTGCATCTAAGTTTGTGCATGTTCAAAAAGAAAATGTACTGTACTGTTTCTTACACCTTCGATGGCTGAAGCATCTGACTTGACAATAGGGATAGCATTCATTTCAACAGTCAAAGTTCATCTTTTCTGGTTGCTTTGATGGAACTTAATGCAGTATTTTTAAAATGCATATAGTATGATTCCTCTGCCAGCACATTGTCATTTTGGATTACTAGGAAGAAATGAAATGCCTTGTACTTGCAATGAGCAAAATGAAGAGACAGAATTTGATTGTTGACACATTCAGATCTTAATCCAAATGCAGATCATGGGCCTGCATGTTTATTTGTTGGACAAAACCTTGGTTCAATTCTCAATAAGTTCAGGAGCATGACTGGAAAGAATAGCGCTTTTTTTTAAGCAAGAAAATAGCAACTTGATTTTCAGGAAAAATAAAATTATTTCTCTTATTTTCCTGTTTGACCAGGAGCAACAGGGATTGAAGATCGCCTGCAGGATGGAGTACCTGACACTATTGGGTCTCTCCAAGAAGCTGGGATCAAAATTTGGGTGTTGACAGGAGACAAGCAGGAGACAGCAGTTAACATTGCATACTCCTGTAATCTTCTGAATCAAAGGGACACTGTCTTCACCATTAACACTGAAAATAAGGTGAGTAAAGAAAGGTAAAATGCACAGAATTTTCTATCTTACCCTTTCTTTGTGTCTTGCAGTTTGGCATTCCATTGCTTTAGACTTTACTCAACAAAGAACAGTCAAAAAAACCCAAATAGCATTAGGTCAGAAACTCTGTAGACAACACATAACAGGATGAATTGAAATATAAGACACTAATGTAGAGTTTCATTCAATTAGAATACACTGTTTTTTTCAAAGGAAAATACTGTTTTTAAAAGTTAGCTGAATTGCTAGGTATCACCTGAATTAGTATTTTTAGGAAGAAACTAATATGCAATTAAAGTGCCTAATTCCTTAATAACATGGATATCTGATTTCCACCTTACAGTGGAAATTTCATTTTATCCCTAAGCAATATCTGTTAGAAGACATTTGGAAAATGCTGTATGCATCAGCCAAGAAAATGTATGAAGGTGTAGATTTAAATAAATTCAGAATTTTCTAATTGCATGTTCCTTAATAGAATTAGCCTTAATCAGAAATTTATTAGCAAAAAAATGTATCCAGTATATCTTTTTTTAAGCAGGGGCCAGTTAAAAGCATAGTCACTTTCTTGACATTCCATAGTGGCAAACACAGTTGCTGATGTATTAAAAAATTAAATTTATTTCCATGGGAAACAAGAAGGGCAGGCTGTAGGCAAAGGGAACATAGTCCAAAATAAGGATAATCACTTCAAAGGCAGGTCTGTCATTTCTTGTGAGTCACTAAAACACAGCAAGCAATCTGTGGTGCAATCTTTGGCTATTTCTGACAGTATCTGACCAGAAGAGAGAAAATAGAGTCCTAACTTCCAAAGAGGGTAAATGCCATTATGGATGGTGAGAGCAAATGGCTTTAGAAAAACCAACTTGACTTTTGTTGGATGTGGAGCAATTTAAACAAGGTACTAGGAAAATCATGCCTTAATGTCAGAAAGTGGATTGGCCATCACTATGCACAGCCTCATACCTCATCCCTTCAGGCATCCAGGTAGGACAGGTTACCTAGTGGATGGATTATAGGGACACCATGTCCAGGCATTATGGTTAAACCAGACCCACTTGCTAAGGAAGGTCAGTCCTGACCATTTCTAAACACAAAAAGGTCCAAAATGCCGTTTTTATGCCCTTTTTGCATTTTCTTGCTGGTGACCTCTTACTGGAAGCCCCTGAGATTGCCTCCAGAGAAGCTGCTGCCTTTTCTTTGCTGCTTTTCTTTGCAGCTTCACTCATGGCCCTCTCAGTAGGAGCAAGAGGCACAGTGAGATAGGCTCCTCCAAGGGCTTGCATGAGGCTGTGGAGGACAGGCAGGGCTTTCTTGTGTGTCCAGATAAGTCACCCATCTGGGTTGTCTCACTTTTTCTTCCCAGAGAACCAGGGTTACCAATACAAGCTTACTTTTCTCAATAAAGATATTGTGAGGATTTAGTAAATATTGTTAAAATACTGACTGTTTTGTTTATGGCAGGCAATTGCATGGAGCAGTGAGTTGGCCTACTTTCTAACTGCTTTTGTCTGCAGCTGGTAGCTCTCCAAACAAGAATAAAAATCCTATGCAAATATCTGTCTCTTTTAATGCTGTGGAAATAGAGAAACATGCAAAGATGATATGGAATCTGGCACAGAAAACATTCCAGTATGTAATTTCATTTGAAATGCATGTCTGCTTTAGCGGGAAGCAGAATGAATAAATTCAGGATGGAAATTAGAAAGTGGTTTCCGCCAGAGCAGAAATGCTAAAGGCAGGACCACCCTGGCTCAGGGAAATGCTGGCACAGGCTCTTACACACAGCAGCCTCTGTGGCCCTGGATCCAGGATCAGAAGTAACCTGCATACACATGGGGACTTGATCCTGGAGTTTCTTCACAATAAGATTTAATACCCTCACTTTCAACCTTAAACCAAAGAAAAGCTTTTGAAAGATGCTCCAAATAGCAGCAGTGAGGAACACAATATATAAAAAGCATTTAACCTGTTAATTTTGCCAAAGTTAGGTCTTGAAGTGGTTTCAGTGTGAAGGTCCTCTCCTTACTGCTGAGCCCAGCAGATTATTCAAACACTGAAAAAGAAATATCTTCCAAGAAGATACAACATAATTAGGTAGCTTGGCAGAGTTGTTTCAAAAGGCAAGTCAAGGCAAACTAGGAATTTCTAGTACTGTTTTTGGTTTGTTCACAGAAAGATGATGTTTCTTCAATATTTTTTAGGGGTTTTAAGTGTGCAGGCTAGGTGCAGGTTTTTATTAGATGTCAGAGATACATTTGATTCCAGAACTTCCCACTTAAGGGTAATGTAAATCTTGCAAATATCCTACACATGTACCTTATGCTACATAAAATGAAAATAACATTATAGAACTGAATCATCACTCAATAAAGCTGATAGAAAAGGCAGAAAAAGGAGTGATTAGCTCCTCAGATTATTCTGGGCCATGCCACAGAAGAAGGACTTTGAGTACTAAGAGGGAGCAAAATAACTTTGATATCATTTTGGATTTTCTCTGATAGTGATGTGCCAGTTTAGGAGATCTGGATGGGAGAGGTAAGAGTGCTCCCCTTAAATCTGTTTCTATCTAGTGCTAAGTCAATTCCAGTTGTTGGCATCTAAAAGTGGACTTGATCCAACATGAAGCAGATTTGCAAAGACAGAACGACGTTGTGTTTGAGGCACAGTGCTGGAAGATACGAAGTTTTATTTCTGTTCCTAACTGTGACACACACCTGATATGTGACTTAGAAAGGACCAAACTCTAAAAGTTGCTGGAGAATTTTAAAAATCTGAACCTCTTGTTTCTCTTAGCACAATTTATTTTTCATGGAAGCCAATGCTGCAGTATCTCACATCATTCATATCAGAAGTAGATTTTTCAATCTCCTTAAAAGAAAAAATTTTCAATTTCTGAACTCTCAGCTCAAATGCACATATGCCTTCCTGATGTAAAGATTATTATATTTTCTTTTAGAATAATTCCTTACCTTGGTTAACTATCTGATAAAATGTGCAGTGTTTTCACTGAGGGTTTGGATGGTGTCATATTGATATAATCTTCAATCAGATGAATCAGTGCATTTCTCAGTAAATTTCCCCTAATGTTTATCTGATAGGCTTAAACCCAGTGGCATGGTTATACAAACGTACATTTGACAAGGTGCTGTGCTGCAAAGGGAGATGGAGAGAACTATTTCTATGCCTGTTTTCTCACAGGAAACTTGTGAATCTCTCTTGAATTTAACCCTGGAAGAGGTGAAGAAGAATTATGAATACGACAAACTGCAGAGGAAATTTTTTGGCATTGTCCCGTCTTTCTCAGTCTCTGAGGCCCCCAGCCCCGAGTTTGGGCTGGTGATTGATGGACGGACGCTGAACATCATCTTCCAGGGAGGGCTGGAGGAGAAGTTCCTGGAGCTGACGCAGCACTGCCGCTCTGTGCTCTGCTGCCGCTCCACTCCTCTGCAGAAGAGCATGGTGGTCAAGCTCATCCGGAGGCGGCTGAAAGTGATGACTCTGTCCATAGGTACCTCCACTCTGGATCTCACAGGTTCTTTCTTTTTGAGAAATGTGTGGAATATATGGGGCAGATTTTTGTGCCTCAGATAGATGCAGTGGAGAAACAGCATTCATTAATCTTTCCTGATCAAAGACCATATAAAAGCCCTTTTTCAGCTTTTTCTAAACAAATCTGCCCCCCTTTAAACAAGATGAAGGCACTCCAATTTCAGAATCTCTCTTTCATGCACATCAGTACAAACACAAGTATGCATTCCCTCCAAAATGCCCTTGATTTGAGCAAGTCACTCAAGATTAGTCAATATTTTATATTTTCATAAAGCCATTTTCCTGTCAGATTTTTCCTAGTTGGTGAAAACAGAGTTATCTCCAGAGTGGTACTAAGCACTGACTCATTTGCCTTTTACCTCCAAATAGCGTGAAATGCTTTGAGTTTTCTTCCACATTTTGGTAAACGATGCCACTAAAATCCTTGATTAATTGAGTTAGATGACTCCAAACTAAAAAAAGGACACCTCTGTGGACAAACGAGAAAAGGAAGAGTTTGTTGTATTTTGAAATATTACTTTGTCGTACAGTTCAAAACATAAGCTTTTAGCCTTCTGCTTAATTTACTTTACTGGCTAACCTTATTTATAATCTTCACATTGCAAGCAGTAAGTATGGCTGTTCTTTCCCTGGAAATTTGGTTACATATTTAATATATTGCTGCAAGTTGAAATGAGCAAAATAATTCTTGAAACTGGCTTGTTACAGCATCATCTGCAATCAAATTTGTCATAGATTCAGAGAATTCAGTGAAATAGGGTGTTGAAAAACATGTTCCTGAGCATATGGATTTGGACAAGCAGAAACACAAAATTATGCTGATGTAAATGATGTTGGGGTTGCTGTGTCGTCAGCCAGCTGGTCCCAATGCTGGATTTTGCCCTGGTGGAGTCAGGTCTCCTGGGAAGGAGGGATGATGTTCCTACCAAGACCAGAGCCTTGATGTCGTGCTTAGTGCCACAGACCAGGTCTTCTGATCAAGGTGCATGGTAGTACAGAATATTTTAAATAATCAGCATAGATGAGATTAGCTCCTTTTCTGATGGAGGCACCCTTTCTTGCACTGTTATTGTTCCCTCCTGTCTTTCCACTCTAGGGGATGGTGCAAACGACGTAAGTATGATTCAAGCAGCTGATGTTGGAATTGCAATATCTGGCCAAGAAGGCATGCAGGTATCCTCTCAGTTTCTTTCCTTTCCTCTTTTGCAGGTAGTCCCTTGTGGCTTAATAAGTTTCCTAGCAGCCCTACACTCTCAAGTATCATCTTAAAAATGCAAGTTGATATCATAAATTAATAAACAGTTTGTAATTATGGGTCCAGCCAAAAAAAAAAATAATAAAAAAAGAGCATTTGGAGCCAAAAATTAGTATGTGAGGACAAACCTGTGTTTGTTCATGAAACTGGAAAATTAGCAGATGTCTGTGCAATGTTAGGTGAGCATCTGGTTTCTGAAACTTCTCAGCTGCTGCATTCCCAGGTTTTGCAGATTCTCTTCCACTGTCTCCTGCTCTCATTTTTTTTCCCCACACATCCCCCTTCCTTATTTTCCCTAGAGGGAGAGTTCTGCAGAAATAGAAAATTCCCACTCTGTTCTTGAGGCTTAGTTTGTTGTTTTGTTTCTTCTACACTTTTCAATAGTAGGACGTTATTTCAATGTTTATGTTCATATTTCATTACATTGTGTGTGAAAAGGACCCTCTGTTCCTTTTCCCAAAGGCTGTGATGGCCAGTGACTTTGCAATATCCCGATTTAAGCATCTCAAAAAGCTCCTTCTTGTCCATGGACATTGGTGCTATGCTCGCCTGGCAAAGATGGTGATTTATTTTTTCTACAAAAATGTGGTAAGATGATTAAAATTAAGATGTTTTCATCCTAGCAAAGGTAATTCTAGGTCTGTGGGTTTTCTTGGTTGTTTTTTGTTTTTTCAGGTTATACTCTTACTTTTTATGAAGCTACAGTTCGTGTTTCTGTACTTTAAAAGTTTATAGTATGCCACTTCCTTCTTAGCAAGGTGCTGCATAGAGCATTGAGAAAAATACAGACTCTAAATATATTTTGAAATAGCATTATTCCAGAAGGAAAAGAGACTCAAGGCTTTATAACTTTATATGGTAGCACAAGAAACTTTATCAATAATACCCATGAGCCTCAAAATAAAATTTGCATAAGGGAGATGAGGTTATTAGCACTCGAATGTAGATGAGTGTATACTAAGAATTGCCTGCCTGTGAAACCTCTGAATTTTTACAGGAACCACTTGCAAGTAATGATGCAGTCATTACTGTCATTTTTATTAAAAATTTAATGTATGTGCAAATGAACTGTGCATTGAAGTATGATATAAAGTGGAAAAAATGAAGCAATTTAGTTTCTACAAAACTGGGCAAACAAGTCCATTTGACATGAGATACACTGAGCATGAGAGGCTTTTTACTTAGAATTCAAGGTATCTGGTTTTTGTAGAGTTCTAAATAATTTTCAGTAAGGATTACTTCTTATCACTATTAAAATTTGTAGTAGGAATTAATACTTCCCTTTTTTTGACTGGACATCCTTTTAGAGTTCTAAGACTGTTTATTTGCAACGTGAAATAGTTCTCCAGACTGGGATGCTGCTGTTCTTTTATCTCCCTGGTAGCATTAGCAGCACGCGTTTGATTCCACATGGGCAACGAGATTCTAAAATCTGGTGCTCAGGGCTGTGAACAATTTACTTAATTATTCTCTGATATGTTATTAAAGAACCATAATGGCTTTTAAAAAGTTGTATTACAGTGAATCACTGTGGAACAGACCCTTTATGGTATTAAGTGCAGCGCCTTTAACCAAAATCCTGTCCTATTAGGAGACTTAATAGCCAGTGTCTCACATAAATGTGACATGTGGAACTATGTGTTTGTATTTGCTTCTCCCCAGTGCTATGTCAATCTGCTCTTCTGGTACCAGTTCTTCTGTGGGTTCTCAGGCAGCACCATGGTAGATTACTGGCAGATGATTTTTTTCAACCTGTTCTTCACCTCAGTGCCCCCTCTTCTCTTTGGGGCCCTTGATAAAGATGTTTCTGCAGAAACACTCCTACGTCTGCCCGAACTATACAAGAACGGACAAAATTCAGAAGTATGTAATGATTGCTGAAATAACTGCTTAATAATCAAAAGAATTTTTTTGTTTAGGAATGAGGGAAGGAAGGAAGGAAAGAGTTTAGACTTACTTGGAACATTGAAACAACAGCAGCGCAATCTTCTGTCTCTCCAGTAATGCATGGGAGCTGTGACCTCATAGGTCACTAGATAAGTTTAATTATCACAAATAGTTAAATTAAAATGGCCAAAAAGAAGTGTGTTATTAGAAGAAAGGATTTTTGACCAATTTTGTAAGAGCTTGGATAAAGAATTTGAGGAATTCGCCTTGTGAAGGGATGTGACATTGATGAAATTCAGCTTTTAAGACTCTTGGTTGACTTGGTAATATTCCTAAGGTCTATCTTTACTTAACACAGATAAAATGCCTATGTAGAGATAAGCCTGCTCAGGAGGCACTTACTCATGGGAGGAGACCGCTTAGCAATAATTAGTGGTCTGAATGGAAGAAAAACAGACAGCAATTATGTTTGCAGGACAGGTTAGAGACAAGTATCCCATCATAATGACTGTTATCTATAAACTCCTGCAGATATACAACCTCTCAACTTTTATTATTACCATGTTGGATGCCTTCTATCAAAGCCTCATTTGCTTCTTTGTCCCCTATTTGGTAAGTAACAGGCTTATTAACATTTTCACTCTCCTGTCCTCCTTAGAAGTAATAAATTCAGTTCTGAATAGTCAGGGTTCATCACAGTCTCTCTGCCTGTTTTGTAGATGTACAAAGACTCTGACATAGATGTGTTTTCCTTTGGAAACCCCATCAACACCATCTCCCTCCTGACCATTCTCTTGCACCAGGCTCTAGAAATGAAAACATGGGTGCGTGTTTGACCTGTCCTGTTCACAGCACTGGGATTTTTGTGAATGTTGCATCTTGTGTAGGTATGGAATTCGCTTTCAAAGTAATTTACCTAAATTCTGGATAACAAAAAGTAAGTAAGAAGTACACTCAGATTTCACAAAGTGTCAGCATTTGTTCTTAGTTCAAGGTTAATACCTTCATTTGCACAATGACAGAATTTGTTTCTATCCTGCCTTTGGACAGGACGGTACAAAATATTTGCTTATCTCAATATATGAGGAAACGTTACTTAGGGAATTGTATTCACTGTTTTCTAAATTCATTTCTCACTCTTTCTCCTACTGAAGATTTCAGTAAAATGCACTGTTAGATGCATTCTTTCCAACTGTCTTTGTCTCCTCCTGTCTTACATGCAATCAGAGTCTCACAGGCATCACTTGTTCTTGCAGACCATGCTCCAGCTGTGCACGATGATCTGCAGTGTGGCCTTATACTTCATCTTCTCACTGATCTACAATGCATTCTGCCTGGTCTGCAATCCTCCCACCAACCCTTACTGGATTATGGAGAGACAGCTCAAGGACCCCATCTTCTATTTGCTGTGCCTTATTACCCCTGTCATCGCACTCTTACCAAGGTTTGAATATTTTCCTCTCAGTTTTCCTCTTGTGGGTTTGTAGACATGTGAGTGAAGAAACAATAACGATGTGTACGGGTGTGTAATGTGTCAGACACATCCTGCACAGGGATAAGTGAAGTATGGAAGTCAGATCCCTGAGTTCAACCCTCCAGTTCATGAACCATTCATTTATTCAGTTATATAACCCTAGAATAGTCACTCTATATCTTCTGCTTTTCCCATCAGGAAAACCTTTCTTTTTGGGGTTCAAAGTTTACCAGTACAGATCTGCCAAGTAACTGTTCATTGTCATAACCACAATGTTTTTAGCAGATCAAGACCATAAGCAAATCTTTGCAATATTCCTATATGTTTGAGAGTTACTAAATATATTCTCAGTTTTAAGTACATTAAGGTACATTACTAAGCTGAATTTAAGAGTGTTTGTATATGAAAAAAAATTCATTTCATTCAGAATTTTAGTTTTACTTTGTATTGCAAAAAAACAGATATGTTAAAGTTAAATTTAATTGAGACTGGATAATATTTGGAGAGGGATAATTATTGTGATGTGTTGCTGAAAAAAATTATTTAGAAACTACAATGATTCTGTTCCTATATACCTAAATGGGAACATTACTATTTTTGGTGTTCAATACATTACTAATTCTTAAAGCAGATATTTGTTTAAAATATTTTTTTTTATTTGCTTGGACATTGAAAGAAACAGGTTAGTTTGACTGTCTTGCTAGTTTCCTTCTCATCCTGATCCCATGAAGCAGTGCAGCACACTGGTATTACAAAATTCAGGACAATATTTTTAGTATCTGATTTTGTAAGTCCTTAATGGCATTAGAATCTGAGCCTTATCTTTGACTGAAAAGGAACTTCACAAGAATAAATGGTGTTTTTCTTCAAACTACTACTACTATTATTATTATTATCCCTTTTAAGTTGAGATGCTCTTGCGATTTTATGCCATATTATCTAAGCTGAGATCAGAATAAACAACACAATTCAATAAGGTCTCATGTCTTCTAGGCAGGGCATCCTTTTCCAGTCAATTTTGTTCCTGTGTGACTTTTGTTTTCCCATCAGCCCTTACTCACAGTGTCATTTTTGACCCTGAGCTTTCTACTGGGAGCTGCTTCAAACACATGGTTAGAAAGCTTATGTCTTCATTTGGGAATTTAGCAGTTAAGATCCTCGCTGCCTCAGCAGGTTACTGAGGTTAAGAGTTATATGTTCATATCTTCAAATCTGGACAACTGCTGTTCCTTCTTATAGGTAATCCAGATTATTTTCTGCACAATCCTTTACCTGCAGGATATCCAGGCCCCATTTCTACTACAACTGAGCTGTACCAGCAGATTGCAGCAGTGGTGAAACCACTCTTTGCTAAAATGCACTAAATTTTATATTCAATTCCATAGTCCATCACACTGTGCTGCCTGCTCCCCCTTGGAGTCTTGAGGTTCAGGTTTTTTTCTAACAGTTTTTTTAAAAATAATAGCACTCCTGGGTTCTTCCCCTCAGTACTGCCTTTTGTTTGAGCTGCAGCACTCAGGGGGAGGCTTGGCCTGTGCACTGGCTGCTCAGGCTTTCCCTGAAGCACCATCTGGCAGTGCTTTGCACATTTGCATTTCACAGCTACCTCTGCACTATGTTTTGGGACATAAACTACACAGCATTAAGTAGAAAAGCCCTCAAGTCTGAGAAGAAAGAGGTCTGAATTTCATGTTTATTCATTGGCGAGGCACTGTGATCTTGGAATTTTCCCACTTATGAACCTGATTATTTCCTCAGGTGTGGAAGGCAGACTGTGCTCTGCCAGGACATCTACAGAGACTCAGGAGGTAACTGAGTCTCACAACCTTCAGAGTCCCAACAGGTAATCGGGCCTCTCACCCTGCAGGGCTCTGGGAAGGGCAGGAGAAACAGAGAGCAGTTCACAGGATGGGAGACACAGTTTCCTATCCCTTCTCTGTAGTCCTGTATATTTTACCTGGAACACGCACAAAAGATACAGAAAATAAGCTGAGGGGAAAGATACAAGACAATGTGATTTACAGCAGATCTACACAGACAGTCTTGGGGTTTCCCATGCTCTTAATTTGCCAACCAGACCCGAGATTCTGTTGGGATTGAGCAGCCTGAGCACAGGCACAGCAAATAAACTTTATCCACTCCTTCTTGTGCAAGCCTAAGAAATCCATTGCCTTAAAAGCCCTTCCTGTACAGAGTGTCCCTTGTTAGCCTTTTTAATCTTGTAATTCTTGTTCATGCATGCATTTAGTAGCTGGATGTAAGGATGGCAGCTTTCTAAATGCAATTTCACAGAGTACCTATGTTTGTTTTAAAATACATGTTGAAGCCACCTATGTAAAGGTCAAATCCTAATAAAAAGATGCTTTGAAAGAGACTTTGATTTTCACACAAAACTGACATGACATGGAGAGAGGATGTAGGGAGTCTCACAGCACACAATATTTAGTTACATAAGTTCTCTATCCTGCAAAGAGCAGATAGGACACTTTTGTTGCTGCTCTCTGAAAAAATTCAAAAGCTGACATTTTTAATTTCTGGTTTTCTCTTAATCTAACATTAAAATCTCTCCTTTAGCCTGTTTTAGTGGTATAAATACAACTTCTTTATTTTCAAATATTGCATCTCTTGAGATTTTTTTTCTATTTTTCTTCATTGTTCAGCAAACAAGTAGTTATAAATACTAAAAAGATGGTCATATATACACATAGTTGACTCTATTCAGGTCAAGCAACATGTTGTTTTGAGATCCAGGAGTCAACTTTCATCTGCCAGGTATAAGGTGTCTACCAGTCTGTAGAGCAATTCAAAATTAGTATCTGTATTTGGGATATGTGTTGTAGATTGTGGAATGAGCCCACTGGTAAAAAAATCCATTCCCTTCCTCCTTCATCAGGTTCTTTATTTTTGCTCTACGAGGAACCTTCAGAGCATCTCTTATTCTGAAAGCACAGCAAGTAGATAAACTTCCTAAGGGGCAACAAGATCTTGAAATCCAGAAACTAAGATCAAGAAAAGAAGCTTCTTCTGCTGCACCTGTGGTATCACCTGCATCTCATGATGACCAAAGCATCAGCCACTTGCATGTGTCACCGTTTCTACATCCAGCAGCAGCTCTGCCTCATGGGGACACAGAAGATCAGGGAGTTTCTGCCTCTGATCCTCTCGAGAGAAGGACACATGAGGAAGCCTACTACTTCTTTAATAGGTGGGCAGAGGAAGAATCTGCTGCTAATGATTCTTCAGCAGGACCTTTCTCTGGCCATCATCCCCTTGTACCCAGCAGGGCAACAGCTCCTGGGCAGGATGGTAGCAAACTGACTAAAGATTATGCCAACAACTTTAACTACGGAAGCCACCGGCGGTCAGTGAGTTCAGTGACACTCTGAAGAAACATTCAGAAATGGAACCCACAGTCCATGTGGAGAAGGATTCAATAAGGAAAATAAAAATGTTTATGCTTAGCCATTATGCTCACTGGAAATGGAGAGAGAGGCAACTGGAGTAGTGCAATAGCAACTCCAATATGCAACTTTAGCTGAATGCATCATTGACTGGGTTTATCATTACATGACCTTTTGATCTTCCTGGTTTGGTCATGTTACAGGAACATTGTATGAGAATCACACAGTTGCTGAGAACTGCACATTACTTTCTTTCAACAAGTATTTTTGTATCGTATTAATAGGGAATACTTGTGAAGTTTCAATGTTGTTATTATTGTGCTATTGAGGTAATAGAAAGAGAATCCATTCTTTATTAAACCAAGTCTTAAAGCAACGCATCCCACTCTAGATTTTTACTATCAAAATCTTGAAAAGAGCTTACTAACTTAAAAATTATAATTCTGCATGAAAAATTATTACCTGCAGATACTAAATGTACTTGCACAATAACAGCAATGGAGAGACATTAGAGGCTGTTCCAGGTTTTAATATATGTATTTTATGCATACAACAATATCAGCTCTACAGCATGTTTTCCCTGAAGACTAATCTGAGGATTTTTATGCAGATAGTGGTTTGACCTGATATTGTTAAGAAAAGGACAAATGAGATTATAAAGATGAAGAATACAAATACTGGATCAGGTCAACTTCCAAGATGACTCAGTGATAAGTGGAGTCTACTTCTTCATACCTATGAAAGCAGACAGATATTACAAATCACATTCAAGGATTTATATCCTAGAATTTTAAAGTTGTCCCGGATTTTTCCTCTACAAATTCGGTTTCTTATTTCAATTCTTTATATCATGTGGTGCTGCTGCATTCAGTAAAGTATGAATCATGCTTCTCCACACAGTTGGTCATATTCATTAGTTGATGGATCCCAATGAAGTAGATTTTGATGAGACAAATATGAAGGTCTCTAATCACATTGTAGTAAGTACATCGTGTAAAATTACCAAAATATGCATAATAAGTTAACCCTTTTTGGTATCTCAGGACAAAAATATGCAGGGAAATAACATTAGATGTCACCATCATAACTACTTATTGCAATGCAATGAAAGGTGACATTGGTATTTCTTATGGAAATGTTGACTAGTAAGACCATTTCCCAAGTTTTTCTTGAGAATGTGGGATGAAATCTTACGTAGTTTAAAATTCAAACCACGTGTACTTTTGTGAGTCTGCCACTGGTTCCCATTTAATAGTTTTTTAGCCTTTTTTATACATGCTTTGTTTAGCTATTTGCAACCTATGACAACATGTGGTCTTTCTAATAACCTATTTAGCAAATGCTAATTTAACTTCTGAATGTTACAATAATTACTATACCTAGATTCTTCAAGTTCTTACTTTAAAACAACTCAGGCAAAATTGAATGGCATATCTCCCACTGGGATGTCTGGTAGCCAGAGCAAGATCATATGTAAGAACTCCTTTTGTTAGAGTACTAATTGTCAGCAGTTAAATAACTCAGTAAGAGATTTTTTTTTTCCTGATGAACAAAATGAATTAGGTGTAAATGAGATTTTTGTTAATGGAGGGTGAGATTGCTCAAATGTTTGCTCACCTGGGGCAACAAGACTAAAGATCAATCCCTTGCCATTCACAGCTTTTTTTTACATTAAATGGTCCATTTCCTTTGAACTTAAAGAAGACGTCAATTCCTTACACGTTGTGCTACAAAATGTGAAGTGTTTTATAGAAATAAGTGTGATAAGGTCATGCCTTGCCATGTTTTTGAGAGGACAAAAACAGAGGAGTGCTTTTGCTACTGTCACCTATGAGCAGCAAACTCATGTTTCCAGAGGCTGCTCCTCTGCATAATAAGAATGCGTATCAGAATAACTAGGTGACAAATGAATCTGAATGTGCAAAGGGGCTAGACAGGATATGTTTAACCAAATCTGGAAGACTTCCTGAATTGAGTGCCAATTGTATGCCTTTCCTGAATTGAAAACCAAAAATTAATTTCATGTTTTCTCATCAGTCTCTGCAAAATGGTTCTACCATGCATTTTGCCCTGGCCTCAGGTCAGAAATAGCATAAAAGGGAGGGTGCTTTTAAGAAAAGGAGGGAAAACAGGATAGATTAGGAACTCCAGCCAAATAACCCCTGAAAGCTATTTAGTGATGGATTTCCTGCTATATGTGGGAAGAGTCCTTTTCCAGTAGTTTCTAGGCTGCAACCAAAAATAGTTACATCAGTTAAAAGAAAGGAATAATCCAATTTTGCATGGATGCCTTAAATAATTCTGTAGCTAAACATACAAACTGATAATTCTATTATATGATCCAATGGATTAATTTACCTGGAAAGTTTGCAATATAGAGGAAAACCACCCCTTCGTTTGCCTTGCTGCTTGAGGAGAGAGAAAGCTGAAATAAAGAGAAACTAAAGGCAGCACCACGCAAGGCTTGACCTCTGCATTCCAGCTGGCTCCAGAGCTTTCTATGTCTCCCCTCCTGGGTGACAGTGCTGCAAGCCATCCTCTGAAGCAGATGCTGCCTCAGTTCTGGACCCATATTCACTGCTAAACAGTGTGATCTTCCTTCTGCTCCTTGCTATACATTTACCATAAACCATGTTAAAAAAATGCCTAACAGGCACTTAGCTCCCTTTGATCATGAGGTAAATTAGCTGAGACTATCCATCCTTTGGGGATGTAAGGTCAAGAGAGAAAACTTTTTTTTCCAGTGAAAACAAGCCTCCAGCAAGACAGACAGTCTCCTAAGATATTTGTTTGGAAGAAGGGAAGTGTATTTACTAAATGGATTACTTAGACCTAACTGGATTTCCAGGTGGCTTTATTTATTTATTTCAAGACATATTTAATAATACTGTCAATGTCCATGTTCCATTAATTCTAATGTGAATGCTTCATAACAGAACAGGTGTCTCATTTTTAATGTATCCTCTGGTGATATTCAATATTGCATAGGCTTGGACAATAAAACATTAAAATTAATGGAGGGGTATCTGAAATTACTGTATTCTTTTTATTCTTGTCTATGATGTTATATTAATGATACTGCATATGGAGCAGTGTTTTGAGCTACACAGAGCTGTATCTATGTGAAAAATGGGAGGTAACGTCTCTCACAGAGGTAAGCAAAAAGTGACCTGCCAGATCTGTTGGCTAATAGATGCAGTCCCCTGCTGTTTGCAATGGTCAGTGAAGAGCCATCCCTCATGTTCTCAAAAGATGCAAATTCTGGGCTCTTTTAACCCAAGATGCAGGAAATGCAAACATATATATACTTTGTTCATGTCTGTCTCAATATGGCCAGTTGAAGATGTTTCTGACAGTTACAGCTGATTATTTATTTGCTGCGAGTCAGCAATAACTGTGCAGTTTGTAACCCAGAACTATTCAGGTGTGAAAGAGAAAGGATTCCAGTTTGTGCTCTTTCCTTACATATCTCAGTTTTAATACTCTGTGGAGATGGGTTCTCTGCTGTAGCACAGTGAACAGCTTATTTTCCCAAAGATGAATTGCATATACTTTCCCACTTAGTTGGCTGATGCTGCTATGTTTAATTCACTTGTTTGGTTGTAGTTTGAGGTGATGTAGAATTCAGAGCTATTATCTTTAGGGGTAAGGTGACTGCAGACAGGATGTGGCATGATTAGGTACTTGTAAGCAGCACTGATGAGTAAAAATATAAACATAGACACAAGAGGCTCTTGAAGAAAACTATCACAGAGGGTGGGATTTAAAGAGATGACCAAATAATACTGAAGAGCTGTAAAGTACTTTTGACATTGGCAGTGACTGGAACTTGCTGCAATTATCAGTACATGAGACAACTGCAAACAGAACTTGCTGTCTGGCTCTTTAATGTAACACCTGCTTATTCTCATTTACAAGAAAAAGATTGAGACTGAATAGAGACTGAATTATTGTTTTTCAAAAAAGATCTGAGGATCTGTTGTCTGAAGGCATAGGAGGCAATGGTTATTCGCTCACATTCCAGGTGCATCTACTGAAGTATGCTTCTACATCCAGCCATATTTTCCATGTTAGTGCCCTGAGAACTAGTGTGATTATTGTGTTCTTCAACAGGAGAGCAGAGCTCTATAAATTATCAACATAATAACAAAAGGGTCAAGTTTTGGCTCACAGAAATCATGTCATGCTGCTGCTTTCTTGTACCCTGGGCAACACCATAAAGCTGAGACAAAAATTTAATGGAACTGGGAGGGGAAGCAGTAAAAATATTTGCAATAAGTAGACAACACACTGGAAGAAGAGTCTAAACATAGATGGTTCCTGCCTTTTGTATGCTTGTATTCCTCTCTATTTTACTAACATTTTTCTATTTAACCTCAAACAGATCATTTAGGGAATTTCTGCCTATTTATTGGTTTTATTCAAAAGAGGACAAACGGTAATCAGTGGACTGCAGGCAGATCAGTTAGGCTCATTTGAAATCAGCTAGCTTCCACTGGAGTTTTATTAGTGCCTATCACGTTTTGTTAATTCTTTAATTCTAAGGACCTTTGTCAGGAAGGACAAATATCTACATAAACTCAATCTGAATGGATCCTCGTAAACAATGTTTAGGCATCTTGTGGCCAGTAATTTCATGGTCTAAGTCAAGTTCTGAAGAGCAGAGCAGACTGTTCATTCTGTTCCCATGTACATGGGGTGGAATGGGAGGTGGATTATCAGTATCAAGACCAGGAGTGCACCATAATGATAAAGGAAGACCATGAAAATGTCCAAGACCTTCTTTCCAAACAAATTCTTGAACTGCTTTCAATTATTATTCACAGGTCATTAAGGGCTTTAAGTGTCCATCTAACATGTTTTGAGTAGAACTAATAAAGTGTATACCTATGCATGTTCTTGGTTAAGTGCAGAGGACTATGAAGAATGGCCAAAATGTTGCAGTAGCTAAAATGAACATGGGTTCTTTTATGTTTTGAGAGGAGGTAATAATGTAAAAACTCAAATTGGACTTCTCAAAAATTTTAAATGTATAAATACTGTGAATCTGTTCTTAAGATCCTTTGCTCAATTTTATAATCTTCCCTCACAGTAGGGAGGGAATATAGTACAGAGACATCAAAGAGCTAGAATTGTGCTTGCAGCTATTAGTTCTTAGATAAAAAAACCCCAAAGCTAAAATTTAGAGCCAAGAGGAGTCCAACTCTCCAGTACTCTTCAATAATGCAGTCCAAGCACCACACAAAATAAACATTTTAAGTCCTAATACCGATTTTGAAGGTAGATGATTTAAAAGGAATGTTCTGGCACCACATGTGCATTTGACTTGTGTTCTTTAAAATTTAAAATTATTTTCAGTTTCTGAGATTACTTAACTCATTATTTGTGATATATTTTCACAGAATCTGACAACAGTCCAGTGTCTCAGTAGAGAAAGAAAATTCATGTCACCTATTTGTCTACACAAGTATTTATTAACAAAAAAACCAAACTCAAACCCTGAGAGAATGGAGATTAGGTCTAGAGTGGGGCATGCTTGAAGAGAACCTGCTTACTGGAGTTTTGAATATTTATCCACTATCTGTCATCAAAATAAAGTTTTTCTTCTAGTTTGTAGAAACATACCACACTAATGGTAGGGATCCAAAACAAACTCATATGTTGTGTTAAATGACAAGACTTCCATGGTGTTCAAAGCATTATTGGAATCTATCATACCTCTCCTGTTACTGTAAGCATAAAATGTGCAAATGTTCCCCACTGCTGTAAATGTCAGCATGCTGGGGGCAAATGCTTTGATTTTATGTCATGAAATAATGTTAAATTATATTGTGTTTAATCATGCTTGGTGAGAGTGATAGACTTTAAGGAACAAGTTTCCCTCCAATCACTCCATCTTCAGTTCTGAAAGTGGATAGCATCATTTATAAAATCCTGAAAATAACTTCCGTAGCCTGGAGGCTTTTTGACGGTTCAAGGCTGATGGTAGAGCACTAAAATGCAAACCATTTAGAAATAAACATTACTTTGATTTAGGGAATCAGGTATTTGAGCACATAATTTGCAAGCAAACTTTGAAAATCAGACCTCTCTGATTTTCTGGCACCCCTAGGCAGTGAAATTTTCTGCATTTATAGAACAGTCTACATTATCTGGTAGGACACAAACTAAAAACTGTTGGTTTCTCAATAAAGCAGTTGTATTTACCTGGCCAGAATGTAAGTGGTTGGAAGGTAGGACTGCTCCACTGCAGTAACAATGTCTGGGATTTTATATGTGGAGAATCTTACCTGCACTCCCCATCTGCTCTTTTCAAAAGGAAAGGTGCAGGTGAAGGCATGGAGGAGACTTGTACAGGAGTTAAAAAATATAAAATTTCAAATACCAAAGACATGGTGCGAGATAATACTGGTAGTATCTTAGCAACCAGAGAAACTTCAGGACAAGCTGTACAGGGAAATCAGCTATAGCCCGTTTTAAGGCCTCTCTCTGGTTTACATTTGTTATGTGTTTCTGAAACTGGATTTTTAGTCACAGTATTTGAAAATACAGAATTTTTTATTGGAGGACTTAATCATCTTTGAAGATATATTTTTATATTTGGATCAGTAATCACTGATTTATTAGAGCAATTTCATTAGCATATGTCTGCCTTGAGAGCAGATTAGAAGAGACAGTGGTGAAAGCAGGTGTTGATGCTGTGATGGATAGAGAATCCTGTGCCCTGTGGGGTCAGTGGCAAAGCCTCTGGTCTTTCAATGGCACAGAGACAGGGCCTGCATGTCCTGAGAATTAGGAAAGTTTTTTTATGTGATATCTTCACTTTCATTGGTTTCACCACTGTAACTACAGTCTAGATTTTCAGAATTTCTGTGTCACCACAATATATAGAAAATGACAGGGTTTCTTAAAAATCATTTTAAATTAAGAGATTTTTTTCATAGCAGCCAAGGGGCTTATGGCAAAAATTTTATCACAATGCAGAATTAATAAGACATCAGTCTGTTTTCAAACCACCAGCTTTCTATTCAGTGCTTTTGGTATAAAAATGCAGAAATCTTGAAGGAAAACGGAATTTGCAGAGTTAGTCAAATATTAGAATAATTGATGCACGTAAATGCCAGAACATTAATGATTCATATTCACTTTGTTGCTCTTTGATTGTGGGAGTTTCAGCAGCTATTGCTTGCTATTATATCTATCATCATTAATCTTCATGATAACAACCAAAATTATCAAAATTTGAAAACTATTTCATTGAAAGTATGACCTTAAATATGTTCTATTTGTTACATATAATAATGTTTTATTCTCATACTGGAAAGTTACAATTACCTAAGGAAAAGCAGAAAATACGTTGAAGTAAAAGCAGAAAATAGGTTAAGTGAAAACTAGCTTTGTTTGACAAAAAGCAGATATCCAAAGTCCTTTTCGGGCAAACCTCTGTTTTGTAATTTATTTAGATCTGCTTGCTGTTCAGTGATTAATGAAAATCTTTCTAAAGATTTACAAGAAATAGGAAATTATCTAGAATCCCCTAAATGCTTACCTTCGAGAAATACATGCTGCTTTGAAAAATGTCTGCTTCAGAGTCTTTATCCAGCTCTAATCAATACTCTGTCACAATCAAAAAGATTGTTTCAGCTCACATACGGCAAACAGATAATTTATTGTAAAAACATTTTTATTAGCTTGTGTATAGTTCTTTATTAAGACACTAATGGCTCAACTGTCCTAAATAAATAGACTTTTGGGAAGAGGAAAATAAATAATTTTACTGAATTTCTGATAAAGAAACTGTACGTAAGTAGTTTTAATCATGTTTCAGCAAGACTTTAGCTCTACATATTGAAACCCTCTGTCTGTCACCAACTGTAAGGTCTTAAAAGTCTTGTTATTTACTGAAATTTCATCCCTCTCCAGGGCCTTTTGTTCTGCTACCTGACTTGGAGCTGACTCAAGGTCAATTTTTAATTAGTATTTTGAGGTTAAGGTGTCGCTTGCTCCCTGGCCTGTCCTTGGCCAACTCCCTAAGGATGGTCTCCTCAGCACAGAGGTCCCAGGTCAGAAAGATGCAGGTGCCAGCAGCAAAATGGATAATTGTGCTGCTAAAGCAGAAACAAAACATGCCTTGGCAAATGTCTTCTTCCAGAGCTATCTTTGCAACAAATACTTTAATAGTTTCTCCCTCTGCAACAGCACTCAAACAAAACCAAAATGCATAAATATCTTAAACTCACCAAGTGAGGCTTGCAGGCTCACATCCCCTAGCAGGGTCTGGCCCTGGGCAGCTCTTTCACTATCAAAAAGTTCTAGTATTACCTATTATGGTGCCAGCTATAGGAAGGAGTGTCCTGGGTTGGCCATATGACCTGTTCGTATCCCGAATCGTCCTCTTGCTTATGCTGGACATTAAGCTCTACAGCTTTAAGTCAGTCCCAGAGAGACAGAGAGAGTGAAAGTGGAGGGAAAAAAACACACGCCATTTGTCTGCAGGATACCTTTACTCCTACGAAGCAAGGCCTTGAGAGAGCGGAGAGGCTACATTCCAGCGGGACAGCTTGTTCTGGTTAAAGATACATATTTTCAGCATTGACTCATCTGTCCTGGGTGCACAAGCACACAATTCACACTCATATGTTTGTGTTACACAGATTCTTTTTGTGTGGGTTTGCAAGTGCTCTGACTGAGTGTGGAGGAGGTTTCAAAGATGCACTTCAACTCAGCTGTTATGCATTTCATTGCAGGCAGCAAAACAAGAATAAATGTGTTTCAGGTTCAAAGCTGAGAAATCTGTAAAATTTTCTGGATCACTCTATGTTGTTGCTCATGCAAATATATGAATTTGCTCTGTTTTCAGTGAAAGCAACATGGAAAGACTTGCACTTGCTTTATGAATTAAATCCCAACTGGCAAAAAGCATAATCTGAACTTCCTTTCTGTTCATAAAAAATCTACAATGATTAGCAGAAAGGAAAAAAACCTCTGTCAAATGAAAGCAGGATGTTTGGTTGAACACACTTCATCAACACCATTTGCTCTCATTTGTTCAACAGACTGAGGTATGACAGTGTCACCTAGCAAATTTTGAAGGACATTCAGACTTGACCATGCTGAACTCCACAGAAATGCCTGTGAATACATTCATTTACAAATAAATACTTTTTTATAATTTTTTCAAAAGCATCACATTTTATATTAAAAAAATAATACTGTACAGGAGGAAAGAAATAAAAAAAAATTGTCATGCTGGCAGTAATGCAGTGGGAGGAGTTGAACTACTAATCATGAAAGGCTGTAACCCTGAGAAGTAAAGGTGTGTATTTCCAAAGTCTATCCTCTGAAAGGTATACATGCCCACCCAGAAGATTTAAATGCAGTTATGCACGCATGTATCTGTGTACATTAGATAAGTTCCAGGTTTTTCCAGGTACTTATATTAACAAAGAGGAAAGATTGAATTTGTTAAGTGCTGTCCAAAGTATTTAATACTTCTTTGTATGTACAGTTCTTCAGTAAGTCCATACTGAACTGCTCTCAGCTCAAGGCATGGAGCACCACAGTGGGCTATACTGTTAAAATCCAGTACCTTCCTGTGGCATTGGTGCTGCCAAGATTGATGGAGAAGATAAATCCCTCTGTGCAGAAGAGTACAGCCAAAATGAACAGGCATGGTGGTCAGCAAAACTTAGGCTGATTTTGGCAGATGGATCAGCTATGGTGAGGATCAAGTCAATCACCCAGTCTATAGTCTGTGAAATTAAAGTATGAAAAATTAGAATTAGTAAAATTTAATTTGGGCTTATAATGATTTTTAATAGGAGATTTTGAGTAGTTCTACATGAGGCAGGCATAGGCATTCCTCTGCAAGCTGATAATAAAAAGTGTGATTTTCTACAATATTTTTAATCATTAGAAATATTCAGAGAAGAAAAAAGGGAAATTGCCTAAGAATTTTCAGACTTGTAATGTACCAGGGTACTTGCTAAAAGTAAGGAAAACAGAGATTCTAGAAAAAGACAGGAGTTGGTGCACATTGCATTGCATTGTCTTGCTACTTGGGATTTCTGTTCACCCAAACAGAGTTTGCGGGTGAATTAGCTGGTTCCTGCAGCTCACCTCTGCAGTCTGGTTTTCTCTGAGCTTACACTTGCAGCCATTTATCACCCTCCAGGTCCTGCAGAGGGACTGCTTCAAGGTGGGGGAAATAGCAGGTGGGATATGCCTGCAGGCTTGTCTAAACAGACTATTTCATCTAAGAAATCTACAACGATTTAAATCAAGTCTTAGTCTGAAAAAGAGGAATAAGTTGGGGGGATGGGGGAGGGGAAGGACAGGGAATAACGGCAACAAGAGTGGAAAAATCTTTTAGAATAATTCTTGAATAGCTCTACTCCAAAACTTTTCCTCTGTTGCTTTCCTCCCATCTCCTGTGACTCAGGGCTGAAATTGTAGGCAATTAGTGACTTAGATCAATTCATAATTCCTGATAAATTTGTATTGAGTGGTGGAAAGGCTACTCCCTTCTACTCCACCAGCAGCCGTGATTTGAAGTGTTCTGCCTGCAAGCTGATTGAGAGTGTCTGCAAGATGCTGACATAGCATTTTCATCCAGAGCTTTGATGCTGGGCTGGAGTTGCAGTCAGGTTACACAGAGGCAGAGGAGAGAGAGTCTCTGGTGAAATTCCCCAGAGAAGGAGTTTTTCCTCACAGCTGTTCTTGGTCTTACACACACTCCACCTCTGGGCAAAGGCACACAAGCTGTTTTTATCTGCCAGTGAAAATCAAGGCCATTGTTTGATATTGACATGTCAGTGGTATTCCTGTGCTTAATCAGTCTCCTGAGCATGCAAATCCACCACTGTGGGTGGCTTAAGCTCCTACCAGACACTGAAGGATGACCAACTCCCATGTCTCTCCACTTTCCTGCCCACACATATTGAGACCTGGACTAATGAATTTTGGGAAGCACTGCACCTCCCAGGAGGCTGCAGCCTCCCGTGGGGTTTAACACAGAGAGAGGTGGAAATGAAGGGAAATGTTCAAGGCATTGGCTCAGGTGGGAAAAGAGGGGGAAAAGGAAAGAAGGACACAGAATGCAATATGTAATAAATACGTAGTATAATATTGGCTTTTTGCAAGGGTCAGAATGAATATTATGCATATAATGTTAATCCTTATGGAAGTAGTTTTTGGTATGAAAACATAATTATTACCAAATGCTTTTTTCTTTGTTCTAACTTAGATGTAGTTGAAAAATAACTGTGTTAAAATGTGCCTAACCTACAATAAGCCACCTGCTTAGTTAGATAACCACGAATGTGACAAGCACTGACCACAGGACATCTCTGTCAACAACAAACATCTGTTGGAAGCTGATGGACAAAGGAAGGTACTGAACTCTCCAAAAGAAGTACGCATGCTCTAAAAAGGCGGACCCAAGGAGGAGCCATGCTGACGAGTTCCTGGAACATGTAAAATAGTTTGGGGAAAAGTTTGAATATAAAAAAGTTTGCATAATTGTCTATGAATATGCAACAGGCCAATGCAATAAGAAATGTATATAAAGAAAGTCTCTGACCACACCAAACGTGCTCTTGGCTCAGTTGCAAGGGTACCCTGGGCATTGTGACCTTTTGCTCTATTTTGTCCCTTATTGTCTTTTATTAAAAAACTTTAAATTTCAACAGAAGACTGGACCTCGTTTTTACACAATATCAGCTCAAAATAGATGAATAAAGCTGAAAGCTGTGAGCAATCCTTTTGACCTTGCAGAGAAGACTCCTGCTGTGGTCTGTGTTAAGTAATTTCTGGGGACGAAAAGCTGTAGAAAAATAGTATTTTATGCCAGAGAGGAATTACATCTTTAGCCACTGTCCCCCCACCATGTACCACACAGTACAGAACTGAGGTCTGTTCCCTGTGCTATTCAGGGCAGTGACCATCATTCCCCGAAGACTTCGCTCAAATCTTTTTGGTTCAAGGATCATTCACATGACACCTCTCAAATTCTAGCATATGAACATGAAGTTTAACTAAAGCATCATACTGTATTTTATAGATGCTGTAGTGAGTAGAAGGACACCACTGTTCCCCAACTCACCCTCACAGCATAGTTTCCCTGGGCTTTTTAATAAGAAAAACACTTTAAAGAGAACATATTATATCTTGCACCAAAATAATTTTGCATTTTAATGTCTTTTAATTAGTTATTTGCAGGGGGGTTTTTTTACACCAGTTTATAATGCTGGGAATGGGCCTTTTACAACAATGCACATACAAATAAGAAATTGTGCAACACAGATGTAACCTAATGTAATTTTTAACTGAAGAGGAAGACACTCTGCTTAGCTTTCAATTACATTCATTCCAAGCAGACACTAGAATGAAAAATTACTTGTCTTTTAAGTAAATAGCACATGCGATATATTTCAATACCAAGCATAGTGAAAAGCCCCTCTGCAGCTTGCTGTGCTTCTGCATTTTCTTCTTTATGGGAGGAAGGCTGTTGATGGAGAGAAGGTATATCACAGAGGTGATTGGTAGCAGCATGGCTCTAAAAGAAGTGTGTCCCCAGCCTGCTGCAGTCACCCCATCAGGTGTGTTTCAGGCTAGAGGTGCTCTTGGCCTGATGGAAGGAATGCACAGCAAATGTCTACCTGGAACTCCACTTGGCACTGGGGGACCATCAGGGGGACTGACACGCCATGGGGCACAGAGGAAACCATAGAATGACTTGCTCAACCGCACACATGCCAGTTTTATCATTAGTTGAGTAAAGTGAAAGCAGCAAACGCAGCAGAAAGCAGCCAAAAGCACCTCTTGTCTCTTTATATCCAGAGTCTCGGAAACACTCTGCACAACGAGGGAGTCTCTGCCCTTAGTAAAAATGTTAAGCCCAAGTGAATAACCTCTGATACTGGCTAATTTATTTTCCCATTTGTGTTTCCAAAGAGTAAAAGACATCAATGTAAATACCTAATGCCCGAGGAATCAGGCCACATTTGTCACTGTTTATGGACGTACAATTTGCATGTACAAGTTTAACGCCAGCAGCAGTACTGAAATGCACGTGAAGAGGTTTAGTTCTATGTCAGACTGTGGTAAGTCATTTGTGCCCTGCAAGAAGCAGGTGTCAGGATTGTGGTGAGAAGATTGAGCATTCTTGTCACTAGGGCTTCCCAGTAACAGAAGCCTTTAAGCTCAGTGCAAGGGCAGATAAGCAAGACACCCCAGGTCTGTGGCAGGCAGCTCCACAGCCCCTCTGTCTAAGAATGGGGGACCTTCCCCCTTTTGTGATGGCAGTTCAAGCATCTCAGAAACATCTAATCTAGTCCATGTTGCTGCAGTCCTACCTCCAGCACTCTACAGGCTGAGCTCTGGCAAGATTTAAATCCCCTTCATTGTCACCAGTGAGTCAGGCAGGCACTGATTCCTCCTCTCTTTCACCTGAGCTGTATTTATCCAAACTAAAACTGCTGCAGAGGAGCCCTCTTAACTCCCCTTTCCCACCTTTACAGTGCAATAGGAAACTAAACTAAAATAATTTACCTCCCCTACTGTTTTTTTTAATTGGGAATTTTACATCTAAAGCCCCATATCCGTTATTCCTTCTGACATGATTTTGAAATGTACCCAAAGCCAAGTCTAAAGCCTGATGACAGATCAAAGTGCTCTGTGTTCTTGCATGTTGGACATTAGGGGGAAGGGAGACATGTGGCTGTCATCTCCTCTCAGCTGTAGTATCAGTTCATCTCTAAATCAAACAGAACCAAAACTTGGAAATACATTTCTTAAAAATGTTTATTTAATCCTTCTACATTCGTTTTTATTCTTGGGGAAGGAGAGGGAGGAATTGGAGGAAATTATTAACTAAAGGGCTTGTGGTGCTCTGAGGGTAAAGAATTTCAATTTGTTTTAATGATCTGCCTCTGAAATCATGGGGGTTTTGGCAGTGTGGGGAAGAATTAAGCTTCCAGTCAGTGTGCCTGAGGCTCACAGGAACATCCTCCTCCCCTGCTCCCCTACCTCCAAGCCACAGAGAGCTGTGTGCCAAGCCCAAGCAGCCAAGCCAGCCCCACATATGCTGCAAATTCCCATGTGTGGAGCCAATTCTCTGCTGGCAAACACCAGCCTGGGGACCATGGGCCCCTGCCTTCCATGCCATTCACCCATTATCAGCTTCTCCTGAAGGTCAGCCCTTCTGAATTCCCACACAGCTACTTGCAGACAAAATAATTTGCTCACAGACGTTTTCTTTTTCTTTTTAGAAAATCTTGTAGTACTGAAGATAGCTCTACTTTTCTCGTTTTATTAATTTTGCTCTGGTTAAATGAAAGCTGATAAATTAGAAAGTGATATAAAGCCCAGAGAAAATTAGGTTATGTAACATCTTTTTTATTTACTTAGCTTGATATTGAAGTCGTTTCTTATCATTTTTCAGGTACATTGTGCTCAGGAAAAAATTCAATTTGCTACTCAACAAAGAGGAGTTGATTTTTCTACTGCTGATTTTCTGCCTTTTTCTCAATTCTCATTCCATTATTGGGGGGAAAATAACAAGCCTAGCTGGAGCTGGAGGAACCCTTCCAGCTTTCCTACATCACACCGTGACATTCCTCACGCAATCCAAGTGGTCCACCTATTGGGCTCTGCTCGACAGAGCAAGCAGCAAAGTGAGAAGTACAATGATGTTTTTATTTACATAGTTACTTGCTGATGTTGACAAACTGAGTGACAGCTGTGCCCTTTCTAGGGTGAGATTTGTGCAAAAAAGAAAGTCAAATAAATAATTTCCCTGAGTGTTTTTCTCTTTGTGTGGCAGGGCACTTACCCCCACTGTGGATTGTGTGGCAGGACCTCTACACACCCACTTCCACCTCAGACAATTGGTACACAAGAAAAATAGCCCAAAGCCAGAAGAGGTTATCTCTGAGGCCAGGAGGCTTAAACTTCAGAATAAACATCCTGGTCTGAAGAAGAGATGTGGGACGAGATAAAGAAAATTGCTGACTGAGAGATACCGTTTTACACTATAAAAGATACACGAATTATCACTGAAGCAGAAGCTTACACACACACACACCATGAAGGTGCAAGGGACTCCTCCCCGAGTCCTGGATGCAGGCTCGTGGTTACTTTTCCGGAAATTGAGGGAAAGGATCTGGATGTGTGCCCCACCAGTGACTGGATAGCAAGATACATTGAATCCTAAGCTTATACTATTTCTTCACTAGCTGAAACTTAAAGGGTACCTTAACGTGCACTGTATGAAATCTACTAGTGGTTCTTTTCATTTTGTTTTCATACCTGTGTAGTATTAGTTTGTTTTAAGTCTTATACCTGCTAGTTTTCTTGTCTATTAATACATAATTTGTTCTGTAATAGAATCAGTCATTATTAAAAGGACTTACGAACAGGAGTGGGCTTTGAGGTGCTGGTCATCTCAATAAGCTTATTACCTGCTGCCAGAGGCCTGGGCAGTAGGCAAGGACTTATTTAACTCCCACATCCATTTGTGACACTCTCCTGCTCCTGCATGCTGTGCTCCCACAGTCCTGGTTGTGCCAAGCTCCCAGGAAGCAACCAGCCTGAATGGAGCTGCAGATGGGCCCCAGTTTCCCAAGAGCCAAATCCTGCTCCCGATGGTTTCTATCACATCTTGAATTGCTTCCACTGCAAACTGGGCTTGCTTTACAAAAATTGTGATGGGAAGAGTGAGCAGACACCTCTACACTTCCAACACTGAGAGAAAGTAAAACAGAAGGAGAAGCAGGAGGAGGGTAGCTAGAGACAGAGCTACCTCTTGGGAAACTCAGCAAGGCTATAGGGTTTGTTAGGTTTTGGCCCCTTCAAGATTTTCAGCTGGTAGTGCCAAGCACAGCAGGATGAGGAGCATTCAGCCACCTCTGGCTGACACTCCCTGGAAAAGCTCAGGGCTCCCACCATGCTGGTTTTCTGCTGAAAGAATCCAGCAAGGAAAAATGGGAACCAGCAGGGAGCAGGGTTTGGGGTGCAACTGAAATGTCCTCTCTCTGCTCTTCCCTGTGGCCACAGGCTGAGCAATCTCAGCCCTTTGCCCTGCTTCCCCCAGTCAAGCTGGAGACAGTGTGACAGGTGCACAAGAACCCTGTCAGTAGCCTGATATACCTGCAAAGCACAGAAGTACCAAAAACCTTAGGAAAATCCACCTCCGCCTCTTAGACTTCACAGTCAGCAGAGTAGGTCTTCCAGAAACTGTTTCTGGGGAAAGGTGATTTTCCCAAGGTTACTAGCCCAGTGGTTACTGGTGGTCACAACCACAGCAAATTTCATATGATAGTTGTCATTTTATGGCTCCATTTTACCCAGAGAGCAGCGTGGGCAGCAGCATCTTGAGTCGCACACAGAGGCACAAGGAGAAGCTGGGGGTCCTCAGGGGCAGGCTGGTATTTGCTGCTCACACAAGGATATGTGATGCTAGCTAAGACCAAGGCACATAGCAAAACATGTAAATCCCTGTGAGCAGGGGCAGCTTGATGTAGGGACACCTGTGTGCAGGTACACCTGGGAGGGCCTCTCGCTGTGCACTGAAGGGCATGAGCAGGTTTTTGCCATGGCAAAGCCCTGCAAATATGTAACTGTTGAGATAACTTATCAGGACCTGACACAGTAAATAGATAAGCAATTGCTCGAAGGTCCCAAGGTTCAGCTCCTGAGCTAATGCTCTAACTGTGTGTGTTAATCTCAATTAGGCAGAAAAGTCTACACTTACTGTAACTGCAGTCTTGGTATTTGACATGTGTAAGGGAAAGGGACAAGTCAAGTAAGAGCATGGATAACAATGTTGAGAGAAGGCACAGAGTACACAGACACAAAAGCCCTTTTGTCCGTTTCATTTTTTAATAAAAAGAGAGACATCAAAGCTCCTGCATCTGTCAAGAATCTGCCTTCACTGGGTACTGTGGTACTGTTCCAGCAGTACCCAGTCAGCAGAAGAGGCCATGAAGGTCTCAGCAACCTGGAAACTTTGAGGCATCATTCCAGCACTGAGATGGAGAAGACAAGGTGTCTGACTGTGAAACCAGAGGAATGACAATAAACTAAGGTCAGGGGAGAGGGACTGGGCACAAGGCAGGTGGCAAAACAAACCTGAATTGCTGAGGAAGGAAAGAAAAGTGGAAGGGGAGAAGTCAGTTGGTTTTCAGCCCAAGATGCATGATACTAGGAAATTTTTTGCAGTGCATAGAAATTAAACATTATAGGAGAGAAATGCTTTCTGTATCTGTGAGTGTTTACAGGTGTTTTGGGGCATAAATGCAGCTAGAAATGGCAGTAACATCTCACTAATCAGTAGTGATTTTCAATATGACTTTCTTATCCTTTTCTTCTTCACACCTACTAGCCTGAAAATGCCAGTTCACCTGTTAAGATTTCATCATTAACTTTGGAAGTTGTCCAGTTTGTGCTTATGTAAAGGTTAGGAATGAATTCAGTTCTTCTGTTTAAACAAAAAGTGAAACAAATCCTTACATTTCCTTTTCCTTTTTAAAAATTACAACAAAATTGTCAACACCAGTAGAAGTTTCTAAGCATTCTAAGAAACTGTAAGGTATGACAAATACTGAAGGCTCAACAACTGTAGGAATGCTATGAAAAGTGTAAGACAGCAGATTTATGTAGCATCAACCTGCACAGTATAAGATATATATGACAGAAATTAAGACAAGAAAATCCTGTGCAAACACCCCAAATTTTATCCTTCTAGATGTAGTGCTGATACCCAGCAGCTGACAGAGGGGATAAGGGGCAGGTGCAGGTCCCACAGGGGTCCTGGGAGCATAGCTGGTCAGTGGCAAAAAAAGGGTAGAGCTGTCTCATCCCAAAGACAAGTGTGTTCCTATAGCCATGCTCCCTTGTGAATCTGAACAAGACCACTCCCAAAAAAAGTCAAGTTCTACTTGTTATCCAGTATCTGTAACCAGGCTTAATGAGCTGGTACTTTTCAAAGATGATCTATCTGTGCTGGCTGTTGTGCTCCCAGAGGAGATGGTTTCAGTGAGGACCTCTTTCCCTCTTCCTACCCCTCAAGACTGTGTCCTTTAACTTGAAGTGCATGGTATCCTGCCCTAGTCAGGTTTAGGGAAAAGGCACTTTGTCCATCCAGCTGCTGAGAAGCCCAGTGAAGAGAATCTGCCATGTCAGTCTGTAGATGAAGGACCGTGACAGAAAAACTCATATTTCTGTCATAGCCTGAGGTTTTTTCTTTTAATCAAAAGCAAAACAAACCCCCTGAAATGCATCAATTTCTGATTAGAACTGGAAATGTATTGACATCCTATGATATTGCCTTTATATTTCAGTGTCCTACGGACATTTCACAAGTTAAAAATGAAAAACTAGCTTTCAAAAAGCAGGATCTTCTTGATTAAAAAAATTGTTGAAATTGTAATGGAAAGATCAGAACAATTACATTAGTCTTCATTTAAGAAAATTAATATTATTTCCATTCCCTCAACATACAATCATCTATTGCAATTATTAATATTGCAGATGTTTATTTTGTACCAGCATTTAATGTATAAAGCTGCAAACCTTCTTGCATGAAAAACAACTTATGATCACTAGAATGACATGCAGTTGATCTTTTTTAAGTTCATTAATTTTCTGTAAATAGAAGAGAGTCACTTTGCATTGTTTTCACTAGTGGAAAACTAGAGCACTTTACTTATCATTCATTTTGGTGATAATTTTTAAAAGCTTTTAAATTAAAATGGTAAAAATAATTAGGGGAAAGATACAGCCTTTCAGAATGTTTCAAGTATGATAGATTATCCCAGAAAAAAAATATGTTTCTCATGTGAGAAATGTGCCAGAGCTGGCTGCACCTCCAACAACTGCAGTTCGAGGTAGGTATTTTTCAAGCCCCCACCTTGTTTTAGGCAGCTTGCTCATATCCATTTCAGAGCATAACTGAACCAGCCTTCTGCCTGTGTGCCCCCACAGGCGCTCAGCCTCATCTAGCTTGTCCCAGGACATCTGACAGCACAGGGGTGGTGTTTCACCCTGGTGTCTGGGCTGTGACGATGGACCCATCACAGCTTGGGGAGCCACGCAGATGCCACCAGCACAGTGGTGGTGACACCTCTGGCTGAACCCACTGAAATGACACCTCTAGCTGAACTGATCACCCTTGGCCTCTCTCAGGGCAGGATTCAGAGCAGGAGTCAACACAAGGTACAATTTCTGGTACACTTGCTACCTCATTTGCAACCTCTTTTATACAGGCCCTCCTCATGAAAAATGCCTGTGTTTATGATGAGAACATTGCAACCAAGGTACTGAGGGAAGACGGCACCCCTGTTTTCTTGGTTGTCACCCTTCTGCAGTGACAGCCACCTCCTAACCCTCTATTTAATAAGGGTTTTCTTCACAGCATGTCCTGATGCCCATGAGAGCTCCTCAATCCCTCACAGTTCTGGTGGGAGTGAGCAGCTGGGACAGTGGCTGTGGGAATGCTCCTGTGCTGAGCTGCTTCTCAGTTTAAACTTTTTTTTTTAAGACTTCTATGTTTCTGGCAATAATCATTCATTGTGTTGCAATCCAGGTGCCCAACATATCAGCCAGGTGCTTTATGAAAATGAAACTTTGCTTAAAATAAAAGAAGTAAAGATGAAATGAGTTCCCAACACACATCCAGGCAGGTGAGCCTGTTCTGCCATGGCAGGAGCAAAGCCATGAATCCAATACATTAGAAGTGCATTTTGTTTGGCTCGTTTTTATTTGGAGCTCCGTGATACTCAGTATCAGTGTGATGTGTCAGCTCTTCAACCAGCATATCTCCCTGTTCCTGCAAGAATTTTGGTTGCCTGACAGAGGGATTTGAGATGGGTAGGAAAACTTAACCAGCTCTAGGGAAAGTTTTAATTTCTTCTGAAAAATCTGGTTAGTAGCTCTGAGACAAGACGGATGAGGAAAGGCAAAACCAACCCAAAACAGTAACCCATAGTGGCAGCTTATCTGACTATGGAGGGAGCCCAAAAGCCTGGCTAACTTAGACATAGTCTTTGTGGGCCTACAAAAATAAAACATAAAGCAGCCAATCCTCCCATTCCCTCCCTGACCAGTCACTCCAAGCCCTCTCGATGTGCATCAGAAACCCAGCTGCAAGTGTTAGCACAACTTTACTACTGAAATCAAACCAGTTTCCTCCAGCTGAGACGCAGAAGTGAACACCTCAATCCTTCCAACATGTCCAGAGCTGAAGCCTCCTCACTGGAGCATGCTGATGGCCACCATGCAGGGGAAAGTAAGGCCAAGCCCTATTGCACCCTTGACTCGTATGCATCACTCCATATACTTCACATATTCATTTTTCTTAGCTTTCCTGCCCATTAACCAGGGCAGCTTGTTCTTACGGTCACCCGGATTACTCATCCAAATTTCATAAGTACTTGCTATCTCATTAAAGCACTTGAATTGTTATTATTTCAGCATAGGTTGGTACTTACTTAACAACAAATTAAACAATTCCAGCAGACACCCCAAAAAAGTTTCATTTAACACATTGTCTTTTCTGTGGGTATTTTTTTTCTCTTTTTCCCTGCTAATACATTCAAGACTGCTGCAATTTCCTTTGGGTAATAAGCTTGTTTTGACTAAACCTTTCAGGCCTGTATGTTGCAAAATTTGATAACAAACATTTTAAAAAACAACAATCTGATCAGTAGCATGTCCCCCTGCCATCTGTACTTTCTGGAAGAAGCTCTTAATCCTGAAAACAGCTAATACTGAACACCATGCAGTCAGCTGTCTAAAATCCTTTATACTTAGATTAGATTCCAAAATCATGGGCCATTCCAGCATTTGTATGCTGAGGATGTTTCCATGTATTATGGAGTCAGTCAGGCACTACAATCCTATAAACTTATAAACCTAAGGTAAATTTAATACATAGTCATTATGTAAACTTCTATTCTGTGAGCTGGCCAGAGACAGAGGATTTGATCACCATTCCGCATTTTTTCAGTAAACACCAAGATCATCCTCAGATGCAAAGCAGTTCAGAGTTTATTATACAACATCTCAAAATCCAACTCCTTTTATTACTCATTTCAGCAAATTTCATAGTGTGTTTCCACGGAAAATGCAGAAGATATGTTTCAGCAATAAGACAGGGAAAAAATTAAAGTTATTTAGTATCAGTTGTAAATGGATTTCACCATAAAGTACCCAGGTGTGAGTTTTGCTCGCAGTGTTAGATTAGGGCAATGACATATGGCATATCAAGTGATTAAGGCTATAAACTCTCCAGTTAAGTCTTGCTCATAATGAAGTTCTTGAGAATTTTGCAATTAATGGGAGAATTGTACTTAAGTACAATATCAGCTCTCTAGCAAACAAGCTGTCCAGGCATTTGTGTGCCTTCAGAACCCAGAAGTCCCTGGAAGGCACAAGAGTCCTTCCTCGTGCTTGTGGCAGAGGCAGAGGCAGGTGTAATGAGCAGACAAAGCCAAATCCTGGAGCTGGGCAGAGGGAGATCTCCATATTCCCCCTTGCAGCCCCAGAGCCCCCAGCACTGTGTTTGCTTTATACAGTGGGAATTTGTCATTCCATTTTTTGTGCTTCTTAAAATTCCATGCGGACACCCCCATCCTGCTGCACCCCTCCCGCTCAGCCACATCCTGCTCTTTAATTTCACCAACAACTTTTAAGTTCCTGAAAATTAGGAATTCTAATGGGACTGCTGATTCAGCATGAACTTCGCTGTACCAGCACAGAGCACATTGAAAGCTAAAAAAAAAGGACATTACAAATTTCAAGTCCATCAGTGCCTGATGATTTTCTCTAGGAAAGAACCTAGCAAGATAGCTGACAATATGTGTCCAGAAAAGCTTTCAGTTTGCCTGTGCTGTGTATGCTAATGAGCTCTGGAATAAACAATCCATGCACAAAAGTAGTGTAATACTTACATACTTACATTCATCTATATAAAAACTGGCCCTAAATTTAAAAAAGCAGGTATCATTATTGCTACATGTTGCCTCACAGGAAAAAGCTGGAGGGAAGAAGGGAAAATTTCAATATGTATTCTTTTCTTTCCATCAATATAAACAGAAACCTTTGCCACTGGAGCAATATTTATGCTAGCAAATACACTTAGGTGTTTCACAGAAATCAATCTGCAGAGAAAAAGATGTCTAAGATAATAAAAGTTCAGCAACTACCCAACTCAAGGTCAGGCCTTGCAGCATGTTTGGGGTGAGGGGTGATAGGTCAACTCTTAATTTTTTGGAGTGCACCTCATGAAATTATGTCTTCTGAGCACTGAACACTGGTTACAGCTTGGCTCGAACAAATTCAAGGACAGGAGCAGTTGCAGGAGGGAAAGCGATTGGAATTGCCTGCAAGCTGCAGGAATACATGTTTAGAGAAAAGTTCTGCAGCAGTGTGAGCAGTGTGAACCACTCATTCAGAAACCAAATTACTTGGCAGATAATAAAGAGTAACCAGCTGCACCCCTCACTTGAGCTGACAACTTCTTTTGTCTCTCTTAATTATCCGGCCATTATTGCCTCCTAGCAACATGTATGGGGGAAATTACTTAAGAGGAAAAAAACAAAAGGAGAACTCCTAAAACCCCAACAAGCCAGCCTTCCTCCCCTCCCTGTGCCGCCTTGAGGTGTTTCCCACCAAGCATTTCTGGAGAGAAAAGGTCTTGCATAGTATTTCTTTAGAGCTAGATTCACAACTTACTTGCACGGTTCCTCAGCAGTTCTCAATAGCAATTTATAATTAAAATTTATTCCTTTCAGTAGTTATCTCGAATTTACAATTATAGGACAGGTGAGATTGCCTGAATGGGTCTTGCTCCAGCTACTAGCCTGAAATTTGAAACTACGTCTAAGCTAAGCTAAACAATGAGGTTTATGTCTGCAGGCATCATTTCTAGTATGACCTTTGAGGTTTACTTTGCTGAGACATCCGGGATTGGGGCTGCCCACTGCAAGCTGACAGTTGATCTTTCCATGCTGATTACTCCAGCAATCCAGTTCCACCAGCTCTGAGATACCCAAAGCATTTCTCTGCCAAGAGGACTGCAGGGGCAGAATCCATTGGCCAACAGGCAGTACTATAGGTATCTTCCCACTACTTTTTATCCTCGCTCCACATCAACTACCCTCATATGTGTCAGGAAAATTAATCTACAAACACCAGAGATTTATGTCCAAAAGGGAGACAGAGGAGTCTTGTAACTCTATTCAAATAAAAGGAGAGGCCATGGAGCGTTTCCCCTGGGGTCTCTCAAATTTTTGGAGGGCAATTTCCTTTTTATCCCGATTTCCCGACTGCATGTCCCTCTCTATTTCCCCATTGGCTGAGGTATTTGAGAGGCACAGACTTCCCGAAACACCTAAGACCCCCTTCTAATGTATACCCTCACCCTTTTCCTTGTGTTAATCAGAGGAATTCCTGTGGAATTTATGGTTCTTCTCATTGTTTATTTCATCTCTCAGTATCCAATTTTGTTTATTAATAGACCTACAGTTTGTAAAGACAAATCTCTCTCATTCCATTCATCAGTCAGTGGAATCCTTCCCATTGTTTCTTTTATCTCTTAGTGCTAGTTTTATCTATCTGTAGACCCACTGTTTGTTTGTAAAGACAAGTCCCTTATTCCTTTCAGATAGTTTTGTTTTCATGCTGCTGACTTTCTTTTAACTACATCCCTAAATATCAGTTTAAAAGTGTTGACAAGTGTGATAAAACTAACAAGTATAGTAAATGCCTGAGAATAAGCTAATTTCCTTGGTCTCTAATAATAAAATTAAAACCTAAGAAGGTTTGTCCTTTTCAGCATATTTGAACTGGAGGTATTTCTTCTCCTACCCTGCCTAAGATGCAAGGCAGATGATGCACAGTTTGGGTGACAAGGCAGTTCCTTTTCTGCTGCTGGCAGTCTGGCAACCACTGCAGCCCTAAGGGGTAGCTTTCCCCTTCCCACATTTCTGGATAAATGACCATGACATTGGAGCTCTCCTGCTCCCAGGGGCTGCAGGAGACTTCGAAGGCCTGACCCCTTTGCAGGTAGGCAGCAGATGCCTGAAAAAGAACCATAGAAGTCCTCAAATTCTTCCAGAGGATCCAAGAGCAGCACCCACTCAGGCTCCAGGCGTGTTGTACCTGTGCCCATACCTCAGGGACACCCATTTTGCTGCCCCTGTGCTTGCAACATTTGTCACCCTCCCACACAGCTCAGCATCTTTCCAATATTTATTTGCACTATCTACCAGCTCTGACTACTTAAAGCAGAAATTTATATCAGGAGACTTTAAATATAGAAGTAATTTTGTGTAAATTCTTGCCTTTATTGAAAGAAGGAGAAGGGACAGAAATGCATTGCTTTTTTTGACTTGGCAGAAAACAGGAAGTTAAATAAATGAATAATAAAAAATAAAAATCTCAAAGTGATTACAAATATGAAAGACGTGAACAGAAACTGAAACAGCCATTTAATCAAGATCAAGTACAGAAATCCAGCAACTGGCCCCTTTCCTTGATCCTGTAGGGATGCTCAGAGAGGCAGCTCAATGCTGTGTCATCAGTTTCAGCTGCTTGGCTGCTGAGTGCCCAAACCCCAAAGTCTCCCACCCTCTGAAGCTTTTCACATGCAAAATGCTCTGCTTTTTGGATCAACTTTGAAGTGGAGTGGCTTTAATTATTCAAGAACTGAAGTAAGGATGAAAAAGGTAATTGGATTTTAATTGCTCTAATAAAGGTGGGAAGCTTCACTGTGACTTAAATACTTAAAGATTAAGACTGTTCATTAAAATGCCTCTCATACAGCTTCTTTATATTTTATGCCTCTCTTCCCTCACTCCATAAACAGTCACACAAGTGTATGCCAGGTTTATTCATAAATGCCTGAGGTTGTTGGACTGTTAGACAGTGATATCTGCAAATTAGAGCTTTTTACCACAAGCAGTTTTAAGGTTGATGGATTCTCTTGTGAAGTACCAATAGTACCAATGCTTGATATATTTGCTTACACCAAGCATTCATGCACTGGGCAATAACAGCCCTTTGAAGACATGACATCAGTGAGAGGCTGCAGGAGCGATGTTATTAACAGGGTTATTACATTGTCCAGCAGGCAGCCCCATTGCCTGTCAGGCAGCATGGCTCTGCTGGTCCCTGCCATGGAGAAGCTGGCATTGGGTTTCTTTATGATGTACATTTGACACAATAAATCCCCATGGTCTTGGAATGGGAGGACAAGTCATTAAGAGCATTTGCTTTCTCCTCACTGTTCTTATGTGCTCAGTATGTTAAAGTGCAGGTAGAGACAAATCCCATCAGCCAGACACATCCATAGGAAGCAATCTTGCCAGGCAGCTTTGGTGGGGAAGCTTCCCATCCTGATCTAGACTGACATTAACTGCACTTTAGAAATTAGTGTGAAAGTCACTGCTTGATATCTGTGCATCACCTTTGAATATTTCAGTTGGTTTTTCCTTCCGCACGAGGAAATTTTCTGCTTTTGTTGCCAACCCTTTCACAACAGCAGCTTTAATTCCTCACACCATATTCCTACCACAAACCCAAGCATTCTCTCCTGCACATTGTTCCTTCTGGGACTCCACTCACCTGGCAGGATCAAGTCAGGCAGAATGAGCTCAGGAAAGGAAAAATATGAGTGGACTATAGAGGGAGGCTACTGACTTGGTGTGCCAGCCACGAACTGAGCTGACCCTAGGTGTGAGCTGACCAATAACGAAACCCTTATACTTTATCACCTTTTAAAGTGTATGGAGGGATGTCGAACAATTGCTTTCAGTGACTGATTTCAGGCAGTCATTAGCCTCACATGCATAAATACATAGAAAATACTACAGTAAGCAGGAGAAAAGTTATCAAAAGGATTTTTAAGAAACAATGTAATACATAGGTGAAAGTGAACATCACTCTCCCTCTTTCTAGTTTTTCTTTCAATGGTTGTGCTGCTCAACATAAGATCAGTAGTGAAGAAGTTTATGCAGCTTTTTCATAAGCTGCCCAAAGTCCCGATTTTATAAAATTATGTTTATTATGGGAGTTTATTTATGCTGGAAAAATTAATAATCCAAACTACAAATCAGTATGGAAGCAAATTTTCCTATTTCCTGAACTAAGATACAAGGCAGAAGAAGTTTGATTTGGGTGATAAAGAACCAAAAAGGAATGGTTTGTCTTCTGCCAGCAATCACTGCAGCCCAATGGGGGAGCTTTCCTCTTCCCACATCTCTAGAGAAATGCCCACAACATGGAGATGTCCCATTCCCAGCACTGCAGGAGTCTTCGGTGGCATGGCCCCTTCAGAGGTAGGCAGCACAAAACTAATTGGTAATTTAAACCAAAGTGAAAATAAGAGGGCTATTAGTTATGTCTCAGCAGAGCCCTGCTCTGCTGCAGGTTGGATGGACCCAGTTGCCCTGGGAACAAAGAAAGTCAGGAACTGTAAATCACAAAGTGGACCCCTCGGGTGTCTGGGAGACTTTCAGCCCTGGTGGTGCTCTTACACCTTGGTGCAAATCTGAAAGTGGGTCAGATGAAGCTTACTGAGAAAAGCTTTTACAAGGTTAAAGGCAAGAGTAAACATTATAGTCACTCTTCAGCCTCACGTAATGGGAACATAGCCATAGTTAGGGCTGAATTGCAATTGGCATACAAAAGTAGGAAGAAATTTCTGTAGTTCACATTTTCATGAAGAAAATCATCTAATGAATTAGCATATGTTACTGTGAGACAGTTTTCCATTTCAGAGGAAGCCAAATTTTGTGTACAAGGCTTTAAAAATAAAATATTTTCCATTTTTTGCAGAAGTACTCTCAAATGTTCCATCCTTAAAAGGTTCCCTATCTTCCCTGTATGCTGCTGTGGAGTGCTGCCCAGGGGGATCCCCTGATTCCTGTTGCAATATGGAAACTTTTTCCCAGCCTTCTAACTTTTTTCTGAACAGGGGCAACACTGAGGAAGACATTTGTGAGCGTGTGAACAGGAACATGTAGCTACCCTGAGGTAGCTGGTGTAGGACCAGGCCAGGAGGAAAAAGGGCAGCAGCCATGCAGGGGGAACTGAAACCCACCATAAGCAGAGAGGCAGACAGACCCCCAAATCCAGAAAACGCTTCTCAGGAAGTCTGGTGCCCCACAAGGCAGTGATTCTTTATGCATAAAGCATCCCATAACTTATTTAGCATTGGATGTAGCTCCAGATTCTTCAGCAAGGAGCCAGCCAGCACAAACCCCTTGGCAGCCTGGGGTTCTGTGAGCTTCTCGAGGCTGCAAGGACTCACAACTGGTCCCCTCCCTCCTGCTCTGCTGCAGCTTTGTGCTCTGCTCTTTGCAGGAAAATTCTGGGGCAATAGGATATCAGGCCAGATAACGCATCACTCAATAGATCGGGAGGAAATCTAAGTTGATTAGAGGGATGGAGCACCACTCCTATGAACAAAGGCTGGGAGAATTTGGATTTTTCAGCCTAGAAAGGAGATGACTTAGGGATGATCCAGTTGTGTCTTACCTGAAGAGAAATAGAGAGGGACTATTTACAAGAGCCACGAGTGACAGGACAAGGGAGAATGGCTTCAAACTGACAGTAGGTCCGCATTAAGTTTTAGGATGAAATTCTTTATTGTGAGGGTCATGAGGCTCTGGCACAGGTTGCCCAAAGCTGTGGCTATCCCATCCATAGAAGTGTTAAAGGCCAGGTTGGATGTGACTATGAAAAGCCTGGTCTTGTGGAAAGTGTCCCTGCCAATGGCAGGGGATTTGAATGGGATGGTCTTTACCCAAGTCCCTTCCAACCCAAAGTGTTCTGTGATTTTATGATTCTCTGAAATAGGGCAGATGTTGCCAATGGCTTGATGGTCTCGAAACCCCAACCCATGCCTGTCCTTCTGCATCACATTTACCACCCCCACAAGAAAATGTCTCTGCCACCGATTTAAAGATTGTTTGAGCACAGGCAAGATTTTATCCCTCTGTCTGGGGCTTAGACCCTATGGCTGGCCAGATAAAGGTAAAACTCACTCATGTGCTCTGACAGTACTTTTTTCTCTAAAGTATTTTTCATAATACCCTTAAATGAAAGATTACCTGTAGTAATTGCAACATTTTCCCTGTGACCTCAACAAAGGAGCTGCAAAACTGGACTCAGTCTAACAAAAACCAAGTTTTTTCACAAGGTATTTGTGCTTCCTGCTCCTTCTTCAAATACAAGTAAAATAAATGCCCTATTGGAACCATTAAAATTCAGCATGTATATTGTTTAAGCCATCTATTATGAACAAAGACCTACATATTATAAAGTAATGAAACAAACATTAACACTTAGGCCATTGCACTGTTCTTGCCAACTGTAGTAGAAGGTTAAAATTATATTTGTGACAAAGGGCATCACGAAATTTGAATGCCAGCTCTATTAAACAGGAAATAGTGAATATATCAGCTCTACATCTCCGATAAGTAAGCTGATGAAACTGTTTTGAGGGTCAGTAGTAAAAAACAGAGTAGGAACCTCATTGCTGCCTTCATGGAAAGATCCAGAAGTAATATGCATTTACAAGGAAATTTAACAGACTATGGTAGTTTATTCCACGAGAATTTCCTTTCTTTCATGGTAGTTGTTTGGGTTTTCTTTTTGGTTTCAGATAATGAAAATGTTTATTCAGAGGGGAAAATAGGATTGTACAGATGCCACAGTGCAAACAGCAATGTTTGGAGGACTGAAACATTATCAGCAGAGAACATGGGAATTTGACTTGCAGACATGTAAATGTTACCACAAGAGAACAGAGACAATCCCTGAGGGGGTGAACCCCTCCTGTGGCTCTGCTTTGGGCTGATGGTGCAGAGCCTCCTATTGGGCTGAGCAGCTCCTGCAGGCCCTGGCAGAGGACACTGTGATCTCCAGCAGGTTTACCATGGCAGGGTTGAAATTAGCCCAAATTTCCCCTTAGTTAAAGAAAGCTTCCTTGAGGCTACATAGCTTCTGCTAAAGCATAGTTCAAAGAGGTCTATGTTAACCAATACTCCCTAAGTTCTTATCAGCCGTCTTAAGAGACATTTAAGTCTTCTTCTAGAACCATCATCACCTCACCATATTCCATTTCTAAGGCAAAGAAACTTCCAAACCCAATTCCAATCTCAGCCTCAGCTGGTGACCCTACTCTAAAGCTCACACACCAACCTGAGGCCACATTTCAGCCCATCCCCAGGCAATTTCAGTGCAGGCATAGAGAAGTACTGTCACAGAAAGCAGAATCAAACTGTCAGTGGCCTCATTAAGCAGTGGACGCCTCAGTCGCTTGACCAGGAGAGCTGTATATGGACCTTTAACTGAACTAGGGCTGCCCGGGACACTGCAGTGCTTGGGAAGGGTGAGCCCTACTACACTGGCAAAGGAACCGGCAGAGAGCAAGAAGGTTAATTACTTCATACCTTAATTAATTTGCCATTCCTAATGGATGCTGCAGATATAGTCCTGAAGTCCTACTTATGTGGCAGGGTAAATTTATTTTTTGTCAAATGGGCAGCATATGTTTTCCCAGCCAGCTGTGGCCAGGTGTGAACAGACAGAGCTCCCACGAGCTGTGTCAAACTGGGAGAAAGCATTTAGAGCTCCAGTGTTCATCCTCTCGTATTCAGACTGCCTGTTAATCCAGTCTGACAGGTATTTCTACGTGGGACTGGGGTGTGCTCTGTGTATGCTTTTTTGCCAGGGTGTGCACACAGCTGTGGTTTCTTGTTATTGTTGGAAACAGTCATGTTTGTGTCTCCTACCTTGCCTTCCATTCTGTTCCTTCTTTTGCAACAGAGTGAAGGAATTGTTCACCACTTGCAGTGAAACCTGACCTCAGGCAGATCCACTGATTCCGACTATCCCTTCCCACATTGCTGGGACCAGTGCTGCATCTGCCAGTCAGACCAAAGCTCTGCTGTCTCTGCTCTGATTAGCATCCTCGCAAGAGACAGGCACTCATTTCGTTTGAGAGGCATCTCATTGAACATAAAGAGATGCATGTGGGTTTGAAATTAATCCTTTGGACAATGTCAGCAAGAGCAGGCTTTTGCCCTACTCTGAGGAGGCATACTCTGACACCATCTAAGATGTCATATTCACCAATAGAGCTGTACTCCAAAAGAGAAGTGTTTAGCCCCAGAAATTAGCAGCTCACTGCCCTGAAACATTTGTCACACTTCTCAGTGACTGAGGAATTGGCTCCTTTTAAGTGAGTCAGTGATGCCATGGATCACTGTTTTAGTTCAAGACAGGTGTCCCCTTTCCTTCACAGAGAGATTTGAAATCCAGTGTCTCCTGCAGCATTGAAGAGGTGAAAGAATCAGAGCTGAATGCTTCCAACAAAAGTTAATAGCAAACCTGGGCAACACACACAGAGGGCTCTGTTACATCCATGCAGAGGAGCTTGTTTGAGCTAGAAAGCTGGACTCCAAGGCTGTTGAACCAGATGAGAATATTGATGTGATTAAAAATTATGTGCTTTGGAAGTCAATGTGAAGGAGATTGGTTGCTTGCTTTGTCCAATTTAGTCCCTGAAATACTAGCTTCAATACAGGGAGAAATGCAGCTGAAGCAGGAAGGGGATATTGAGGAGGAGTGGAGTGGGGTGTGTTTGTTATTTTATCAGACATCTGTCTGGATTCTAGCTGGGGGAAAACTGAGCATTCAATCAAATATTTTATGTGTGTCTATAATAATCCAAACAAAGGAACAGCTGACATGATTATTTAAAGATAGAACAATTTCTGTTTAGCAATCTTGTGACTGCATTTTCTGTATCTACATGCAAGACTTCCTAATAGTTATGAGGGGTTTATTGCTGTTGAGCTACTAATGAAATACTATGAATTTAGAGGAAAACCAACAGAAACACTAAGTCTTTAAGAGAAATATTAAGAAGCCATTCTCCTGGGTTGCAGAGCAAACAGGCTGCATACGCACAGCTATTAAATACTGCCGGGTGTAAGACTTTGGGCTTATATTCTAGCCCTAGGAGGAGTGATAATTCATCCCATCTAATTTGAATTAGAAAGGAGAAAAGCATTTTTTAAACTTTAGCCACATTAAATTGTCTTTTCCACTTTAGCTCCAGGGAGCTGTTTCTGCCTGTAACTCCTGGGAGCAGTACAAGAGTACCTGGATAAAAGTTTTGTGGTGTGGTCTGGGAAGCAAACTAGTAAGCAATAGATAAATTATCTCTCCTGACATTATTTTTTTTTAAATGCATGAAAAGCTCAGTGATGGTATCCCAAAAGCCATATAAAGTTCTCATACTGACATTTTGCTTTTGCTAAGTAGACACTTGCTCCACTTGACCTGACACTTGCTACACAGAACTCACTATAAAATAACACACAGGGAAGAGCAGTAAGTGTCCACCAGAGGAAAGAGCTTGTCATCTTAGTATTGCCCTTGGGAGACAGAACCTCCTTAAAATCAGCAGCTTTAGCCATTATGATGTAATTATTTCATTATTCACTGTGGGGAAATGAGATTTTTCCAACCCCCTGCCATCGAGCAGCTATCTCAGAACCCCATTAAATGCTTGGTCTCTGCATTTAATTATTTTGGAGCTGTAAGGCTCTCCCTAGCTTGGAACAAGTTTAGATGGCTAATGTTCAGTCTTCTGTAAGTGAGGGAAGTCCGTGAATTACAGGAGCAGAGCAGCCCTGCCTTTGTTTGGATCTTTCCCACAGCCACAACCAAAGCCAGCTGGCAGGGCTGCAGGGCAGGGACCAGGAGCTCTGCCCACAGCAGACAGAGCTGGCTGCTGATTCCCATCCTCGCAGCTTCTAAGGCTGTACATCTCTTTGGGTACAAATGGAGGTGCTGGAGGCTGGGTGAGTTCTGCTGGGCAGAAGGCTGAGAACTGGCTTTACAGTGATCAGTACTGCCTGTGTCTGATCAGAGTCACTGACAATATTGGATGGCCTCTGGTGAGACTGCTCACAGACATCCCCTTGCCACCCTTAGGACCATCTTCTCCATAGAATTTGCTCTCCTTAAAGACTAAAATTTCTACCTTCTCAAAAAGATGTCGTCTTTGTGATCCAGTTCTTGACCTGATAGGAAGAAAGTACCTCCTTTTGAGAAAGGAAATCACATCTGCAAGATTTTCACCACAGTTCCAGTATGTCTGTGTAGGCCTGGACTCCTTTTACAGAAGCATTTCATCAGCTGAAGGTACCTAAGTTCCTTTAAGCAGTGAGACCTCTGCAGCACTGTTTTCTGTGCCAAGACGTGTTTCCCCTTCAAAGAATTCAGGAAAATTGAAGAAGCTACGGACCAAAATATCAGCTTATGGAAGATACTGTGCTGCTTAGAGCAGATTAACACATTCTGCTTACAAAAAGCACTGAATGGAAACATTCTCTGTATTTGGACACTGAGCAATACCAATATAATCAAAAGAAAAGCAGGAGAACAGTCCTGCAGGGAAAAACGTCATCAGCAGTGAGGCTCAGCCCAGACTGCAGCAGTTACCAAGTTAAAACGATCAGAGTAGTTTGGGCTGTGATCACCTTACACTTTGATGGTTTTCACTAACCTTTTTCTGCAGCTGAATTTCTCATGCATTAGACAATTTAAGCAGAGATTCAAATCACTGCAGTCTCCTTCTGAGTCATTACTGAAGCAACCCTTGTACAAAGGTAAAGCATTTTAAACAAATAGCTCTACCTTGCCCGAGATGGGTTGCAAATCCTGACTGGTCATGACAAAAGGGATTTTGATACTCACCAGGGAGATCTATTTACATCCACTGATGGATTTTTATTTCAGCAATTCAGTGTTATCTCTCAGCCCCTTTGTGAAGGCATTCAGTGAGACTCTACCTATTTATAATGTAATATTTACTATTTATTTACTCAGATAAAAAAAGACCTTGATGATTTGGACAGCAGCCATAACTTTCCAGATGAAAAAACAAATAGCCTTACCATTAAAATTATTAACTAATTTGAGCAGTTCTTCAGTAATGGCAGAAGAGGAGACTACTCTCTCTCCCATGTGAGAAGAAGTAGTTTTGGTCCTTCTGTGCATTGTGGAAAGGCAGCTCTACCCACAGGAGGGCAGTGCTAGGTCAACTGTTTCTATTTCTGTAACATGCTCTCCCACTACAGCACCTGAAGAGCTGCCTCTTTCTCTTTTGTATTGTCATTGTGGATGGAGAGTGGCAGACACAGTACCAGCCCTCACAGCACTCCATGGTGACAGGGTCTTTCACTCTGTGTCTAGCCTGAGCCAGATAAAAGCTTTCCTTAGCTGCAGTGCTGCCCCAAAAATCTGCACTTACAGGAATGCTCAGCACTGGGTCAGGATTCAGCCCTGGTGACAATTAGCTCAGTATTAAGCCCAGCAGCCACCTAGACTTCTACCCTTAATTCCAGCACCATTATAGACTAATACCACCACTGTTTGTAGAGCAGTAACTGAGCCAAATCCAAACTTTGTGTGTGTGAGAGATAGACACTACACAGACTTGGCTTGCCGAATATTAATGTGTTTGTCCTGATGTTCATAACAACATCACCAGTGTTGACAAAAAGCAAGCAATGCATTTTGATAAATCTCAAGAGTTGTGCTTGGCTTCCCAAGCAGCTTTGCAGGCAGCTTCACAAAAGGGACCAACATGCTCCTACAAACCAGGAGTCTTCAGAAAAGAGGGAAGGAGATGAAGCAAATGTTTCTCAGGTTCAGCTCAGCAATCTTCTGTTCAGACAGACAATTCCTGAAGCAAAGGCAACCACAGAGCTACTTTGACTAAATAAGCCTGGGATTGCTGAATCTTTCTTCCTGCTGAGTTCTAGAAAGGAAAAGGAAAAATGCCCAGTGCCAGTCAGTAAAAAGTAATGGTTTTGAGAAAACCCCCTTTTTGACTTTGCCTCTTGTGCCACTACACCTGTAAATTCTTTGCTAAATTTAGTGGGTTTCAAGTAGCATCATGAAAACAGAATGGTTTGTGTTGGGAGGGACCTTAAAGAACATCCAGTTCTAATCCCCTGCTATTAGCAAAGACTTCCACTAGACCAGGCTGCTTGAGGCACCATCCAACCTGGCCTTGAACACTTCCAGGATGGGGCACCCACAGCTTCTCTGGGCTACCTGTGCCAGGGCCTTACCACCCTCACAGGGACAAATTTCTTCCTAACATCTAATCTAAACCCATTCTTTTTCAGATTAAAACCATTCCCCTTTTTCTATCACTTTATGCTCTTGGTCCAAAGTCCCTCTCAAACTCTCTTGAAGCCCTTTTAGGTACAGAAAGATGATCTAAAGTCTCACTGGAGCGTTCTCTTCTCCTGGTTGAACACCCCCAGTTTTCCCAACCTGTCTGCATAGCAGAGATTCACAAGGCCTTGGAGCATCTTTGTGGCCTCCTCTGAACCCAAGAAGTCCATATCCCTCTTATGATGGGGACCCCAGAGCTGGATACAGCACACCAGATCGGGTGTCCCAAAAGTGGAGCAAAGGGGCAGAAGTCTCCCTCATTTACTGGCCACTGTGTGTGATGCAGCCCAGGACACATTTGGCTTTCTGGTCTCTAAGTGAACATTGCTGGGTCATGTTAAGCTCACCAAGCTACTCTCCCAAGTCCTTCATCTCATCTCTCAATCCATCTTTCACCCAGTCAGTGCTTATGCTTGGGAGTGCTCTGACCTACATGCAGGAACTTCCACTTGGCCCTGATGAACTCCGTGTTCTCATGGGCCCACCTCTCCAGCCTATCAGGTACCTCTGGACGGCATCCCTTCCCTCCCACGTGTGCACAGCTCCATACAGCTGAGAGGATGCCCTCTATCCCATTGTCCGTGTTCGTAACAAGGTTGTTAAACAGCACCAATGTCGATACAGGCTCCTGAGGATGCCACACCTACTCATGTTTTCTAATGTTAGAATTACTGGCAAAGATGCATTCTATTTCCCACTCCCCAGAAAGCTCAGTAGACCTTTAGCAACCTGGCCCACTCGATGCCTACCTTCTCCCTGAGACCACTTTCTTTTCTTCTGTTGAAAGGAGGAGGCTGATTCTTTATTAAGCCGGGATTCCATTCCGGCATCAGGATCGCGGTCCCCGCCTGTGCTTTGCCGCGACGCTCCTGCCCTCTCCTGGGCAAAGGGATCCTCGCCACCGCCTGTGCTGTTCTGGGGAAGCGGGGAAAATCCCCGAGAACCCCGAATCCCAGGGATGGTCCCAGCCCTACTGACTCTGCCCGCTCCCCCGCACTCCGGGACACTGCGGTGACTCTGCAGTGGCACAGCCAGATGGCAACACACAGATTTGCTGGGTCTCCTATAAATATTTGTTTTGCTCAAGTAAATATGCACGTTTTCAGACTCTCAGCCAAATTTGAAGAGTATGCATCAGAGAACTTGGCTTTATCACAAGATTTCTTAGACCTCAAACAGAGTTTATATGAGCTGGTTTTATTTAGCAGACATTCAGAGAACTCGTGGGGGGGGCGCCCCCCCCCCCTCTTCCCTGCGGATGTGAGCTTCAAAATTAAGGGAAAAATCACTCAAAGGAAGTAAAACTAAACACTGGAAAGACCAGAGCTTGTCATATGTCTAACTAGGAAAGAGTAGAGAAACATTAAATATGCACTAAGAAATGTACAGCATTAAGAAATGTTTCAAAGTTACAAGCACACCAGATTTACCTCTCCTGAGAGACTCTGTGAATTGATGATGTGTAGTGGGGCTTCAAACTCTTAATCTATTAAATTAGATATATTGGAAATGTCACACTATATCTGAATAGAGGCAGCCAGACAGATTTTTAAATGCTCCTAGAAATATTTGCAAATTTGCAGTGTAAGATATCCTGCAAGAGTCGGTCCTGGCAGCTCTACCACACCATCAGTGTGACAGGTAAAGCAATGTGAGCAGCCACAGCTACTCTGGCAGCAATAGCAAGACTGAGGCAGTGCTGAGGACTTGCAACAATTTGATGGTACCTTCAAACTTTGTTTTTTGAAAACAGCTTTCATAAATTATAACTCATGTTAATCCCTTCCACTTGGGAGCTGTTAGAATGTGTTTCCATAGAACAAATCAAACATTGTTGGTTATTTTCCAAACTGCATTTTTCCTTCCCTTATAATTTTGTAGCTAAATGCACTGACTTGCTGAAAAGAGTTAGATCTACCTATATCTTTTTGTCTTAAAAAGTGACTGAAAAAATTCCAAGTAAAATGAAACCCAAGCCAAAGTCTATTGCCAACTGCAAGTTAATTTATATAGGGCACAAATCCTCCTGAAGAAGACTAACACAAAATCATTCCCTGTCTTTGGTCAACTAATTGTGTTTAATTTGTCCTACTACTGAAAGAAGCCAATTTGACTCTCAAACCAACAAGCAAAATAGAAAAGCATAACTACATGTGCTAGAGCTTCTAACACAGCTTCTTGGCTGCCTCTATGGAAACTGTAGGTAATATTTCTTCTTAAGTCGTAGGGTTTGGCTTATGGTCCAACTTCCTCTGCACAATGTCCTAAAGTAGATGGTGCTAATGCTATTTTAGTCCACAGTTTGGCATTGATCCTGTCAGACTCATAGCACGTGGACAACAACACAGTGAAGCCCAGTGTGTCTGCATGCTGCACGTGGCACTTCCCAAAAAAGGCAGAAGAGCTTTAATCTTGAGACCGACCAAGTCATTCTATGCATAAAATCAATGGAAGAGAGGCGGATATGACTGCATGATGTCTCTACAGCCCTGTACCTCCAGCCTCCTTCATGCTGTGCTGGCTTATAAAGGACCTCACTGGCATTATGTGACCTCAGCTCTCAGCATTCCTAAACTTTCACCTCCATGCCAAAGTAATTCAGGGCTGCCCCTTCCACATATCCTTTGATGTGTGGTTGCACCACGACAAGGAAATTTTACAGAACTGTTACAAATGGATGTGAGGGTTTAGAGAAGTTCCTGCCTTTTGCCCAGACCTTCGGCAGCAGGCAGTAGCTTTATTGGGGTGGCCAGCATGCCAAACCCCCCTCTCATTCACAGATTCTTTAATAATGGCCGATTCAGTCTATAGAATTATTTATTTAATAGACATAAAACTAACAAACAAACATACACTACACAGGAATAAGGACAAAAAAAGAGACTACTAGTAGATATATTCAGCACGAGATTAAAGGTACCTATTAATGTTATAGCTAGGGAAGAAATAATATAACTTAGGCTTCAAAGTACCTTACCATCCAGTTGTGGGTGGGGCCCACATTGAGATCTTTTCCCTCAATCCCCAGGGAAGTAACAGTGGAATCCGCATCCAAACTCTGGGAAGAAGTCCCCAACACCTTCAGGGTGTGCGTGTAAGAGGCTTCTGCCTCTGTGATAACTCATGTGTCTTCTACAGTTTGTTAAAACAGTGTCTCTCAGTCGAGAATATTTCTTTTACCTCTTGCTAATCTGCTCTGCAGACTAAGATGTTGATTATTAGCTGAAGCCTGAACCCTTTTGGCACCAGAGATTACCCCAGCTGGGCCTTTGAGCCCATGTTATTTCTTTTTGCACCAGCTATCTGTGGTAGAGAGGAGCAGGGGGAGCAGACATCCTGCCACAAACATAAGGCTGCTCAAGCTTAGATCCAGCCCTGAACCCAAGCCCAGCATCTCCTTGATCCTGTTAATGCCTTTAATTGCATTGCATGGTGTCAGAGATTGAAATAATTAATGCATCAAACATTGACATAATGTTTTGCTCATCATAACCAAAACTGTAAAAAGAAGCTACAACCAAAGAAGCCTCCCTGAAGATACCTGGCTGGGACTTCAGACTGTAAGTCAAACTACTGAGATTACATAAAGGAAAAATCCATTCTTTCATCAACCACAGGCCCGGGGAGAAACAAACAAGCAAACAAAGAAAAGAACGTGAGCCAAACCCAACAGCCATGCTAAAAATCATCTCTGGCTTGCTATGGGGTGTGGGAGGCTGTAGCCCACAGACCCATTTGCTGGGAGCAGGTTTGCTCAGATTTTCCCCCAACCGAGGTGAGGGGAGGAAGTTTCAGTGTGCTGTAACCTCTGCTCAGGGCAATGAACCCATCCTCCCTTACACAAACTGGCTATGGAGCTCCCCAACCTTGGGAAGGCCACATCCACAGGACATTGACATGAGAGGCAGCTGAGGGGTGCCTTAATCCATCAAAGGCCTCCAAAGTGCCCCCAGAGTCATTCCTGGAGCCTGCACCCCAGGACTGCATGTGATGCAGCAAACCCAGAGTCTGTTGTAAGAGACTGCCCCCCACCTTTCCCCAGGGGGACATGCCTGGACATTGCTTCCTGGTTTGAGGGTGTATAAACCCATCAGATTCCAGGCTTTTCTGGGGAACCTTCACCACCAAAAAGACTGTCTGGAGAGGATCATCAGACCATCACTGGGACCCACAGAGTGGTGATATTTTCCTTATTCTGTCTCTGTTACTCTCTTTCTGTCCCTCCACCTATTTCCTATTTCTTTCTCTCTCTCTTTCATATTTACTGTCAAATAAAACCCTTACTATTGTCACTGGCATATGGTCTCATTTGCACCTTAATTTGGGCAAGGGAATTTTTAAGAACCTTAGTAATTGAATCCTAACATTCTGCCAACTGGATCATAACACATAAACTAGGCTGGAGGATTACTTAAGATCCCATCCCACACAGCCTTATTTTCTTAGCCCTTCTAATTTCTTATTGTATCAGAAACTTCCCACTCCAGCACAGAATTCCAGCCCTTTTGGCAGCTTTGTCCAAGTTATATTAGAGCTTCACAACCCTAAATAAAGTGTAGTTGGTTTGGTGCAGTTCATGCACTGCAAAGTTCCACAGTTTAATTTATTCTTCTTTGCAGTGGTGCAATTCCCCTTCCAGAGTCCTGTCTAACAGTCAGATATTCTCCTCTGTCCTGGTACTGTCTCATCTGATTACAGCAGTAGACAGGGCAGATGGATCCAACACTGGCAGTCCATTGTACCCAGAGGAGAGTGGAGACAATGTCAGTCCTCCAAAACACAGAATGGGAGGGAGAGATTGTGTTGAATGTTTCACATCCTTTTCCTGTTTCCTCTCAGATGTATTGAGAGATACAAGTCAAGTTTTGTTTTGTTTTTTTTAAGATTAGAATAAAGGAACACAAAAATCCTCTTTGAATACCTTGAAAGCATCTTCTCATTATAACATACTCCAGAAGTTCCAAAAGTGAACATTTCACCATGTGGGTCACGAGTAATCAGTCAAAAGGTGGCAATGCTCAGTTATACAAACCTGTAGCACCTGAGGAAAGCATCCGCCCACATCTCAGACATTTTCTACTGCAAACCAGCAGCTTCAAACCTGTCCAATAAAAAGGAAAAACAAACAAAAACTCGAGAGCAATGGAGCAGTCAGTCACCTACAGCAGACAAAAATCTTGTCACCAGGCAAAAATCCATTGCTGTGGCAGCTGTGATTACATAAATCCCTTTGATGCATTTGTGTCAAAACCATTGATCAAGAAACAGTATTAATTAACCTAATCCACACTTCAGAGGTACCAGAAGGTATCGGCATGGCTCCTGGGGGTTAGGGCAGCTGACTGTATGTTTCAGCAAGGCCTCCTTAATTTATGATTTTAGAGGTGTGAAGGCAGAAAGGAAAGAAAGAGGGAAGAAAACAAAAGAAAAGATTGAAGATTTGCAAATATAACCTTTCCAAGGTGAGTTGTATGGGAGGTTAAATACTTCAGGGCTGTGCCTAGGCAAACTGAGTACCCTGTGAATGTTTGTGCCTTTGAGAAAGAACACTGAAATATCATGGAGGTACCAAATAACCCAACTACAAGCACAACTATTTGTTTCTCTCAGAGCACTCAAACACCAGGCAATTAATGGGCAAATTAACTATTTACTGCAGGAAGGTGAAGTCTGTGATCCCTGGCACTGCTCCAGCCTTGTGCCAGCACAACTAGTTGCCCCTCAGGTAAAAATCCAGGGTCTGCAAGATAAAGTGGGAGGCAGGCACAGACAGGAGGGAGGTGCTGGCACTTGGAAAGTGCTCCAGGTCTTAGGCTCTGAAGGGTTAAAGCAATCAGAGGAATCTTAAACAAAAAAACAAAAACAAAAAGCTAAGCAGCAGCCCTTACAACAAAAATGCATTTCCAAAATTAATGGAATTTTGATAAACACCCCCCCTTTAAAAATGGAATATGTCAATTTAAAAATGTACAAAGACTAAAATCTTCATAAATATCCTACTAAGAAACTTCTGATACTGTTTTAGATTTTCCATTGAAATACAGTGCAAGGAGGTTGCCATAGCTACAAGCAAATTTTTAAATAACTGGTTTTCATCAGAGCAGCTGCAGTATCCTGCAGAAATGTAGATGAAGTGGGGAAGCTGGAAGGAGTCTCACCAAATTCAAGGTCCTAATCAAATGACTCCAAGATTTTCATAAACACAGCTTAAAAACTTTTAATATGGGTTCTGGTTTTTAGAGGAAATAGTGCTCTTTGTTATTTGACAGCACCCCAGGAAATGTTGTCAGCAGTGCCGGAGATCTCAGTCAAGAGAAGAGCTTTGTTTTCATGCTGGAAAACATAAAAATTTCCACTGCTAAGCCCCAGTCTGGTACAAGTCCCCAGGCACCAAGGGATGTGCCATGGCCTCAGCTTACTCTGAAGGGTTTTCTGAACGAACTGCATGATTGGCAACAGTGGGCCTAAAAATGCCCCAAGAGCCACAGATTTCTGTACCCAGGAAAAGCTCTTCCTTGCCTGAGCTTGTACAGGAAAACACAGAAAGGAGGAAATGTGAAAAACAAGTGAAGCTGTAAAATTCTTGCAGGAGGCTTTTGAAGAGAGGCTATGTTTTAAGTGGCCCTGCTTCCAATGGTGTTCAATGCTTGCTAGACATCAGGAGGCTGTTTCTTCTTCTGTAGGATCTCTCCCAGGCTGGAATAGGCAGTGCAACCTTCCATGCAATAGTGTGAGCAGAAAATTTCTTCACTGTGGGCACCTGTTCAGAGGAGGCTGAATCTAAGGACATCATCCAGAGCCTCTTTTCAACCTGTACTATTAACTATGGCCAAAGTTCTACAAAACTTCAATTAAAATAATTTTGTGCCCTAAGGTGCATATGTCCCTGTGCATAAAACAAAAATAAATAAAGAATAAAATTTCTTTCAGTTCAACAGTAATTGAATTGCTATCTATGGAAGTGGAAATGTTTGGCTAGGTTTGCGTGGTTTTTCTAAACAACAAATTAATGATCATTATTAATGACAATATTATGAATCTGAAAAAACCATCTCAATGATTTATGCACATTGCTTCATTTATCTATGACCTACTTCTAAGAGATACCTCCATAGCACAGTGGAAGTGCTTCCTTGTGTTAGGGTGACGATGCTTGAAGGCTCATGTTGCTCTGCCATCACCTGCACAGCAAAGGAGTTTACAGACAAGCAACAGATCCATATAGACAAATTTCCTGGACAAGGCAATTTTATTTCAAATATGATTTAAAATTCCCTTCACATCTTGAAATGAAAGAGCTTCCTTTCCCAGTGACTGAATGCTTGTTTGCTCTAAAATTCTTCTGGGGTAAACAACAAGAAAAAACAAAGCGGACCAAAGTCAGGAAAAACTTTTAAATAAAAGTTAGAAAAATGTAAATTAAAAAAGCTATCATGGCATATTCTTCTAAAAAATTACATTTTTTTACTAATTCCAAGTACTCAAGGAAATGTTCAAGGCCAGGTTGGATGGAGCTTGGAGCACCCTAGTCTAGTGCAAGGTGGCCCTGCCCATAGCAGGTGGTTGGAAATGGATGATTTTTTTCAGATTCCTTCCAAACTAAACCATTTTATGATTCTATGATTCATAGGTACTGAGAAATTAGATACTTCATGGCAGGCAGAAATATCTCAGTCACTCCTGACACAAGACTGTTCAGCTGGCTTTGCCCAATACCCCTCTCCACGTTGGCAGTAAGTGATCAGGAAGTGGGAAAAAAGAATGGCTACCAGAAAGATAACCTAGGAAATACTTTTTATAATGTATGTTATAAAAGCTTTCTTTGCCAGTGTGAAAATAGGCTAGCACAGCAGAGTGAGGAAGGGATGCCAATGAACATGGAGTTCTGCACTGGCATGCATGTATCCTGTCAAAGGGTCAGACCTTCCTGGATATCTTTAGGTATTAACTTTTCTGATGTAGAGTTTTTTTTCAAGGAAAGAAACAGAAGATAAAAAAAGCACAACCTGCTGTATGGTTGGGCCATCAGAAAAACAGATTGTGAGTCATTGCAAACTAGTGACCTTAGTCAGCATATTGTGACTCCATAGCTTTTCAGCCCTGTTATTTCTTCCCCAAGGCAGATGAGAAGCTTGTCAAAGCTGTATAGGCACACTCACACTCACTGTGAAGTGCTATTTCTCTCGACTGTGCAGACATCAGGATTACTGAACCTGACATAAACTCATAATTTTCCTGGAAGGAAAAAGGGATGCTAGCCAAAAAGATGAGCTACAGTCTGCAAGAGCTACCTTGTCCTGGATTACCAAAGGGCAGGCGGTGCAGAGCCATCTCCAGAGGAGTGTGCAATGCACAGCCACTGTTTGGAGATGCCTGAAATATTTTACTGAGAACAAACATTCACTGGGGAAGGCCCACACAGGGTAAGGAAGAAATGCAGAGGCTTAAGGAGAGGACAGCAAAAGGGAGCATTGGTTAATGCCACAAGGCACCTTCTCCCCTTACCTCCAAAGTGAAAAACACAGCACCTACAGAACAGGTACTGCTGCATCTCCTCTCTGTGCTGCATTGCTGTTTGTTCCCATTCTGCTTTTGAAGAAGACATCAGGCCCTCCAGCACAGGAGGTTTGCTTTTTTCACCAGTTTCAAGCATTATCTTGAAGCAAGGAGAAGAGAATCTTGAGGGATGAGCTAAAAAAAGGAAAAGAAAAAAAAAAATCCTCAAGAGATATGCCCTGAGAGAGGCAGGGAGGGATCAAGGACCAAGAAGTTGGGACAGAATATTAGTCAAGGGAGGGGAAGGCAGCAAACTACAGAAGCAGTGACATTCCTATGATGCAGGAATGATTTTTTCCTTTTCTTTTATATACCTTTTACACAGTTTTGCGTATCCACCAGTATTAGCATGCATACTTGTAACCCTTCACTTAATCTAGTGCTTAGTGTTTTATAAGTGTTCTGCAGGCCCTGAGACTAAACACCCCAGAACTGCAGAGCCAGGGAGACCAAACATTCCACTATCTCAGGAAACCAAGGTCTCCTAGCAGGACAGATTCTGTAAACTAGAGGTTAGCCCACCCCAGCCCCATTACTGGGCCCCCTTGTTAGATCTGCTGCTGTGTAAAGGTTATAACTTGTGTATGTGATTGATGGGACACTGTCACCTGGGTGAAGTGGATGCAACAAATGGGATCCTGATTAAAATACCAAGGTAACAACCCCCAACCCTCTAACCATGTCTACCTTCATTTTCCTAACACCAGGAAAAAGGCATCACCTACAAAAAGAAGTAGTATGTAGGTGTTTGTCCTCATTTGTTTGTTGTGAATAGTAAGCAGAAAACCACAAGTCAAAAGTAAAAAGCATGCAAGAGAATTCAGAGCTTCTCCATTTTAACTGTTCGGTCTCTCAGTTTGTTCATCTGCAAAATGTAGGTAGCCCTGCTGGTGTATCAGAGTTGTGCCAGGGAGATTCCACCCATTGTTTTATTCAGAACAAAATAAAGAGAATGAGGTCTGTGAATAAGCACCAGAAGGTGTCATAGATCAGTTTAAAAGAGACATAGAAAGAGTATATCTTTTTAGGAAAAGCTTTACTTGTGCCAAATAGTAGTTTCAAATCTGTACCAGCAGTGACAAATTTACATGAAGTCACCAGTATGCTTCTGTACTGAGAAATACAATGAAAAATCAGAATTTGACTTTGGAATGAAATATTTGGAGCAACAGATAAATCCTTCAGAAGAGATGCAGTCATCAGAGTTGTGATGCTTCAGCTTCTGATGGTTGTGCATAGAGCTGGTGGATTCAGTAAAGGTTTAGATCTACTAATACACCCTGGCATGTTGTACATCTGACAGAAATGTAGGAAAGGAGCCTCTGCATCATTTTACCTTCAGCATGGTGACCCTGCATTGCTTCTATGTGCAGGCTGGGGGGTGTGAGGTGCGGGCTAGACCATCCTGAAACTGCCCAAGTTAGAGTGAAGCAGAATAAACAGGTATATTGTGAGGCAGCAAAATGGGACAGACAGAGGGTACATTGGTTTGAAACCGTACGCTAAAAATACTTTCTATTCTGCTAGAAAGGCACAGCACTGTCTATAGGACAGCCTGGGACTTAAAAGCTTATCTGGTTTAAATATATCAAGAATAACCCAAAAGAAGATGCCTTGTCATGAAAGGCAAGCAAGCCTCAAATGCAACTATGGTAGCCTGGGCCTAAGGAAGAACACACTGAATGGTTGGTCACTGGGGCTGAAAGGCAGGCTTGCATCTGCTTTCAAAATAGCTCTGTACCTTTTCATTTTAATCTGTTCTCTCACCGAGCAGCAACTGTACAGCACAGAAACATCCAGACTGCTGTGAGAGGAAAAAGGCTTGAGAATAATGAACTCTGGGAACAGCTTTTTCCTTCACATTTTCCACATGAATGCTACGATCAGAACATATACTTCCTCAGGACAAAAATACCATCTAGTTTTTCATTACACACAGGCTATGAGACAATTTTCCTACATGAAAGGCCATCATTCATGGAGAGCTGGAGCCCAAAGCTAGACAGAGGTTTCCTGACTTTCATCTGGGCACAGCCAGTCCATGCACTTGGGAAGGTTCAGCATCATGCAGACGTGGCCACCAAATTTTTGGTAGTGACATCCCATTTGCAATTCACCATAGGTGTGGTGACCTGGTGTGTGAGTTTGTAGGGAGTGAAGAACCACATTTTGGGTGTACATACACAGCTCTGGCCCACCCAGAGTACCCCCTGGACCTTCCTGTGAGTACGATCAAAATCACAAGCCCTCATCAGAGTAACAACCCTGTATGTGCTCCCTGCCTACGTGACAGTGACTCGTTCATCACTCTGCATTTTAACTACTTAAGCTTAGTTTGAGACAACATCAACAGTTCATTACTTGCTGTAGACTTTTGAGAAAAAAAGAAAAGCATTACTTACACCACAGTTTTGTTTCATCACATAGATGTGACTGCAAAGTCTTCTGTACACCTTGATTTCATCCATGGCCTTGTTATCACCATGCACACATGATCTTCTCTGCTGCATCACTGCCCAGAGGCTGGGCTTCACAGTGAAGGAAGAGGATGAAGTTTTGCAGCTTCAGGCATCTAATATCCACCACACTGCCTTCAATAGATATACTGTGAATTGTTCCATTGATCTCTCTTCTTTTGAAGATTTTGCCAACTCTGACCTAAAATTTAATTTCCTCTTTCTGACAGGGATGATAGAGGGAAGAAAAAAAGCAAAATTTCAATATCATCCTTTGCTCTTTTTCTCCATCTTGTTTAATGGATATTCCCATAGCAGTAGCTAGTGAAACTGGTGAGCTCTTTCAAAAACTGTAATTTCTAAACTAGTGAGCACAATACACTCAGACAGCCACAATTGAAACTCTTCAACCTCTAGGATAAAAATTTATATGAAAAGTATATTAGTATGAAGGTACATCTGTATCCACAGGCAGCAGTGATTAATATCTGACTTTTAATTTTTTTGTGTGTAAATACATAGTCAGAATGAAAGGTGCATGGCAGTTTTAAGCTACTTAGCTGAACACACTCTTCCTGCACCGGTGGAATTTTAGCATTTCTATGCTTTTAAGGGCTTTGTAACACAGGGATAAGATCAGTGTATGATCCTTTACTGAGATGGAAAAATGTAATTTAGAAGGTGTTATTATTGCAGGAGAGAGGTAGAAAGCTCATTGGTAATCCTAAGTCTTTACATGCTTAAAGACCACAATTGCTTTCCTGATCCCTGAATGAAAAATTTTAACACAGGTCCTCCAAGAATAAACATCAACCTGTGACTTGAATGAATTCCCCTGTAGAGGGATGTTTGTGCTACCAAGCCTTCAAACAGCACTCACACTGCCATTGCTAATTACACTGGAAACTCCCTAATCCAAACACTTTGGGAGCATATCAGCAACCTCAGGAAAGGAAACCTGTGTTTATATAAGTAGGCTGATTGGCTGGTGCAAATGAATAATCATTATAGTCACAACTTTAGTTGACAATGGGTATTTGGCATAAGACAAAGCAAATGAAGTAGTAAGTACACTGCAGTGGTACCAAAAGAGCAGAGTACAGTGGATTATAAGTTGGGAGATTTAGTGTTCAGCCCAAGGGAGGTCCAGGTTTTCCATGGTCTAAAGGAGCTCATCACAGCTTTCCATAAGAGAACTGCACCACTCAGCAGTGTTTGGGGACCATCATCCAATCAAAAATATCTCAGGGATTTATATGTAACCTTGATAACAATGGCAAGAAAGAACCAAGCTAATCAAACTGTGAGTAGCAACACAGAGCCTATGAGTTCAAAAGAGGTTCAATCACTACACAACTTTTTAACAGGAGAGAGCCTGGCCTTTGCAATGACCCCTCTGTGCTGAAATGATTCACATCAGTTATTCTTCCTCTCCTGCTAGCAGCTATCACCATCCAGAAGAGGCAGCAAATGATAAAGTGCTTTTTGATCTCCTATGTATGTGAAGACAGAAATATCCAAGCTGAAGAACTGAGCCCCATGGGTCTGACAGCAGATTCAATTACAACCCATGGAATTCAGTTCTCAAAGCTGAGAATAAATGACATTCATTTTCAGGCTGTCCAAACACATGGCAGTATCTCATACTCCTGCTGGCTCTCTCCAGTGCCTTGCCTTCTTCCAGGTGCTGTAAAACAAAAGAGTGAAAACTTCACTACAGCCAAATCAACTGTACCCAGACTGTAGTCAGAGACAGAATAATGGCTCCAGGACATATATTTTGAAAAATGAGCTATTTTATATATTCCTTTGGCACCAGAAGTGGCCACACACACAGGCACAATGTGCCCTAACACGTTGCAGAATTCCTAGTAACAAGAAAAAAAATGTACAGCCAAGGAATATAACAGTAAAACATTCTGCGCTTTTCTGGAAGCCTTTGAGAATTGCAAAGAGAGGAGTTAAAAATTTCCTTCTTTTTTTCTTTTTTTTTTTTTAAATACAACAACACAGACAGAGAGGTAAAATCCTCCAGAGTCACTCAGCAATCCTGTTAACAAAATAATCCAACCAGAAGCTCAGAAGAAGGAAATCTGGCACTGGTACAGCCCTGCAGAGTCCTCAGAGTCTGTGTGGCAAAAATGCAAGTAGAAGCCTTCAGCATTAGAGATGCATGGTTGTGCACTTACACAACTTTGTCAGATGGGACAACCTCATCCCAGGGTGACAATCTCACCCAAAGGCAGGCGTTCACAGAAAAATACTTCTCAAAAATACTGGAGGTCAAAGCTGAAATCTCCAACAAGGAAACACCTCATCACTTCTGACAAATCTAAGAAAAGACACAAGTTTCATTAAACTACATACCCCAAATGGGGAATTTTTGAGTAAAAATAGATTGGATAAAATGTTGGATGATCTGTAAATTAGATGCTAGATGCATATAGGACTATATAAAAGCAGTGTTGGGTAAGTTATAAAAATAAATTTCATATTTATTCGGAACATTTTAAAAACACTTCTTTTTGTTCCAGTGAGATGAGGTCTCAGAAAAAAAATCCTTTTGGTTTCAATGAAAAGAATATTTGGTCTGACATAAAATATTTGGATGTCAAGGCGATTCAGATTAAATATTTTAGCTTTAAAAACTAAGTTAAAGGAAATTTACTTAACAGAACAGTTAAAATAGAATTTTTTTGGTCTAGCATTGATTTTATTAAGTTATAACTAAAGATTTTTTTCAGTGATCCTTGCTATCACCTCATGCCACTTTTCCAGTACATCAGCCTCACCTGCAGCCCCAGCAGCATTGGCAGAAAAGGCAGCAGTGTGCCTGTGTCTTTACAGCTCTAATTGTCTTCTCAGGCTGCTGAACCAGTCAACCAAACAAAGGAAATTAAAAATATATTTCTTTAACGGTCTCTCTTGCTGGGAGGGAAACCTCTGAACAAATGTGTTTGCAAAATAACTGTCTTGTGGTACCCACAGCCCAGCTCAGTCCTACCCATCTGTCACTTGACTCTGTGAGACAGGAAAAAAAAATCAAATTAACAAAAGTAACATCTTGTTAAGGCCTTCAAATAGTAAAAAACTTGATCTGCAATTTTAAAATAAGGTACTGTAGCAAAAAAATTTGTTTGTCTGTTATTTCTAATTTGTCACTGGAATACTGCTTGCTAAGATCACTGCTGACTTAATTAAGCAAGGCCTTTACTAGCAGTGTGGGCCTTCTGTGGCAATCCCTCTTCCAATCCCAAGCAGGAAAAAAATCTAACAATCATCAATAAAAATCATATGTTAAAGCAGAGAAAAGGTTAGGAAGAAGAAAGGGTGGAAGTGTCTATCCCTTAGGACAGTCTCCCATCCTATGAAAAGTGCATGGCATTTCTATAGAGGAGGAAACAACCTGGACACCAGTGTGGTCAGCATCCCAGATGGGGACAGACAGCTTTGGCACTCATCATCAGCTTTGGCACATAATGACCAGGGAAAATATTAATTGCTTCCCATGAAACAGAGTAAAAGACCTGCAGTAGTTCTAAGCTACTCCCAGCCAGGAGGGCAGCTGAGCATTGGGGTTCTCCCCCACTGTTCTCACAGGAAGCTGAACTCCCCTGTTCCCCTGTAGAATGAGGTCTTGCATCTTCCCAGGGAGAAAGACTTGGAAAGCAGAAAGCCCCAAGGCAGGGAGGCAGGTGAATATGCTCCAATATTGCTCTGCTCCCTCTCAGAACTCTGGGATAGATCTGTCCCACAGGCATCCCTGTGGGGCACAGAACAGCACAGCTCTCTAGCAGCACACTTGATGTTTTAGTGAAATCCCTAAGGAAGGATATGGGAGGGCACATCCTCATAATTCCACAGCCATTTTCCAGGTAAGTTGGCTTTACAGGTTTTTTAACTAAGTAGGACAAAAGGTCATATTCTCTCTTTCAATTTGCCTGCAGAGTTTAATATTGCAGTGCATCAGTTATCTCTCATCTTAAAAAAACATTTTGCCAGTTTCTGCCACATTCTGCTTTGACCCTTTATCAACATCATATGTGACATTCTCTACCTTTTCACTGTCCTTTACAGAAATAATTCCCTCCCTCTGAGAACCCATTTACTCAAGCATTAAATTAATGCATTTGCAAACAAGACAGCCCATAAAATTATATTGTTCTGCCTTTGCAAGAGCAGTGAGGAGGGAAGTCTTTTCAACAGGTCATAAATCTACTTCTTGGAAAAACACTATTTTGTTCTATTCCAGCAAGGCCCCTTAGTACTTCATAACTTGGAGATCTTATTGCGCCAGATTCAACAATTCCTATAGGACAGATACTTTAATAGACAGTCATCTTATAAAGTTTTACTGCTACACCAAAAGGTAAACCTTTTTAGAGTGATAGAATAATGTTAACTGCCTGAAGACTATTCTTTCATAAGTTTCTTTTTAATTAAATATGTTTTAACAGGAAAAGAACACAGATCCTAAAGCCATCAAGTTACTGCAATGTGTAAATTCTCTTTGTTTTCCTAACCATTCCCTACTTTTATTCTCTATGCTGCCATTACAACCTTTCTTTTTAGTAAAACATCTAGGTTTGTCTGAACATATAATCAAAGAGTGAGACTTTAATGCTTTTAAACTAGTCAGTTATCTACTGCAGCTTCACATGAAATCCAGATACTACCCAAATGAGCTCATCATTGGTGGTAATTAATTAACACTGACAAGGAACTTGAAATAAAATATGAATATGATCACAGTTCCTTAGGAGTATAGAGCATCTTTTTCACCCTTATTTCATTAAATACATTTTCCCTACAGCTAGCAGAAAAATACATGCCTCACAGCTACACTGACAGCTGAGTAGTTGAAACAGGACGGCAAAATGGAAGATGAAGTTCTAGAGATTCTGAAATTTTTTAACAGGAAAATTCACAGCCAGAAAGGAGCACAGTGGCACCAGAGGCAGGCAAACACTCAAGCCCAGCAGAAGCTCTCAGGTTCAGCTGTGCTGGCTGTGCTGCAGGACAGAGTTGAAATTTCAGTGAAGGCCATGAGCCATGTGCTCTGCAGAGCCAGAGTGTCTGCAGGAGAGTTCTGCTCACTGGGCAGACCTCAAGCATCCCCTGCAGCAGCTCCAGACCAGCCTCACACTCAGAAAACCTCTTCCCAGGGTGATGAACTCAGAGTTCAACCTTTCAAACCCAAACGTTTAGTCTTCTCCATTTAAAATTTACACATTTCTTTGATTTCCCCCGGCCCACCTTTTACCACTCAGTGCAGGATAGGCAGCCTCATTTGCTCTCCACAGTCATTCCAATTCCTGTAGGAGCTGCCTGGTGTGCTGGGCTGCCTTGCCCTCACATAGGATTACCTTTCATCAAAAACAATCACACCCCTTCTACACTGACCAAGTCTCCTTCCATCATTCCCATTCTCAGCAGAGCAGTTCTCCCACAGATTAGGGATCCACAAGAAAACTCGTTACTCTGGGGCTTAGGTACAAGGCAAACACTGCCTATATCTTAACTTTAAATATTGCTGACCCCTCTCAGTACAGCTCATATGTAAGTTTACAGACAGAGTGCTCACACACAGAAGACCTTTCCATGTTTTATAAAGATCATGTTCACCCATAAAAAACCCAAGGCGAAAGTTTCAGCTTAGGCTTAAAGGAAAGTCATATCTAAGCTTTGCTTTTGAGCTCTGCCAGTATCAAATAGCTCACATCAGACACAGATACACTGGTTTCAAGCACATTACTGGCCACAGGCAATGCCAGATGAGGAACTGTAGATATCCTTTCCCCTGAACCCTTCAGGATGAAAAATTGAACAGGTCCATAACATGTTCGTCCCTGACATTTTCACTGTTCCCACACCACAGAGAAAAGATATTTTTTTTAAAGCTAAAAAAGAATCTAGACTGGGTAATTCATATATGAAAAAAAAAATTTCCTATCTCATGATGAATCAGATTAGCCCAAATACATATTTTGAACTTGTCAAAAACAAGTGCATTTGTTCCCAAAATGCTTTCTGGAACTTCCAGTTATTTTCTGGCTGTATTTTTATTTTTATTATATTTCTATTGCCAATGTCTATGCCACAAATAACAAATATTCAATTCTTCTGCTGTAGAATTATTCCACTCTGCTTATCTTGAGGTACAATTCTCTTGTCTCCATTTCAATCACATTTTCTAATGCAGTACTTTGTGCAACAATTTTCCTTCCTGGAAGATAAAAATGATTACATATTCCATTTCATTTTTCAACCTAGAACTTACTGATTTTTTTCTGCATTTTTTCACTAAACTGCGGAAAGAATACAGGGCAAAATAACACTAGGCATAAATCACTAAGAAAAACAACATTTCCACCATCAGCCATCTATATACATTACAGCTAGTAAAAACATTAGTTTTTACTAATGAATGAAAAGTTATTTCCTATTTTTAAAAATTTCTGGCCATCAGCAATAATAATAAAGACATCTAATACTAAGTATTATTTTTAGTAATCACTATACCATTTAATTACAATATAGTAATTACTAGCTACAATATAGTTTCATTTATAGTCAGACATAATAAGTCACAGCCCTGGAGACAATTTCAGCAAACTTTATGTATTGAAAAATAGAAACTTTTGTGTGCTCCATGTTCTGGCTTTTTAAAATATACTTTCAGATGACAGGATGAAACTCAGTGTAGAAGAATGTAGCAGTCTAAAGCACATATTCTGCACGTTGACACAACTGCTGTACTAACAGGGCCCAGATGCTGTAAGAAAGAGGAAAGCAAATGTTCAGTGTGCTAACAAAGGCAATGAGAACTGAGATGTTAAAAACCATTGCAACGGCATGGAATTCAACTTCTATCTATTCTTTCTAATTTCAGCAATAAAATTTTACTGTAAATAAAAAGAAGTTTCACACCAGCTCAGTGAGGACAAAGGAAAAGTCCTAACTCTTTGAGTACAGAGTTGTCCCAAACCCAGTGACACTTCCTACCTTGGTTAGAATACCTGATAACTGTGCCCAGGGCAGGGAGGTGACATATATGCTGTCTTCAGCAGGGTGGTAACTGTTCAGCTGAACTAATTCCTGATAAATGTAGTGAAACAGAGCGAGCTCAAAATGACTGGTCAATCTGTATGTTTCAGAAATAATCTAAACATCCAAAATAGGAACATACAAAAAAAAAAAAAAACAAAAAAAAAACCCAACAGGAGAGAGTAGATGGTCATTTCTTATTCCTCTCCCATTTACACATTTTTAATAATTCCAGAGTACTGGCAATGTTTAAGCTGTTGAAAGTACACAGGTATTTACAGTATTTGTCACCACATAACTACTAGACTATATTACTAATAGAGAAATGGTTACACTTTGTATAAGAAGTTAAAAAACAAACAGGCAAACATCACCTTCTTGTAACCTCCACATTATTTTAAAAAAGGTATGTGATCATCACCTAGCAAGGAATTTACTTGGAGAATCACATTGTAATAAACAACTGTAAAGTTAGTAATCCATTAGAAGCTATAGATTTCTTCAAACAGGTTCAATATATAAACACTTAAAATACAAAAGGTTGCTGTATTTATATTGCAATACTGTAGTTATTGAAAATAAAGTATTCTACAAAGAGCAAACAAACTTTCAATAAATACACGGTTTGTTTCAATACTAATGCACTGAAATAAACCAGTGTAATATTAAAATAATGAAACAGCTCAAGCAGTGTGGAACTGGCCACCATTTGTTCAGAGGTACCTGACAGTCCGAGAGCAATGAATTGTGACCTGGTTAAGGCACTTTAGCCCTGCACTCTATTCCCATGGAATGGCTCAGCCCATGGGCTGGGAACACTGCTGCCAGGCACCAGAAACCAGTTTGTGATCCATTGTGTTTAGAAGATGAAAACCTGGGAGTCGGTTTCTGGAAGACTTCCAGAGACTGCCTGCAGGTGCAGATGGCTCCTTTTTGGTCATGTGAAATGGTCCAAGATTTTTGTTTCGAAGGGCATTCGTTAGCAAAGGCTGAGAATGCTCCCCTACAGCCAGTCTGTGGGCTCCTGGTGTTTCTCTGGGATACCTCCTATTCAAAATTTTAAATCTTGATCTCTTTGAAGAGATCTCATTTTAAAGAAATTAATTTAGGTATTATAGAGATTCAACACGATCACATCCAGAATATTTAGGCAAGTATGTTGTCTACAACTAATGATTCCATTAATAACTTAAGATCACTAGAGTTGCCAATAAGGACTTGGATGCCCAGTGTATATTAAAGGTTTAAATACAGCTTTGAATCAGTTTTTTCAGGCTTCTCATTGATGAATCCCCAAAGACCCTCCCAGCTAGTCAGTGATATATTTGAAACTTCTGTCTGGCAAAAGAGTCCCCACTGGAACCGTGGGCCCTTGTCCTGCTATGTTGGCAATCCTCAAACTCCCTCTCCCTGGGAGCTCCAGGCCCTGCTTATCCAACAACAGTTTTAAGAACTATGAAGCCCTGTCCCCAGAGCAAATTTAGATCAAGTTCAGGTATTTGAAAAGCTGCAGAAGAGAGACAAGCTGGATTGCTCATGAAATTAGGGAACTGATTCAGCAATGATAAACAAGACCTATTTCAATCATGAAAACTAATGTTCATACTCTCTTTTGGGAAAAGATGGATAATGTGTTCATTTTGACCAATAAAAAGACATTTTAAAAAGACCAGAAATTTTTATAATCAAAATAATTCACATTTTCGTCGCCATTTCCTACAGAAAAATATTCATTTCAACATTCTCCCAGATGAAGATGAAATGCAACCAAAGCTATGGCAATTGGTATTTTTTTAATCCACTAGCTAAAAGGAAGAAAAAGAAATCATAAGAAAAATGTCATTTAGCTAAATCTGGAATAATTTTTTAAATTATTTTCTGAAAATAAAATACATACATTTGATATACATAACTTAATATATTTTGGCCTAAAACAAAAAAATGCTACTTCTGCCATTGTTATTTTTACATGTGAGCAATTAAGAAAATGCAAACAGGTTTTTTTAAAGAAAAAATAAAAGTTTAATTCTCAAAATGTTAAAATAAATTTACTTTTTGATTTTTTGCTTACCCAAGATTTTTATTTTTATATTTACCCAAGACTATTTGCTGCACTCAGGTGAGCTTTGCTAATAATTTCAGTTCAGTCAAAACTGCATTTTTCAGTAAGCAAAGTAATCAGAAAAATGAAAGAATTACTGCCTGTCTCCAATCATGCTAGTGAAGAGAGGGGAGCTGCCTTATCCTGCAGACTCCAGGAACCCATCCCTGCACCAACCCAACAGCGAATTTGTTGGAAATTCCACCACAGAAGAGTGGCAATTGCTCCATTCCATTTTCCATGCTGCAAAGCAAACTTTTGGATGCTTAAATAAGCTAGAAGCACATACAAGAAATAAATCATTTCAAAAAAGTAAAGAATTGATGTGAAAGAAAACCAGAAAGAGCCAGTCAAACTCTTCTGTTACAATCAAGCATTGACATTTCTAAATCAGTAGCATTTGATGAAAAGAAAAAAATACATATATCAATTAACTCACATCCACTCCCTGTTTAAATAGTTGTTATTGAAGTGGGTTAAGATACAGATTTAAAAGAAAAAATAATAAATGTAAATCAAAATTCAAGGAAAATATTACTGTATATAATTATACCACCTCTCCTTTTTTTCTGAATTCCATTGGATTTGGAATAAAGTCACAGCAGCAGTAAAATAACAAGAGAAAAAGTTCCTGCATGGTGAAGAGATGCACTAGAAAATGCGCAGATTCCCTGACACAACAGTATTTAAAAATCATTCTACATTTCTCATCACTTCAGCCTAAATATAACTCAAAATTACTTCAAAGACCTGATATTCATTATGTTGCATTTACAGAATGTAAATCCATTGAAGCTTACAGAACTATCCTGGCTCAGAACTGGAGGACTGAGGAAGAAGTTGACATTTTGATTCAATCTTTAATGTGCAAATTACCTTTCACGTATATAAAGTGTACTAGTGCTCAGACAGAAGACAAACATGTAATAAATCAGCTTACTTTTTTTCGGCTCTTACTTACAGGGCAATCCCCAAAATTCATTTTATTTTATCTTTTTCCCACTCTTCAGCTTTTTCATTTTCCTTCCTCTTCAATCACCACAGGTTTGCATTTCTCATTTTCTATTTTACATCACTCCACTTTGTTCTCTGCAATGGAAAGGCAGGCAGCAGGGACAGGGACACTGCCTGCCCAAGTTAACCTCCTCCGACTCCCACACTCTGGAGGATCTGATTCTCTCTCAAAACGTTTTAGCTTTATAAAGGGAAGGGAATCAAAACTTATTTGCATATGGGTTCATTCCATCTCTTCAGCTCACATGTTTATAGCTCTGGAAAGTCCCTTTCTGATTCCCTGGCTGATAAAGAGCAAAGAAAGTTACTCAGCACAGGGAGAGATGAGAACTGTTTTGCTGACCTTGCAAGCAAGGCTACAATGAAGTGCTCCATTCACCTTGTTCAGGAGGGTTCAACTGGGAGATTTGGGTGCTGCTTATCCTTTAGATTTCAAGGCTCAGACCATGCATGCACAGTTAAAGACTCAAGTCAGAGAAACCCCCACTCTTGCGCGGGAGGAAGCTCTGGTCAGGAGCTCGATACTTCAGCTTCCTGTCTGTACACTCCGTGGTCTCATCTGGGGAAATCCTGAAAACATTATCAGATGCCTGATAAGCTCTTTAGCTTTCAAGTACATAGTGATTCAGTTTCAGTCAAAACCTCATTTGAACACAGTTTTAAAGTCTAAATAAAAAGTGAGACGCTAAACAAGAAGAGATTAGACTTGCAGCCTAACATCTGTGACATCCAAAACAATTTGGCTGATGTTTGATACCAGCATAAACAACTCTGCTTCTCCATATCTGCACCAAGATGGTCAGAGTGTGTGTTAAGATTATTAAAATGGAGTTGAATTAGATGTCTGGTTAATTAATGCTTTTATTTATGCACAAACACAGCAGAAGCAGCAGCACAGATTGCTAATTCCATTCCATTGTTCATCATTGACGTTGTTTCTTAGAGGGGTTGCTTAAAACTCCAGTGCCCACTCCTCCCATTGGCTTTTCTGGCAAAGCTGGCAAGTGACAAGACTTGTTTTGTTCCATGTAGACCACTATTTACCAGGCATTAGACAGATTTTTCCAAATCCCGTTCACAGACTCAGAACAGGTTGACAGCATTTAACCCTGTGGATTTAGCCCTGGAAGAGAAAACTTCTACCACCTCCAACATTTTCCAGTTCAGATGGGTACTTTATGAGCATTCGCCCACAGGAAACCAGACCCTCTCCACTGGTTGTCTTCATCCCAGTCAGGCCACGTTACTTTTCTAGGATACATTCCAGGAGGTTCTCCTTCATACACAGTTTCTGAAGACAATGAAATGCACTTCATCTATGAGTCTGCAAGCAACTAGGAACATTTTCCCATGTATGCCTGCAAGCAGAGAGAGCACACTCCCAGCACAAAAAAACTACAACACTTCCCATGACCACTCTGATGTGTTCTGCTGCACTTGCCCCAAGGGTTACCAAAAAAGCACACACATGTATGGATCAGCTACCTTGGAGAAGAGGAAAATTTGAAAGATATTTATTGTTAATAACCACATTCCTCTGAGTCAGTACAGAATTTCAGGTTGTTTATACTCAGGACAGAAATATGTACCATCTTCTGTTTCATCCCAAGATCTGGTTTACAGATTTTCAACTAGGCTAATGCACAAGTTACAATTCACTGGAGCAGAGGTTTCAGACACAAAACTACTCACCATTTTAATACCCACATCAAAATATATAACAACAAAGACAAATCCATGAACATTGAGTTTGGACTCAGATGGGAAATAATCCCAAAGTTTCAAAAGCATGTGAAACTGGGATTTTGCTTTTCAGCAGCATTAGAGATCTGATGGGCTAAAATAATACCATTGTCTGAGCTCTCAGATACTGCCATGGGTCACGTTTGGGTACAGAGAAGCCAAAATTCTAGTAGGACTTATCAATAAGGATGCTTAAACGAATTTGAATGAGTCATTGCACAAGAAGAGAGGAACAGTAAAATCTCAGGGGGATTCAGCTGTACTTGCAGTGCTCACTTTTACAACTTTCAAAATGCATCCTAACTCCAGTCTTGGATTTAAAAACTTCTTTGTAAAAGACACTGAACTAAATTAATATATTCCCTGCTGAGCTATACATCCTTGCTGGTTCTTTAAGTAAAGATAGTTCAAGTTTCCTGTGTCCCAAAAGGTAGGTGTCATTGTGTGCATGTGTCACAGCTGGATAATCTCAAGCAGAGTGCAGTTAAACAGAACCCAAGTCCCTTGGTGAGAGCAGCACTTTCCTCAGTCCTTGGCACATCTTCCAAGCAAAAGCCTGGAGGCCTTTAGAGAGCAAGGATGACGAAAGAGGTTCTTCACTTTGCTTGTGAAACAAATGCAGAGACCAAAGGTGGGGTGAGGAAAAGAAAGATAGTACAGAGTGGAAGAGACTGGCGATATGTTATGCGCTTCAACTGACAGCTGACATCAGTCAGGACATTTATTACCACCTTAGCATCTCATCTGGAAAGTTTGGACTAACTGAATTACTTTTTTGACAGGAAGCCTAACTCTCAGCCTAAGTGAGGGGCTGGAATCTCTTGAGGCAATATTATGTTAAGCCAGGCAAGAAAACACTACAGCCCTGAGTGCAGCACTCTCAGAAACACGTGTGGTTATGCAGCATGTTTTAAGGGCACTAAATCACAGCCCAGGTGCCAGACCACCTGATAGTTCCAGCTTCTCTGGTCTATTTACTGCTGTTCAGTGTATTCCTTACCAATAGAAGAAATTGAGTTCCTTCTTTCACTGTGGGAGAAAGTCCTACCAGAAGGGAGGATCCCTCCCAAGGTAGTTCAGATCTTTACAGAAGTATAAAACATGCAGGCATTGGAGATAAATTATGTTCTGTATATAAAAGACCTTCTCCAATAATACAGGCTTCAGAAAGCAGAGCAGACATATAGTCATTTCACACATGATTTCATAAATCTTTCATCCCTGCTTAGAGTATTTCCTTGTGACAGGCAGCAAAGTATGAGTTATGAATTCCAACAGGAGCTGGAGCTTAGTCCCATTGAAAACTACAGCAAAATCCTCATTACTTTTGAAGAAACTGGAATTTCTTCTTCAATACTCTTAAAAGCAAGCTTTCATTTGGTTTCCCATAAGAGGTTATTTCTGTGGATCTTTTGCTATGATACATATAGCAAAAGAGCCTTATACACGTACATATATTATTCTTTACTTTTGTGCATCTAGTTGCCTGGTTTCTTTAAGCTGAATACACTTACAAATTTGATGAGCTCTCCCTCTGATTTCTATCTCATTGCTTTACTATCCAATACATTGAAAAGAGCTTGGGCTGACAGAGAAACCAAAGAAATACTTTATAAATCATGCACCTTTCACAGACCACTTCACACATTTACAATGGCTGTGGTGATATCACAGGCCAGGTAGGATTTGATTAGCAATTTCACCACCCACTGTGACAGGCATATAAATTAGGACACTGTGCTCCTACCTCTTATGCAAGCATTGCAGAGCTGTCAGGCATGCCTGGGTAGCAGAGAGGAGAGGGGACATAGCTGTTCGTGTACTCCTGATCTCTTCTGCAGCCTCCAGAAGCCAGAGCTCTGTTCATCGACAGGGATCACAAAAGAGGGAGGAACATGCCAAGACAGGAGAGCTGCAGCACTCTCCATGACATGTTTTTCTAAACCGGGAAATGTTCCCAGTACGAAATGCCTGCAGAGATTCATATAGAGGCATAAGCCTTCCCCCTAGAGCCTGTTTGTGTACATGAGTGCATGAAAATGCACATATTTCATATCCTAAAAGAAGATTTTTGCTCCACAGTTGCACAAAGGGCTGGGGTGTTGCCAGAACAGCCCACAACCCCTGCAGCTTTGCTCTGTGACCCTCATGACAGCCAGGTCACTTGCCCCAGAGCCTTAAAACCCTGCCAGAGTTGCTCTACTCAGATTTGTAATTCTCTTAATTATTTTCCTCTGACTGGCTTTATCATCTGTGAAAACAAGAGTCTGAGAGCCAGTGCAATGGAATCAGACCCCACACAAACCACACTGCACCCAGAGATCTGCTCCCACACCTGCATCCTGGCCCCCATCTCCTCTCATGCTTCCCTCCCTGGGACAAGTACTCGGCTTGCCTGCACCCTGCCTTTAAGACAAACAGTGCTCCCTCCCTGAGATGAATGCAAAATTTCAACAAAATATTCCACTGCTGCCTTGTCAGCCAGCTCAAGTGAAAAGAAAGCGATGCAAAGTAGCACCAGGCCGCACAATACCATTTCAGTCACAAGCTTCATAAATGGCTTCACTTTGCTGTCAGAAGTTAGAAAACATGAAGGTTTCAAATGAGTTAGTAAGGCAGGAAGTGAGTCAGCCCTGAGCAAGAGGGACAGCAAACAGCAACCCCTTCTGTCACAGACACCCCGACACAGACATGGAGCCAGGCACCCAGAACCAGAGGGAGTGAGCCTGAGACCACAAAGCATCAGCATGGCAGGAATAGAGAGGAAATGAGACCACTCTTCTCCAACCACAACCTGAAGGATGGAAAATTTTATCTATCCAGAGAGGACGTTATGCTAACCAGTCTTCCTTCTCCTGGCAGCCTTAACCAAGCCACCAGCCCATCCCCTCCAATCCCTGGCCACCAAGGGCACACCAAGGCCTCCTGTGCAGTTCCACTCAGGAACAGCTGAAGAGTCCTCCAGAATAGTTCAGCTGTGAGTGGGATTGCAAGTACCCTCAAGCATCAGGAAGTTTGAACCCTGGCCTCTCACACACTTATTTAGGTACTTGGCTGCTGGAAATAGAAACACCAACACTTCCTCCTCAGCTGCCATCCCACTCTGCCCACATTCCACATGAAATGAATTTGCTCTGGAAGTGGTCCCATAAGCCTCCACAGAACAAGGAGGCCAAGGAGCATCTTAGCTTAGGTGTAGAGGAAACTCTAACTACTTGCCTAAAACAGATGTTTATCAGAGAATTCATCTGAAGCAAATAGAAGAGCAATAGGCACCAGTGCCACCACAGGTTGGCAACATATTATGCCAGGAGTTCTGAGGAACTGCATTTTGGGGATAGGTACGAAAGAGGCCCCAGTCCTTTTTTAGGTGTCCCTCCAGGGACAAAATTTTTGTACCTCAGGCACAAAAATTACATCTAAAAATAGAACTTAGGTAGGTGAAGTCACACAGGCAGAGTTGAAAATTAAACTCTAGATACTGGACAGGATTCCCCATCATACAAAAATGTTGCACTCCTGGTTGCAGTGCCAGGCCTTAAGCCTGGACAGTCATATTTACTTACTTATATTTGGGCCTTAAACCTGGACAGTCACACAAGCACTGAAATTCTACATGGATAACAAATCCCCATCACCTTTTGCAGATTCCTAAACAGGGTAGAATACTTAAAGAATTAGCTGTTCCACATGAAAGGAATGAGGAACTTGCCCTTACAAACAAACTCTGGGACTTGCCAGTAGATAGAACTAGCACTGAGAGATGAAAGAAACAATGGGGAGGATTCCAATGGGGAGGATTCCACTGATTGATTAATAGAACAAGTGAAATTTGCATTTACAAACAAACTAAAGGTCTGCTGATAAATCAAATTGAATATTGGAAGATGAAAGAAACAATAAATTCCATAATGAGAAGAACAATAAATTCCATAAGGAATTCCACTGAGGTAAGGACAAATGGGGGTGGGGGTGGTGGGGAATTTTACGTTATAGGGGAGGTCTTAAGTATTAGGCATTTTGGAAAGTCTGTGTCCCTCAAATACCTCAGCCAAAGGGGAGAGAGGGACATGCGGATGGGAATTAGGATAAAAAGGAGGCTGCATCCTCCAAAGATTTGAGACACCCCAGGGGAAATGCCCCATGGCCTCTCCCTTTATTTGAATGAAGTTACAGGACTCCTCTCTCTCCTTTTTGGACATTAACCTATGGTACTTGTGAATTAATTTTCCTCACACTCAGGTGATGCATCTGATTCTTAATGTGTTGTCCTCTGTTTCAAACATGTTGCTGAAGATATTAGGAGGACAAATGATATTTTGCTCTCTGTATTAATCAGAAAACAAGGATGCTAATTCCAACTGAAAAAAAAAAATCTGAAGACAGAATTGGCTGGGTTCCAGCACTAAAAAAGGGCCTTGCCTGTCTGCTTTTCCTGATAATAATCTTTTATAAAGCATCAAATCACTGTAGCAAAAGACTTAAGAATCACAGCATGGTCATACAAACCATGTGGGGGAACCAATACACAACTGAAAAAGAATATGAGCTTCCTCGAAGCAACTAGATTTCAATGCAAAGCATTTCCAGATCCTTCCTAGTTTCAAAAGAAACTCAGACTAAGGCATGGGAAGCTATGCACAGAAGAAAGCACTTCAGAAGATCCTTGAAAGAAGCTGTTGAGAACGTCTTATCTGAATAAAAAAATAAATAAGAGGCTGGAGCAAGACTGGGAAGAAGGTAAAAAGCAAAATCCAGAACCTAGCTGAAACTTGCCAGTTTGGAATATCTTCAAGTGTAATAGTCATTCTTAGAAAAGTGCTGTGCTATTGGAATCAATTTTTCCACAGCAACATTCTGATTTTCATTTTGGCATTTTTCTCTCACACATGCTTTGAGAGATCAGCACACTCCTGGAACCAGGGGGCATTGCATTTACAAAATGAAGCTTTGTAAACTAATTTACATAGCAAGGTTTTGTAAGTCAGTTTTGGAATTAGAAGTCTTGGTTTCATAATAATGGTTCTCTTTAACAGACAGTTTTAAATATCTTAAAAAAATTTAAAAGCTCCTTCACGAAATCCAGTAGAGGAAACATAATAGGCTCTATTCCCATCAAAGGATCACACAACTGCTAAAAACAGCTCTCAAAGGTTGTGTATTATTTAAAAACTAATGTGATGGGCAACGACTAGACAACACGTAAACAGCCTTAAGAAGAAAACAGAACGGACAAAACTTTCAAGCTGAGAAGTTCCAAGAAAATGGTTGTTTGCTACTGGATATGTTTAGGTGAACAGAACCTGATACATTCCCTGAAAAGAAGCAGAATCCATCAGAGAGAATCACAACTTATTTCTCCTGCCTGGACTTTCCACAAGCAGCAGGTACAGAAACCCAATTGTGGTTAATTGTATTTTTAAAAGGAGGTTGCTATCATTCTGATGAAGTGTAAAATCCTCTGAACTAATAAATCCAGCAGCACCTTATATTTGTTTAAAGAACAAGGTGACAGGTTAGTTAAACATGATGTTAATTTATTGATTCTTGAAGCTGGAAGGATTTTGATCACCTGGCTTACAGAAAACTGAAGCCAAATAATAGCTGATTCAAGCTTGGTTTCCTCTGGTTTTTGTTCTCATTCCAAAACTGAGTCATAGAGTCTTTGAAGAACCTGCACTGGAACAACAGCCAAACAAAACACTCCTGTTTTGGAAACAGATCTGCTGAAAGGAGATGTTCCCAGATGGGGACATTGCAGCACAGAGGGTGTCTGTGCCTGCTGCAACCTGCCCTATGCCACAGCCTGTCCCTCTCAAACATGATGGCTCAGCAGCACATAGAGCTATCTCTGTGTCCTTACCCAGCACAGGTGTTCAGTGCTGCTCCTCAGGCCCCCACAGGCTGCTCACACCTCCCAAGCCTTTTTAGGAGGGAGACTGATCATGATATCAATTCACCCCACAGGCTGGGAGAGCTGCATGTTTGCCGTGCAGAGCTGAGGGTTCCCAGGGACCTGCAGTTTGGATTTCCCTGCAACAGTCCCTGGAGCCGTTGGAATCCCTTGCTGCAGGGCCAGGCACACATTTGGGCTGTGTCTCTGTGCACAGCCTGGAACCTACCAGAGAGGAAAGAAGGGGAAGACTTGTACTTCATGCCCCCAGCTCAGCCTGATCTCCCCTGTGCTCCACTGAGGGACAGCTCAATCTTCTCTCCAACTTCTGAGGAGCACACACACGCTGCAGCTGTGAAAAACTCTCCAGGTAAAGTGAATATTTCCAGGGATTTTTCTTAAAACCTACTAACATCCAGCATCCTCGATGGCTATTTACAGAAGACTAACATAGCATCTTGCTTAGACACCAGAAGAAATTTGAGTAGCAGTGGAGAGAAGAGTAACAAACATGAAAAGGCCCCCTCCGTGTCTGCACAGCCCTGGCATCACTCACATGGAAACATCTGCTTGCGTTTTGGAGAAAGGATCAGGCTTTGCCTTTCGTGAAGACAAGGCTCTACCTTCCGGATCAAGGAGCACGCTCTTTCTCTCTGGAATCCGTGTTACACGTACTGCTGTACCCCACAAAGAGGCAGCCTGATGCAGCAGAACCCACAAGTACCAACCCTGCCTGGCCAAGGCTCCCTGTCTCCCTGGGGAGACCCCCGCGTGGCTCTCCTGTATCCCGTCCTGCCCAGGCTCCCTCTCATGGCTCCGCTCGCAGTCACGGCTGCTGCGGCCACACCACCCGGCCTGTCAGGGCCTCGGCAGTCGCCCGCATCCCTCCCACCACCTTCTCATCCCAGGGCTTGGTACAGGGCACCACCATGTAACCCCTGCTGCTTTAGCACTCCTGATCCATCACAGCAAGAGCTGTCAGATGTGCCCTTACCCCTCTGCTCTTGATCCATCACAGCCCGGCACCAAAGCTCCCCAGAAGGTGTTGCCGAGGTCTCTGGATCTTTTCACAGCCATCCCACATGATCTCAGTGATAACACTCAGGGACAAGATCCTCTCACTGTTGTGGCAACATCTAATTCTACCTCCATTGCATGAAGTTCACCCAATGAGCCTACCTACCACACATACAATACCAAATCTGAGAACTTTTAATTAATTTTCAACCCACAGTTGGAAAGACAGGAAGAAGGCACAGGAAAGGGGCAGTACTGCTTAGCTACACTCACCTTGCAAGGACTTCTTGGTGACATTTCCTTCATTGTATCTCAGATTTAACTTCTGGCTCTAGTATAGCCTTACCCAGAGCCACAGTCACTTCAGAAGTAGATCTCCAGCACGGCCTTCCCCTTGGCTGCAGTCCCTCGAGGGTGTGCGTGTTCTGTCAAGGCTTGTTCCCTGTAGTCACGGGGTGAAGGCACTCTGAATTCCTTACTGCCTACTCTTATCCTCCCGTTTCTCATTAATGAGGAGATGAAGCCATCACAGCACCCACACTGTGTGCAAGGTACCAAAGGCAAGCACCACCACGGGCACCAATTCAGGCTGCAGAAGCTCTAAGAAGGCTGTTACCATGGTGCCACCCACTGCCAGAACACAGGATAGATTATCTGATGCACACTGAAGTAACTTACTGCTAAGAGATCATTTTCAAGTCCAAAAATTCTCCAAATTCTCATTACAGAAGTTCAAGTAAGGGTTTAAAGGGACTTTCACAGAAAGAGCAGTTCCTTTGCAGAGTGATATCCAATTGAAAAGGTCCCTATTCTGTGCATTTCATTACAATCCTGAGCTGCCAGTCATGTACCCATAAGGTCTATTAAGGCTGACACCAAGCAAGCAATTCATTTTTATCACAGCCATGCATTTTAAATCCCCAAAATCTCAGAGCTTTGCAGGAAGCATAAACTGATCAAGCAAGTAAAACCAAACATTAGAAAGTTTTTAATAATACTACTGTTGTGAAGGGAAGGGCTCAAACAGCATTTTTAACTCAAGTTGCATATATTCCTGACAATATCTCAAGAGAAAATAGAACTTAATAAGTATAAAAAGCTGTGTGTGTTATAGCAACATTAAAGCAGTTAAGGAATTTGATTTTTTTTAGTCACCAGTAGAAGTCAGTCTTAACACCCACCTGAAGCAATACAAAATTCCCAGTGCTCCTGCGTCAGCACTCCATGGGCTGACACCAAGCAGGCTTGCAGCGCTGAGGCTGTGAGTTAACATTCTCCAAAGAGGAGACAGTGCCTTATGACTGGGAGCTCTTGGAGTCACCAGGAGCAGGAAAGTCCATCCACAAATGGAGTCTCACCACAGCTTTGTCCCAGAAAGTCTCAGGAATGTGCATTTCCTGTTAACATCAGTCAGAGGAGTTTAAAAGTAAATGAAATGAGAAAAATAAAAGCCAGCCAAAACAAGTGGAACTTTCTAATGAATGGTTACAAAATTACGCTTTGAAAAAGCAAAAGCTTTGACCTGCATTAGCCAGAAATCCTAATGAGAGCAAAAAGCCTGAGATGAAGTTTACTGTAGCAAAGAAAAATAATTTAGTTAATCCTACCATTACCATCTTATTTTCTACCCCACAGCAGCAGTCATCCCTACATAGACACCACCAATATTCCCAAGCCTGATTCACCCTTTTCTGCACACCAATTACACCGGCCCCACAAATAACAAGAATTTAAGCTCCAAGATTAAAGTCTATCAGTACCAAGAGATCTGTGAATCTGAAATTATTTCATTATCACCTTTGTAAACATTATGCAAATACTTGTGCAGTTTGCCATGAAATTCTACAAGCATGTTTTAAAGTGCTTCTATACACACATCAACATGGCACAAAACACTTATTTGATCATACAAAGAGATCAAGGTTCTTCATCATAGTGAATATTTTAAAGTAACAAAAGAGATGTTATTTCAGCCTGATAAACTTCTATAACACATATGAAGTACCAGTGCCTCTCTCCCAGTGAGAGGCTTATTTGTACATACAAAAAGTTACTACCTAAATTTATGTTAACATTATATCCATACTGTGTGTCATCCACTGTTTTCTAGGGCCTCACATACCAATGTGCAGCTGCCTACCAAGAGGCCATGAAATGGCACTGTGTAACTAATTTCAGTGCCTTCGTTACAGGCATTTTTTTGTAAAAATCAGTCTACAGCTTCATAAGAACCCAGCATAAGCCACCTTAGCTATTGTGAAAATCAAACAAGTTCAAAGGTGAAATGCAAGAAGAGTACCAGCTCTAGTGGTTACTTTACACTAGATATACAAATTTTCATGTTTAATGGATCAAGTTGGGCAGTGAGGTCAGAAGGATCTCAACCTATCACAACCACACACACTCCGACCAGCAGGTATCAACTCCTGGATATGGGTGACAAGTGTATTATAGCCTTGCTTAGAAGCTTATCCAGGCTCTGCTTCATCTGCTTGTCAGATAACCTCCTTCTCAAAGCTCTATTTTACTACCTGTATCTTCGGCTCACTGAAAAACGACAAGTACAATAGTATATAGGGTAAACTAGCTTTTATTGAAATACAGAACTATATGAAATTCAACCTAAAAAAAACTTCAGAATACACATTAAACATTATAATTTGGAGGTGGCATGTCAATGATCTCATCCAGGGTAGCAAGGAAGTCATCAGTGGCTTGTAGCAAGTCTGGAAATTAGAAATAAATCAAATCAGTTTCTCAGACTCAGAATGAACACTAACATAAGCTTGTGGAGAGTTGTATGGGAAGCTGGCTAGCAGAGCACGGCCGTAATGGAATTCAGCTAGTTAAGTGGCAAGGACACTGGGCAAGGTATCTTTGCATAGAGCGAAAACAGGATGTGTGGGAAAAGGAGAGAACTCAACACCTGCAGACTACAATAACACACGAATAGGCGGAGATGACTTTTAGCTAAGAGACCAATGATGAGCTTAGCCTTGCAATATGTATGAGCCTCATTATTGTATCTATATAAAGAACCGAGTTGTGGATAATAAACTGAGACTTGTTGATCATCATCGGATGTGCTTGTCTCCCGTCGTTCCCGACATAAGCTAGCTCCCAGCAGCTGAGCATAAACCTCTTGAATTAACATGGGAAATATTGCTTCATTGAATAAGCCAATGCCACCTCACTGATCAGTTTGCAATGCACCACAAAAGATTGCTCAGTGTATTGCTTTTTACTGGGTAGAGTTTATTTTCTTCACAGTTGCTGGTGTGGACTCCATTTTGAATTTGTGCTGGAAGCAGTGTTAATGGTTCAGGGATGGTTTAGTTGTGTGAGCACTGCTCAGCAACAGAGTCAAGGCCTTTTCTGCCCCTCACCCCATTAGTGAGGAGGAAGGTGAGTGCTTAAGCACCTGGAAAGGAGCACAACCAGAACAGCTGACTCCAGTGGGGCCAGGGGATATCCCAGAACATATGGTGTCATGCTCAGCAGATAAAGCTGGGGGAAGAATGAAGGAGGGACATTCAGAGTTATGGTAGTTGTCTTCCCAAGCCACCACAGCATGTGATGGAACCCTGCTGCTGTGAGGATGCTGAACACCTGCCTGCTGATGGGAACTGAATGTATATCTTGTTTCACTTTTCTTAAATGCATGGCTTTTACTTTAGTTATCAAAACTGTTTTTATCTCAAAGCATGAGTTTTTTCACATCCCACAGCAGGGGAGTAAGTAAGCAGTTGTGTGGTGCTTAGTTCCAGCTGGGTTAAGCCGTAAGTCAGCAACACCACTCAAAGATTACTGCCTGAACCAGCAGGGTTGGCCAGGCACATTGAGTTTGATTACACTGTTTGATGCTGGTGCACTGCTATGGTAGTTTAGACAGCAACAGCAATTCACTGCTGTAGCAAACTGGATTTTTGCCTAAATCACTGATTATCACTGTGTGTACTGAAAATCATGCAAAGTTTCCACTTACTGGATTCCCATGAAATCTCTTCAATCTTCACAGGTGAAGGAACTATGTTCACATGTCTGTCATATGTCCTTTCAAATACCATGAGGGGAACACCACTCAGGTTGATATTGCTTAGTTTGTATTCTTCAGGAAGATCAAAAGTCTCGAAGTCTGTTTGAGGAAGATTGTAAGTGTGCAGTAGCCTGGGAAGCTGCAAACTCTTCTAGACAAAATGAAATGGGAGCCAATCTAAAACAACACAGTCTCCTCTTATGGGGTATTTACTTGCAGTTACTTTTACTTGTCTATGAAATACCTTATACCAACCCTGATGAAAACACTAGACTGCCTAATAGAACTGGTAATGTAAAGCAGTTGGTAACTTCAGCAAGCAAAGCGCATGTGTTTCATTAGCATTGCAGTCTTTGGCACAGTGGCTTTCACACATATCCACATGGAGAGGAAAGCTTTAAGGACACACTTTGAAGCACTGAGATAGAATATGTACAAATGGCTGACCTAAGAACAGCTTTAGAAGTTCCATCTTCAACTGTTATATCCTACAGCAGTAGGAATCTCTTCAGTTACAAATTATCTTGGCACACATTTCTGTATTCCTTTGAATATTTGTCTACTAGTCACTATTGAATGAACTAAGAAGCTAATACCTGGTTATCTGGAATTTCTTTCCTGTCACCAATATATGAGACTCAAAATAACCCATCTGAGGCATAGCCTTTACTTTCAGAAATACCATCTCATTCCTGTTTAAGTATTTCAGAAGCAGCAAGCACCTTATGTTTCAGAAGAGACTCAAGAGAAATGCAATGCAGGCTTGTGTGCCACAGTAGCTTGGACAAATTCTTAGAACAATGCCACCATTCATGAAAGCATTATTATTCATTTTAAAATTACATCAATAATTCTTACCTTGAAGATCCGAAGGAAACATATTTTCTAATTCTGGCCAATCTTCTTCAGCCACTGTATGGCAGCTTTCTAATCCAGTCTTTTCATTAGCCATAAAAAGAGAAAGTAGCATTATTTGAGCAACTGTAGAATATTTGTAGTGGCTTTCCTATACTTTTCAGGCCTACATACAAGCATACCTGTCATATTTTTCTCAGTCAGGCCTAAATTCTAATGCTTTCAACATAAGATGGAGATAGGCAAATGTTTCAGCTAAGTTTATGTAATGCAGTACAATATACGGTAGCAAGAGATAACTGCACTAGAACAGGTAGCTCTTTAAGATGTAGATAAGACATTAACTCAGACTATTTTCTCTAGAACCATCTACACAGTTTTAGCTAGAACAGAGTTTTTTCTTCTTAGCAATTCTTATGAACCCACATTTCAAATTCGTGATGAAAACACCATTGATACACGCAGCTCTTCCAGCTGTTGCCAAGCTGTGTTTACATAGTCCAGGCCTTCTCTGCTTCTCACAACCCCACCAGCAAGGAGGCTGGGGGTGCAAAGCCAGGACAGCTGACCCCAGCTGCCCAGAGGGATATCCCATACTGCCTGATAGCATGCCCAGCACAGAAAATTGGTTGGAAAGTGGGGTTACTACTGCTCTCATACTGCCAAGGCATTAGTCAGCTGGTGGCAAGGAGTTGGTTTTGGTTTGCTTTGAGATGTTTAATTATTAAATTACCTTTATCTCAGCCTATGATTTTTCCTCACATTCACCCTTTCAATTCTCTCCCCCAGTCCCATGAAGGGGGAGTGAGGGACCAGCTGTGTGGTTCTTAATTATCTCAGAGTTAAGCCGCAGCAGCAGGAAAGTTATTTCCCCTCCTCCCCATGATAAGTGTTGTACTCACTTTGTTCACAGTGCAAAGCTGATTTTTCTGTTTTATGCTCTCCATCTTGCTCGTGACTCCTTCAGTTTTATTCACATTTCCAAGAGCCTTTCTGACAGAGCGAGATATGACTGGAGAAGTATGGATTGCTTTCTTAGGACATGGAGTGTTAACTTGTGTTCTTTCAGCTAAGACTTTTGCTGGAATGCCAGTGGGGAAGAAAAAAAGCAAACTTCAGCAACTCTAAGACTTGCCTAAGTAAGCGCACATGCTGGAAAACTAGCTGCCATAGAAAGCACTTTTCACCATTTATAACTCATAAGCATAAGCCACACTTATGACAAAAGCAAAGAGTTATCATCAATTTTATACTAACTTATGAGCTTGGAAGAATTTGTCAGGTAAGTGGATTTATGAATAGAAAACTATTATGAGTAAAAGCTGTAAATAATAAAATGTGATTTATGCCCTTCACTTGATCCCACACTGGCTCAGGGCAGCAAATACGCACAAGATCCTGAAGGGAGCTTCAGATGACCCTTGGAAGCATGAAGTTCACCATTCTCCTGATCAACAAAAATTAGAGTTGCCATCTTCAGATTGATGACACCACCCTGTAGAGTACATAGAGGGAAAAGGGAAAACGCTTTTTATCATTTGTCTCCTCACAACTCACTTTTTAAGGAAGCCCCATTAAAAACAGGGCTATGACATACTAGTCTCTAGACAAGGGGAAGCACCTACTTCTCACCATTACACAATAGTTTAGCTAAAGATCCTCAGAATTGAAGGCACTATTAGTGCTCCTGCATTGTGCTCATCACTGCCATTTCACAGGTGACCAAGCAATCCCTCATTAAAGAGGTCCACAGGAAAACGCAGAATCACAGTCAGTGAGGTGAAAAAGATCTCTAAATAATCGAGTCCAACCTAAACACCACCATGCAAATCACACCATGGCACTAAGTGCTACATCCAGTCTTTCCTTAAAAACCTCCAGAGACAGTGACTCCATCACCTCTCCGGGCAGCCCTTTCTAATGTCTAACCACCTCTTCTGTCAGAAATTCTTCCTAATGTCCAAACTAAATCCGCATTCCCCCCTCCCCGAACATCTTGATGCCATTTTTTCTTGTCCTGTCGCTGGTTGTCTCAGAGAAAATATCGATCTTCACCTGACCACAACCTCCTTTGAGGTGATTGTAGCGAACGATAAGGCCACTCCTAAGCCTTCTCTTCTCCAGGCTGAGCCCGCCCGCCCGGCACTCCTCATCAGAACTGTGCTCCAAACCCTTCCTCAGCTTTGTTACCTTTCTCTGGGCGAAACTCCTTCTCTTTGTACAGCTTGAAGCACAAAACCAAAGCAAGATTCGCAGACCCAGACTAGCCCCAAAACTCCAGCTCGCTTCAGAAAGCGCCAGGACAGCCCAAAGGCGCTGACACCGAACCGCTCTCCAGCACCTCAGAACGGCAACGCCCCAACGGCGCAACGCTTTAAAGCGGCCCCGAGCCTCCTATTGGCCGCTTCGCCCGACGCGCGGCAGCCGATTGGCTGATGGCGCCGTGCG